>WEIT01036938.1:2349-13619 GCA_013389985.1 Dryoscopus gambensis | reverse complement strand
TCTTACACTGTAACCTAAGACAGGTCACCAAGGCATGGGCTATGCAAATGTTAAATGGCAGTTTTTTATCAGTACTTAATCTGTCACTACTCCTTAAAGCTACTAATATCAAAGTTAATTTTCCAGCCCATTGTTTTGGGTCTTGTTTTACAGTTTTCTTTAAACTATTTTTGCAAGTCTGATTCATTATTTCTATCATTCTGGATGATTGTGGGTGGTAGGATGTATGCAGTCTGTGTAATTCCCAGGTTACTCACTAAGGCTTGAGTTCTTTCACTTGATAAAGTCCCTTCTTTTCTGATCCCTTCTCTGTGGGTATTCCATACCTACAGATAATTTCTTTAAATGGATTTTTTACCGTTACAGAGGCTATGTTCCTTTTAGAGGAAAAAAATTTCAATCCATCCTGAAAAGATACATCTGATGTCAAGGTGTCATGTTTAACCCAACTGGCAGCTAAGCAACACACAGTTACTCCCTCACTCCCCCCACAGTGGGAGGGGGGAGAGAATTGGAAGGGTAAAAGTGTGAAAACTCATGGGTTGAGATAAAGACAGTTTAATAATTTAAAAAAGGAAGTGAAGAAAAAAGACAGAGAGACAGTGTTGTCCCCCCCTTCCACCACCACCAAGAAAAACAAATGATGTAAAAGAAAACAATTGATCAATGTCCAGCCAGTCCCTGAGTAACAGCAACCCTCGCCAACCTCCACCCACTCTGTTTTATTGCTGAACACAGCATCATATGGTATGGAATTTCTATTTGGTCAGTTGGGATCAGCTGTCCTGACTGTGACCCCTTCCAACTTTTTGTGCACCCCCAGCCTCCTCGCTGTTGGGGTGATGCAAGAAGCAGAAAAGGCTTTGACTCTATGCCAGCACTGCTCAGCAAAAACTAAAACATTGCTGTGTTATCAACACTGTTTTCCTCACAAATTCAAAACCTAGCCGCATATTAGTTCCTATGAAGAAATTTAATTCTATCCCAGCCAAACCTGTGCACAAGGAGATACTGATATTCTCCTTTAGTTCATGGAAGTTTATCTGTATAATCCATTTGCAGTATTTGCCTGGTTCCAAGGCTTCTCTGATGCAATGGAGATGGCATTTTAGTTTTATTAGTTTGGTTTTGTATCATTACAGTTTGCTTTATCATGCACTTTTAAATTATGTGCTCAATTTTGTGGCCAAATATAAATTCCTTGAATTAGAGTGCCCTATATTCCTTCATGTAACATATTTTGACAATCTAAGATACTTTGCTTTCTTTCAGACAACCCTGGTATCCATGTTTTCTTATTTTTTTACCTGTTTCCTGGTTTAAACTGCATCAATTATTTCACGGTGACTGATCTATCTGATCCCCGAACTGTTTCTCAATACTGTTTTCAGTCTCTCATGTGCTTTAACATGCTTATATATTTTCCCACTATCTCTCTGAGCTTGCAAAATGAATCTCTGGTTTTCTTCCATCACTATTGGTCTTCCATTGCCTGCTTTCCATCCCCCTTTCTTCCAGTCATAAGTCTAGTATTTTATTCCATTATTCACATAATCATTGTTGATAGAGATAATGGGTTCTGTTTAAAGGAATGGTGCATTTTCATAACTTCTGTAGTAATCTATACTTCTGCTGTTTGAGATAATCTTTTGTTGTGGGTTGACCCTAGTCAGCAACTGAGTACCCACAGAGCCACTCACTCTGCCCCCACTCAATAAGGTGGGTGAGAGAATAAGAATGGAAAAAGCGAGAAAACTTGTGGGTCCAGATAAAGACAGCTTAATAAGTGAAGAAAATAGAAATAAAACAAGTGATGTAAATGCAAATCATTCACCTCTATTATATGGAATATCCCTTTGGTCAGTTTGGGTCTGCTGTTGTGGCCATGTCCTCTCCCAAACTTTTGTTTATCCCCAGCCTACTCCCTGTGGGGTGGATGGGGGGCAGGGGGGAAGAAAGCCTTGATACTGTGCTAGCACTGTTCAGCAATAGCCAAAACATTGGTGTGTTATCAACAATTTTTTGGTCACAAATCCAAAACACAGCAGCGTGCAGGCTGGTATGGAGAAAACTAACTCCATTCCAGCCTAACCCAGTACATCCTTTCTCCAGTTTTCCTACTATTTATTCTTCCATTCTATTAACAGCAACATACTGGACTAATCTTTTTCCTTGTTCATATCTAGCATTTTTGTCAATGAACCATACCTTTAATTTATTACTAGGTTCCTTTAAAGGACATGCACATCAATATCTAGTTTTTCTTTCCTGAGCAACTGCTCTTTGTTCATAACTAGAATCTACCCCTTGTTCAGATCTGGTTGTAGTAACAGTCATACAGTACTCCATCCCCACCACCATCCCCAGTTCATTAATATTAACTTGATAAATTAATGTGGTGGGTTAACCTTGGCCAGCAGTCAGATACTCATCCAGCTGCTCACTCAGTCCACTTCCTCAACAGGACAGGGGGAGAAAATAGGAAAAAGTAAAGACAGGGATTTCACTTACCAATTACCATCATGGGCAAAGCANACACTTTTTCCCTGCTCCAGATCAGTTCCTCTCCACAGGCTGCAGTCCATCAGGAAAAAATCTCCTCCAGTATGGACTCTTCCACAGACTACAGTCCTGTCAGGAAAATCTGTTCCAGCATGTTTTTTACACAATCTGCAATTCCTTCAAGAAATATCCAACTGCTCCAGTGTGGGGTTCTCCACAGGCTGCAGTATGAATATCTGCTCTGGGGAATACCTGCTCCAGCATAGTTTCTTTCACAGGCTGGAGGGGAATCTCTGCTTCAGCTCCCGGAGCACTTCTTCCCCTTCCTTTTTCTTCTCTGACCATGGTGTTTGCACTACTGTTTCTCACATTTTTTTCCCTCTCCTCTGCCTGTCTGGCATTTTTGTCCTTTCTTAAATATGTTTTCACATAGGCACTACCAGCTTTGCTTATTGGCTCAGCTTCGGTCAGCGGTGGGTCCATTTTTGACATGAATGAAACTGGCTGTGCCTGGCACAAGGCAGCTCCTAGTCTCTTCTCACAGAGGCTACCCCTGCAGCGTCCTCACTACAAAAATCTTGCCGCAGACACCTAATACAATTGGATTACATCTGGACTGTCAAGGGTGAAATCCTTTGTTATAGCCCAGACTGCTGCTCAACAGTCTTTCTTACAGCCAGATAATTTCTGTTCTGCCCTCTGAAGAGGATATGCTTTCTATTTTTGTAATGGTACTGCTCCTATGGAATCAACCAGAGCTTTTTAAAGCAACTTCTTTCAGTTTAGTTAAAACATCAAGTTCCTTGATCCAGTTCCATTCCTGATTCTTTCTCAATAATTTCCATAATGGTGTTACGAATGGAGACAAGAGCTTAGACAAGTCCTGCCTTTGACTCAGATTTCTGGCAGTAACTCTGCTTGAGGCAGCCTGCACCCCAAATGGCTCTTGCTCACAAGGTCTTGAGAATGGCCGTTTAGGTCTATTATAAAATGCATTATTTATTGAATAGACGCAAGATTAACACACATAAGACTTTAAACAGACTTACTACACAGGATAAAACAAAAATAACTACTACTAGATAAAAATACAGTGCACAATAAAAGGTACCTATATTACAGCTAGCGAAGAAATAGTATAGATTAGGAGTCAATGTGACTTACCACCAAATTGATGCAGTACACACAGAATTCTTTCAGTCAGTTTCCAGAAAAGTAACCACAAAGATGTGTCCAAACTTCAGGGAGAAGTCCTACACATTTCCAGGGTGTGTGTAGGAAACTTCTGACTTCATGAAAGTTTATGTAGCTTTTATAGTTTGTAAGTGAAGTGTCTGTCAGTCATAAATTCCAGCAGCTTATCTCCCTACATCTTGTTCTCAAGGCAAAATGTTTATTGTCAACTGGGAGTTCCACCTCTGGCACCAGAGAGATATAACGCACTAGCCAGAGATAACTCACTACTGGACATGTCTGGCCTGGGTTATCTCATCAATTCATGTGAGGAGGAGAATGCCCAGAACTATCGCACCAGCTGATGGAACACATAAGCTCTTCCGTGGTCGGGGGAAACGTCATGCCACACATGGTCTCCTGATACCAGCAAAGTTTTCTTTTTCCCTAGTTACAATACCTGAGTAGTTTACCTGGTGTTGCCCTAATTGGGCCTTATCCAAATTTACTTTAAATCCTGTTTAGTCTGTTAATCTTAAAACTCAGATACTTGTCTCTTACACTTCTGTAGCTCCAATCACTAGAATTTTATCCGCATAATGTTTATTCTTTGTAAAACCCCTGCAGTGCCTAAATAAAGGTATATCATTTGTCTCTAAATGTGAAATCAAATCTCCAAACTGATTCTTCAGCAAGTCAGATGGCAATGAAACAGATCTATAGCTGAAAACCACTTGTTATTTTCTTGTAAATTAGCAATAATATCAGATATGCATGCCACAATAGCAGCCAGTCTCAGGATGAACTTATTTATCTGACAGTAGCCTACCATCACTCTCCAGGATTTTTATCAGCCTTTTTAACAGGCCATAATGGAGAATTATACTGTCAGGCCCTTGAGGGCACTAATAGGTTTTAATAGTCCTGACCAGCCTTACTCAGAGCCTCCACATTCTCTGCTTGGGAGCCTCAGTTCAGCTCAGTTTTGGGCCTTCAGTCCCTACCTGAGCTATGCCATAGGAGTACCGGACTCCAGCTCAGTCACAGCTGTGCTTTGCCATGGACCTGGACCTTGACCTGCAATCTGATTTCCTAGTCTGACCTTGGTCTTGCCTCATCACTATGGACCTACTCGGTGATCACTGTCTGACTCTGGTTACTCTCATCAGTCATGCAGATTGACTTCCTGGCTTGATCTTGGACTTGCCTCATCACCATGAACTTTCTGGACTCTTAGTTGAACCTGTTTACCATCCCTGGGTCTATACTGCTCACCTTGCTCAGGTACTGTGAGGTCCCTGGCCAGCAAGGCTCCTGCCCTGCTGACCTTTTTATTGCATTTGGCTCCTCATCCCTCAGGGAGCAAATGTCCCTCACTGCACACTGAAATATGTGTTTATAATTTCTCACAAAACACCTTGTTCTAAACACTCCTTAATGATTTTTCCCAGAGCAAGCCTAGCTTTTTTAGGATATGGATATTGTATAAGGGAGACAAACTGAGGGTCCCATTGTTTCAACTTGGTAATTTTTTTTTCCTCACTGTAGGACTTTTTTCTGCCAATATCCTGGGACCTGTTGTTTCCAGAATTCCTTATCTATTTCAGTTAAAGTTTGTACATCTTCTCTTGAATCTTTATACCAGCCTTTCCCTGCTTCCATTATTCTTTTATATTTTGAGGGAATTAACAGCCTTCCACTTTAAAAGCATCCTCCAAGTTGACACTACAGTCTTTTCCTCATTCGATAAATTGTTCCCCATATTTAAATAGTCTTGTAATAGTCTTTAAGCAGTTCCCGGTGGCTCACCTAGACTCGCAGTCTCTGTCTAAAATCAGGTCCGGACCAGGGCAGAAAACCACTGCCTCTCTCGCTTTGCCAGGCTCCGCCTCCTCTCGGCACGTCGACCTGCCGAGTGTGTGATATTCGACAATATCATGCGTTCCGTGTAAAAGCACGGCCCATGTCAATGCATGTCCCGCGGTACCATGTTTCCCAAGTGTCCCGTAAGGGTATCATGCGTCCTGCTGCAATATCGCGTGGGGTCACCAGATGTCGCTGTTGAGGTGGACACGACACAGATGAACCCCAGGAATAGGTTCAAGCAGAAGGCTCTTTATTCAGAATTCCAGTGACATTTTATAGACTTTGCTATGTTTATCATTCATGTTACTCATCTATTGTTTGCTTAACTACTACAATCGATTCATTGGCTATCATTTAGCTACAACATACTATTATTAATTACCAGTAACATAAGCATTCTAATCATTCAGAAAAACATCAGCTGTAGCTCTGCTGTTTAGGTTTCTTGCTTCTGTTGACACTAAGTTTCTCACAGGCACAAACGAATTGTGCTAAGATCAATGTCGGAGCCAGACAGGCTTGCTGACCTGCTGTTAATTCCCACAATATTTCTCCAAAATATCACTATAAAAATTAAGATTAGATGTTCCATTATCCAGTCAATTCTTAAATAAGAGGTTCTTTGCTAATATTTGAAACCTCATACTTGATATCAACAGCTCACTGCCCTGTTATTAGATTCATAATATAATATTTAAGGCTTTTACCTTCCTTTCTGTTGATAGAGGCTGCCTTCATATTTTCTTGTTAAATAAATTCTTTAAGACAAGTTTTAGACAAAGTGATTCATGCTCCTGTGTCTAGGAAAACACTGTATTTTTTTTTCTACTTCATACAAAATATTGGGGTTGTTCCTCCCCCCAGCATTCTACTGTATTCAGCACACAGGTACCCATTCATATGGGTAATCCTGGACCCAAAGCAGACTGCCCTGTTGTTGGTTTTCATCAATTGGGGGTAGGGCAGTGAAGCTTGAGCACTGAGGTATACTGCTGCTATTGCTCTTCTTTTCAGCTGTTGTATCACTCTTTTTAGCTTATCCCATGTTTTTTTCCTAATCCATTTTGCCATATTTTTTCCTGAATCATTTAACCCTTTCCACGGCCTTATAAAGATTTGGTCCATTTCTTCTGATTTACTAACCTTATTGTCACCATTTCCTGCATATTTCTCTTATCCTTATTTCTCTGCAACCTCTTCTCTGTCCATCTTCACAGTTACTGTAAGTCCCTGTTTTTTCTTGTTCCGTGTAAGAATTTTTTCCCTTTTCTCTTAAACCTAGTCCCTGATACTTCTCAACACACTTATTTCTATCCATTGATTCCAGGTAGGTTCTCCTGCATTTTGCTGTATGGACAGTTGTTGAGAATAGCAAGGGTGCATTTGGGCAGTTTATTCTCGTAATTCATCCACTATGCAAGGAATATTATTCATCCTTATTTCTACCATGGAAACTGGAACTACTTGTATCCCATCAGGAAAGGGTGGTCAGAACATGATAGATATTATATCCTGGCAATGTTTGAGAAACACTACATTTGTTCATAAAACATTCTCCATCTTCTGGATTAGTGCAACTAACAGAAGCATCCAACAGATGCAGCAGTTTGCACAGTGGTTTCTAGGAACAACTTTTGAGATCATCAGGGCACTCCTAGGAACCCCTTGAGGAACTTCAGGGTGCTTGATGTTGCTGGGAAAGGAGAGTGATTCTAGCAAGCTCTAGCAGCAGCTGAGTTCTGTCAATTGTTCTTGATCAAAGGCTGCTTTCAGCTTTTGTTCCAGCTGACTCCTGATTAGGAATGGTCAATAACACTTTCAGCAGGTGCTAGGGAGAGGCTTATATAACTGCTGAACCTAGCACTAATAGAGATAGTGAGCAGGCATAACATTTGTTATGGTAGAGTGAAACTCTCTCCCCCCTGGGAGCCCCCAACTCGTCAGGCCAGCCCAGTCTTGGGGGGCTGCAGAGGGGAGATGTTTCAGAAACCAGGCGAGAGATCCACAGAGGCTCAGTTTCCTTATGTTTATTCTCAGGGATGGAGGAGGAAAAAGAGGAAGAACAATGGCGGAGCCGGGTTTTGTCGGGGGTTCGGTAGGTGTGGGTTCTTGGCCCCGGGCCAATGGGATACAGAAAGGAAGGAAGGGTTAGGCTAACACAGTTACAGCTTGTGGGGGTCTCTTGGGAGGATCATACCATTCCCCAGGGAAACGTAACAGTAGAGTATGCAGAAGTGGTCTAGAAACTCTGCTGAGGGTAGTTTATATGTTTTCAGCAATAGTAATGATGTACTTTGGGGCATGGTCCCCAGCACTAACTAGAGCAACTATCCCTGGAATATCAGATGTCCTGATTCAGACTGAGCTCCAGAGGAAGATGCATCTCTTCAGGCCTTTGGCTGCAGGGAGTGCCTGGGGCTTCTTGCTAAGGCTGGAGTAGGAGGAGATGGTACCCTTGTTTATTGGTCCTTGGGAGAATTTCACATATTATCTTCATGAAGTTCATCAAGGGGAAATGCCAAGTCCTGCACCTGGGGAAGAACAACTCCATGCACTCAGATATGTTGGGGGCCACCAAGCTTCAAAGCAGCTTGTCAGAAAAGAACCTGTGGTCCTGGTGGACACCAGGTTGAACAGGAGCCAGCAGTGTACCCTTGCTGCAAGAAAGGCTTATAGTGTCCTGGGCTGCATCATGCAAAGTATTGCCAGCAGATTGAGGGAGGTGATCCTTCCCCTCTACTTAGCACTGGTGAGGCCACAGCTGGAGTCCTGTGTCCACTTCCAGCTTCCTCAGTACAATAGAGACATGGATATACTGGAGAGAGTTCAACAAAGGGCCACAAAGATGATTAAGGGACTAGAGTATCTCTCCTATGAGGAAAAGCTGAGATGGCTAGGACTGTTTAGCCTAGAGAAGAGAAGGCTTGGGGGGATCTCATCAATGTATATCAATACCTGAAGGGAGGATGTAAAGAGAACAGAGCTAGGCTCTTTTCAGTGGTGCCCAGTGACAGGACAAGAGTCAATGGGCACAAACTGAAGCACAGGAGATTCTGTCTGAATGTCAAGAAACACTTTTTTCCTGGGAGGGTGACTGAGCACTGGAAGGGACTGTCTCTCATTGGAGATATTCAAAAGCCATCTGAACATAGTCCAGGGCAACTGACTTAAGGTGACCGTGCTTGAGCTGGTTGGACCAGATGACCTCCAGAAGTGCCTTCCAACCTCAATCATTTAGTGATTCTCAACATAAACTTTTCCTCTCTTTGGCCTGCTCTTTTCAGGTAACTATTGCTCCATCCACACACATAAGTACTTAAAGAGCCAATTCATACAAACTCATGCAGAAGAGGCTTTTATGACCATTCTTTATGTTGTATAAACCTGATCTATAGAACTGTGCACTGCAGGATGTAGATGTTAAAAGTTTACATAGCTTTAAAAAAGCAATGGGTAAATTCACAGAAGAATTATTGGGTAAGGACTATTAATACAGAGCTCTACATCTATCTTAGGAAATTCCTGAATTGTTTGAGATTGGGAAGCGTTCTGGAGACTATTGCAATTTACTTGCCCTGTTCTTATCCCTTCCGCAAGGGTCTGTGATTGGCTCCTGCTGGGAACAAGTTCTATTCTAGATGGCCAGACCTAGTGTTAGGTAGTTACTCTTAGGATGAATAATTACTGAGACAAAAGTTGAATGATTCTTTGGGGAGGAGCTCTGTAGGTCAGGTATCTTGGTAAAATTTTGAAATATGGCTACTCTGATAGTCTCTCTAAACTTTAATTTAGGAAACAGATAAGTTTTATTTATAAAGTATATTAATTCATTTTGGTTTTGCCCCTTAACCTGTCTGATGATTCTGTCTTGCAGAAAGCACCTCTACTGCTACATTACAGACCCAAAATGGACTTGCTGTAGGAGAACTTTATTGTCCTTCTAGACATTTGGGGTTTTTTGCATAGACTATCATCTGGCACCTTAGTGCAGCACTTAACTCTCATGTGACACAAACCAGCAGAATAATTTTGGAACACTGTAGTCCTTCTACAGCACTGAATATTTCTAGGGATGTGCTGCATGGATCTTTGGACAATTTTTTTTTTTTTGTACAAATGAAATAAATGTCAACTCAACAGGATTCTACAAGCACTGAGTTTACAGATAGTGAAAACACTGCAGAGTTCCATGGAGCTCAGCCTGATTAATCTATTTGTAGTTAAACAAAAATAACTTAAAATGGTGTTGGAGAAATTTAAAATGTTACTTTTAACACCAAATTACTACTTTTACTTTTTTCTTTAAACTTTACAACTTGTTTCAGTATGTTTTTCTGAGGTGTTCTTGTTTTCTGTAGTATGCCCAATTATGTCAGCTTTAATCAAGCCATCCTATAGAGCATCGAACATAACTAATTATACAGTGACTCGTAATATTTATTATGCTGCATTGAAAACTTCATAAAAGCCTAGAGATCCAATTGCTTCATTAGTTTTGCACAATGCTTGTTCTTTATCATGCTTTAATATCTCCAGTTTGCATGTTGATTTGAAATGAGTTCACTTGATTTTTTAAAATATGCCTTAATATTTTGCCATGGCATAAATTACATCTGATCATAACAAATACTCATAAGTGCTGAACTTGTGAAATTGTTTTAAAGCAAATATTCCATAGAATTGTGGCTTGCAAAATTTAAATTTTACTTTAGGAAATATTTGCTATTTCATTAACTTTTAAAACTATTGCTGTTGGGCACCTTTTGTTGATGTTGCACAAGTTTCCATTCATTAGCTAAAAATTCTTCAGTTAACTACAAACCAATTCTGTATGAAACCGTAGCTGTTTATGGATCAATTACTATTTATCATTGAGGTCAGATTAGATTACAGGGGCACTGTCTGGCCTTAACTGATAATTTTGCTTGTTTCAAGCCCTGAGAGATGCAAACTACCATATGTATATGTGTGTCTGTGCACAGACACACAAGCACCCTAGAGAATAGACCTTCAGTAGCGCTTAGCAGTGTTGACTACACTGATTGAAAGGCTTTTTAAAATAATCAGCTTCATTAAAATGTTGTAGTTTAAAGTGACTTCTGCAAGCTGTATGTTGCATAGCATTATATATAGCGTGGATGGGAGTGTGTCTGACATGGGGTCTTAGGTAAGTGAAAAGAAGATAAGCAGTATTATTGGCAGCTGGAGGCTGCCAATATTTTTTAACTCTTTGAGTTTTCCTGACAGCTGAAAATGGCAGTTATATCAAACACCTTATTCTTTCATAAAATGTCAATGGCTAGGAAAATCAGTATGCCTGTTAGCACTACCCTGCTTCTTCCAACTGTGCTCCCCCATTTTGCAAGAAAGCATTGCTTAATGTTGCTTGATAATAGAAGGTTGATCTCATAAGAGGCTTATTCAAGTATTCTAAATCCTACTTCCTCTTCTTGAGTTTTCCTAGCACCACATTGCTCTGCACATCTCCCATGCTCTTCTTAACTGAACTTTTCAGTTCTTCTTTTCCTGGTTCTGCTCATGCCAGAGGGAATCTCTAAGTTCACTTGTTTGTCTTAGGAAATGAGGGCCTTGTTTTCATTTACGGCCATAGATAGTGAATGGTGAAGAAATTGAAAGAAATGCAAAGAGAAAGAAAAAGTCTACTGGACTATGGGAGCAGTCGAGAGCCACAGTAAGGCCAGTGGAGTACTGTAATCTCTGCAAATGAT
>WEIT01036937.1:41967-52324 GCA_013389985.1 Dryoscopus gambensis | reverse complement strand
CTTCCAATAATTAAGAAAAAAGGCAGCATTAGAGACTCATTTGAAAGCCCTGAGGCAGAAGAGGAACTTGGTGTGCATGTCCTGGAGTTTAAATACTTAGTAGTATCATATTTTCAATTCTGTCCTTGCTTTTCACACCAATGCATGCTGGCACATCCTGAAGAGCACCCATGGCAACACCTGAGCTTTGGTACACAAATGAATTTCCTTCCCAGCAGCTGATGCAGATGAAATTCAAGCTGCAAGGAGGACAAGGCAGATAATAAGTTTTATTGTAAAGTCTCAGTAAAAACCACGGTCACAAAAAAACTGGTGGTGATGGTTGACTGGTGATCTACAGAGACAGCCACTTGCTTTGAAAAATTGTTTCAAAAGACAGTTTATGTTGCAAGTGGTAAAATACAGCCTTAAATACAGCTTCTGTTATCTGTATGTGCTTTTGCACATTCAGGTTCTGTGTGTTGTATTTTGCTCCACATATAGTGAGAATTGCACAAATCACACCCACGGACCTTCCAAAGAGAAATGAAGGCTTGTGGATATAACAATACAGGTAATTTTCTTCTTAAATACCAGCTCATTCTGAAATAACACTTGGCTCACAAAGAAGTTTCAGCATGGAGAGTATTTTTCAGTGCTAACTATTGTTGATAATTACTCCATTCATCACTTATTATTGGCTGTATTATTATTAGAGATTTCTTGTAATTATTATATTAAACAGAATCAGTGAGAAAGCAATGTACATCAAAAAGTTTACCATCCTGAACAAGTGACTTGTTTGGCTTCAAGTGGTTACTTGTCTTTACTTCTGTTGAGGGTTTTGATTTAATAACTGTAGAAGATGATTGGAGCAAAAATGAAGATTTGTTCTTGGCTTGGGAAAAAAAAAAAAGACACCAAACAAAACTGCAGACCCTCAGGAAGGAACAGAATATAGCTGTGTAGCCTCAATCTGAAAGAGTCCAGAATCATGAAAGACAAATTCAGAATAGAACTAGTAGAAAGATAATTTGGAAGGATATTTTTGTTTTTTAATCACCCATATTTGCAAATTCTTTGACGTGTAGTTTTTTTTTTTTGAGATGTATAATTAAAAAGGAAAAATATAAATTAAAATTTCAAAAATTGCAGGGGGAAAGGATCACTTTTACAGAAGTTCCACCCACATGCTTTTCTCAGCAGGGCACTACAACGTCTTAACAAGTAAAGTGCAAGATGGAAACATGACATCATTAGGACAGTCTAATTAGCCCGTAATTTGTCCCAGAAAGGTATCTGGTTACCAACTAATTGATGTAAACTGATTAACCCTTTCTCCAGCATCCCATTCGCCACTTTTTTTTCAGTTCCATAGAATCTGGTAAGGGTCAGGACTCTGTTGTGCTACACACTGTGCAAACACAAATCAAAAAGACAATCCACACTCCGAAGAGCTTACAACTTACGTGTTGGAGGGGCGGTGATACCTGTATACAAAAAGGATTTAGAATGAACAGCTTAATACCAGTTAGCATGTTTGGCAGTGGTCTTATCCTAGCAGCAGCTAGGACCGTTCTCAGGGCTTTTACAGACCTCAAAAAGAAAAAAATTTGAGAAGGATTTGAAGACATATAATGAGGTGTCTCTATAGTGAAGGGCAGGATGTGTGACAGTGGAAAGGTGCTTGTTTGAAAAATATAACAAGTGTGTGCTGGAAGCTGGCATTATTGGCTCTTTGGAGATGAGGTTCAGCTTCCTGACAAAGAAGAAGAGATGATTGGTACATAGGTATTATCTCTGAAGGGCCTTGAATGTGAAGACAAGTAGCTTATGTTTGATGCAGGTTGGCGGGGGAGGGCAGCAGAGGGGTGGAGAGAGAGAGGTTACATAGTCAAAGCAGGGCTAGGAAAAGCCCATTTATGGGAATATTCTGAAAGGATACGAGCAGGGCAAGGTTGTGCTTGTCAAAGCTGAGGAGAAAGACGTTTTGTTAATCACGATGCACGATGACAAGGCTTTGGCCAGCGCAGACAAGGCTGTGTTTTTGAGAAGTACCTTGGGCAAGGTCGTCCTCAAAAGTAAAGGCTGGGGATGACGAATAGGCAGATAGGGGTGATGTCCATGGTGAATGAATAAGAGGTGGTATTGGGGGGAGCCAAGGAGGACACAGGCAAACTGCCCTGTTTGTTACACTGAAGCTTGAGCTCGTTTCTAAATTTCTGTGTGGAGGTGCTGGGAAGGGATTTAACTTGGACAGGAGGCACATCTGGGGTAAAGAGAGATCTGTGAGGCATCAGTGTGAAATCATTACATTTCCTAGCTGAACTGGCTCGGAGATGAGGGTGGGAAGAGAAAAATGGGTCCAAGTGAGAAGGAAAAACCTTTGCAGAAAGCTGAGCAGTGTAAGGATCGGGTGAGAAGAGAACATAGAAGGTGGGTGTCATGACAATCAACAGGAAACTCTAATGAAGAACTTCATGGAAAGCTGTCAAAAAGGACCTTGGCAAAACAAGAAGAGTATGGTTGGGGCTTTGACTCAGAAGAGCTGACTGGAGACTGGTGGGAACTGTGTCAATTGAGTGTAACAGGCAGAAATTAGATTAGGAACAGTTTAGGACAAAATGGAAGGAGAACTGACAGCAGCTATAAACAGCTTGTACAATGAAAATGAGAGGAAGCAGTGATTGGAGAGACAGGAGTGGGCTAGAGTGTGTATGTTTTCATTTTCAGATGAGAGACGCTACAGCATGTCCATATTGTGGTGGGAAAGAATCAGGAGAAGAAGAGCAGTAGAAAGTCTGACAACTGCTGGAGTTGGAGTGCAATCTGATAGGGGGAAATTCAGTGCAGCTTCAATATATCTGGCCCCTGCATTAAAATAGCTGCAGGCAGCACATGCTTCTCTGTGTGGTTTAGAATGTGCTTTGTGTAGTACGAAGAAATCAGGATAAGATTCATCGTGTGCCTTGTTGTGCTCCCCTGGTTGTTGAAAACAAGTAGGGCTTACTTGTGCCATCACTCAGTAGCAGAGGACTAAATCCTCTCCCCATCACCCTAATGAACAGGGAATCAGTTGGATATTCCAGTGCCATTGGTAGGTGCTGTACAGGTACTGGTTTTGCATTTTCTTCTAAAATTGCTTCTAAAAAAAGTTTGGATTTTGAGTCAGTTTTTTCTATAAATGAGTTTCTGTCTTCCCCGGAGAAAGCTCTCTGCTGTGCCAAAATAGTGTGTCATATTTTTACAGGTAATTAAAAATTTTCATTCAGAAATGTCAGGGCAGTGCTGAAACATCTTCTCTCTCATTTTCTTGCTTTTCATCACAATTTATTTGAATTTAAAAAGTTTCCTTTGATTCCCTTTTTATTATTTTTCCAAAATGAAACATTAACTGAAACACAAAGAGTAACTGAAATGACGTTTTCTTGTTGTGTGGTTTGTTGGGGTTATTTTTCCCTCCTTATATACTTATTTTTATTTTTCCGTCTATTTCTCCGGGTTACCTGTACACATTTCAGGTTTTTAAAGTTTGAATGGTGATGCACAAAACGCCAGCCAAAGGCTGGAGATCCATCCTCCCGAGCCAGAGGTTACATGCATAAATTCATGTCCATCACATTCTGAATAAATTCTTTTGTTTATGCAACAGTCTGCGCAAGCACAACACACTTGCAGCTGAGCACCAGTTGGTTTACAGCTTTCTGTGCCATTCTCACTTCTGCGTGGGGGGTTGAGTGCATTGAACCCCACAGCTGGTAAAACCAGTCCAGTGCGAGCCGATTTGCATCTGAAAAGCCCTGGCTCCAAAGGTGCTGTGCCTTGCCTTGCACTTGCATGTGGAGGTTGCTAAGCACAGCCCCTGGTGCGCACAGTTTTTTTTTTTTGGAGCGCTTTGGCTTGGATGTAGTGAGTGAAAAAATTTACAGAGGGGCTCGGTATGTCCTGAAACCAAAGGGAAGATTCCCACTGATGTCCCTGAGCGGTGGCTCCGTTCCTAAACTCCAGAGGGTTTGTCCGTGTGCATTTTCAACGCAGGCGTGCGTGAATGTGGTTTTTCTGTTTTGCTGGTAGAATTTCCTGGGTCTTCTTGCAAGCAAAAATGACATTTTTCTCATGACGAGTAAAGACAGGGTTGACAAGAGGCGCGATCTCCCCTCTCTTTGTGGGGATTCATGAGGGCTGGCTCAATGAATGAGTTACTGTTGCTTCTGATTCACAGAAATACCAGTGAGAGGGGAATCGTGGTTCAAGGGAGAATATAGCTGTACTCTAATTTAGTGGAATAAGTGCTGTTTTGGTAGAATTTTTCTGATCCAGAACCACTTTTCTCTGCTTTTAATGAATGGCAGCTCCACTTTTGCGATTTCTCAAACACACAAAGTTTTGAGAGGATGGAAATGAACCCTTGGGGTTGGTCAGATGCAGGAGCAACAGCAAGAACCTTTTAGCTGAATCTAGGGAGGTCTGCCAAGCGACAGGCAAAGCCCCATTTACTTACTGGAGTCTGAGAGATGCATTTCTGGTTTCCCCTGCAATCTCACCCTCCCGGCCAAAACACAAAAGGCCATAGCTGAGCACATTTCATGCGCAAATACTTCATCAACTCGGCGCCATCCAAGCTATTTCACATCTCCTCCCCTTGCTCCAAACTGATATATGTGGCGCAGTACATTTAAAATGAAAAGTCCTCAGACAATTCTAATCATATTGTCAGTCAGATAGTCATCTTCTGAAAGGGGATCCTTCACCTTTAAGAATGCATGTACAATAGTGATATGTAAGCAGCTCAAAGACTCAATACCCCTTTTTTCTGCAAAGCAAGGCTGGGTTAGGAAAAAATCAATATGTTAGAAGTAAAGGTCATACAAGGAAAAGTGACATGAAACAGTCTTCATGAAGGATATTGTTCCCTTAGTTCTGTTTGAAGTTTTCTTTACCCTTGTGCTAGCCTTAGAACAAATATGTTTTGTCCTAGAATAGAAACATATTTTTATTCACCTTTAAAAAAATCTGTATTTTAAATATTTGTCTATTAGGGCATGTTCACATTTTAGCTTGTTTTGTTTTTGTCCTGTGGGTGAAGTAATCCTTGGAGAAAAGAATATTGTGTGTCTGCCATCCCAGTGCATTTGTTGGTCAGGGTTCCTTTAGAAATGGAAGTATATAATGCACACAAATGTATTTGCCTATCTTTTTAACAGTTCTCAATTTACTTTTCAAGTGGGCCAGATGCAATACTATAGCTCTTACAAGGGTCAGGAACATCTCCTTATTTCCCCACACTCTGTACTTATTGCTTGGGTATAGTTTTAAAGTAGTCCATGAACCCTTTTCATTCTTGCAACACATTTACCCACAATTAACAATCAAACCATCCTTCCTTCATTCAGGCTCCCATTCTCTCTCTGCCTCATTTTCCCTGCCTCTCTCTTGATCTGCCATTGTGCCGAAAGCTGTTTGTGCCATCGCAATCTGCCCTCCTTACCAGCCACACAAGGATGGGGAGGGGGAGAGAAAAAGCACACAGCATTCAGGCACTGAATAGCAAATTGCTCTTGAGTGTCCTTGCTTTCCCCAGCGCTCCCCCTTCCTTCAGAAGGACAAGGGGGCCCCTGAAAGCAACTATACATTTTGCTTAGTGCACTTGAAAACAAGCGTTTCACACCTGAAGCCTTTCACGGCAGCCCAGAAGCACCCCTTCAAACCACTTAATTGCCAATTGCTTCTGAGCTCGTTGTGAAAGTCCATTATGTCAGGCAGCTCTATGGCGAGTGACAAAGTATGGGGAATGAAAGAGTCCTCCTTGCAGGGCCAGCGCAGTCCTAAAACCCCCCAGTTCATTGGTTTGCTTGCTGTTAACAGTTACTGGCCACGGTCAAAGGTATGCCAAAACCTCTATCTTCTATTATTATTAATTTGTTACATGGAAGATGCTGTTTTCCGTATGTTCTCTCTCACATGTGTCTATATAAAAACATATAAGCAAATTTCAGATGTGCCTGGGGAAGGTATCCTCACACAAACTTCACCTGTACTTGTGGATTTCAGATTGTATCATTGCCACTATTGTTCTGCTTTTTTGGTTCTTTTTTTTCCCCCATTAGGTGAAGTAATTAAAAAAAAAAAAAGAAAAAAGGGATGTGACGACTTTCAAGGTTGAAGCTGGTTTCTTGGGTGTTAATAAAAAAGGATGTAGGTACTCACTTAAAGAAGGGAGATCAACTTGAAGAGATGCAAAATACATTAATAAAACAAAAAGGAGAGAAAAGCAAGTCTTAGCTTCATTTTCAGGGTTGGTTAGTGTTTGAACTGAGCCAAAAGTGTACAGATATAACTTTATAGAATAAGGCAGGTGTTGCAAATATTCCCGGTTTTTATTTGAGTGTTTATAATTCATTGGGTTTATGATCCAATTTGGCCTTGTGGACTCGACAGAAAGCCTCCCTCTGATTCTCAAAAGTTCTTGATTTTGGACTCTTGCTGCTCACTTTCATATTCCTACCAGAGATATTCCAGCAAAGTAGTTTACTGAATTGTGAATGAAATTCAGGCTCGTGAGTATTTGCAAAAGTATCGAAGCTGGTTTATTCAAAAGATTGTATGCATAGTATGAACCTGACTCTAAGAGCCTCTTTCTGACCTATGACGGAAGAGGAATAACATATGACATGGTGTCAAGTCATGAATAACCAACACACCTCACACTCAGGCTGTTAAGTACAGCCAGCTGATTACTGAGGAGATGCAGATCTGAAGAAATAATTTTAATATTTTTTGAATAACAAGTTCAAGAAAATTGCTCTTTGCGTATGGACAATTCATGGGTCAAAAAAGGGGTAGCATTAATTGCCTAAATTGTTCATTATGAACTAATCACCCAGCTCTAATTAACACCTTTTAGTGGATTTTAAAGAAAAACAACATTACATAAACAGATGCAATGTAAACTTGACTAAATACAGCACTCTTAAAGACAAGTAAATTCTTAGAAATGGATTTTAGAGTAATATTAAAACATGTATAAATATCTACTCAGTTTAGAATTACATTAAGTAAATGCAGTAAAGCAGAATGATCTTGAGACTGTGAAGCCACAAAGTGTACCTGAGGCCTTTTTAGAATTCAGACTTTCACTTCCCTGATGCCCCCAACCGACTTTTTAAAAGTCTGGTCACTCTTGCTTTTTGACTGGCTCTACAGAGATTATTTTTAAGTATGGCGATCTCTCAGGTGCTTCAGATAGTTTAATAACTGTATTACTAGATGTTTAAAGACAGGTTGATTTTTATTCATTATTAACAGAAACACTCCCCTCTCATCTGAGTATTGCAATACAAAGGCAATGAACAAATTAAATAACTTAGTAGTAAACTTCATTAATAAGACTGTTTCACTAAACTAAGGCCATCAGGTATCCTAAGTGGAGGCAGAGCTGTTAATATCCACAGAGTCTGCTGAGCTACACCTGCTGAAATTCAGGCAGCTTTTATGACTCTGTGTGTGTGTCCTGTTTTGTCAGTTAGAGCTACCTTTGTGTTAAAGAACACCCAAAAATATCTGTTGATGCTGGCTGATCATTTAGCAATTTCTTTTACTTTTCCAACAAGCTGTATATCTGCTTTCTTTATATATCTGTTGATTTCTTTATAAACCTTAGTAGCTCCTTTCATCTGGCAGTGTAGGACGCCAGGAAATTCTGCTGCTCACCATTTGACACAAACATTCAAAGTCTCCTGTTCAGTGGCATGACAGAAGCAAATGTGTGAAATGTTGGTCTTAAACATTTGGTATTTGTAAAACAATACTGAGTTTCACAAAGAAATAAGTAAGAAACTTCTCCAGGATCTCTCTTAGAAAAGTCCCTTCTATTTTCAAGGTGTAAATCAGAGTAGGACACAAAATGTGACTTCTCTGAGCAGAGATGACTTCTCAGACAGCATTCTCTTCGTTTGCTGCAAGACCACACATTCATCCCTCCTTTTCATCATACTCTTTACAGCAATTAGACATTTTCCTATATATTTCACACTGCTATGTAATTTCTTCTGACAGCTCATCAGCCTCTTTGACTCATGACCTGTAATGGCATCCTTGTTTTTTGAGATGTTTGTTTATTTTTTCCCCTCACCAGAAGATGTGAGCACATGTTATCATGGATTCATAAGGCCCATCAGTCATTTTTTTCAGGAGATATCCAGCAATAGAGCAATACTGTTCCCTCTCCACCCACTTGTGATTTTTTTTCTTACCAATTTCCCTCAACTCCCTGAAAATAGCAGGTGCTTCTCTTCATTCACCTCCGCTTCATCCAGCCCATCTGTCTGATTCTTCTATGAGAAAGATTAATGGGACATAACTCACTTCATCTCATGGTTTTTAACAGATCGGGGCGGAGGGGTAGGTGGAAATTCTATCCAATTTTAGATAGATGTTTCATGATGAAGACCTGATGATGATATCGCAGCAGTAAATTTGGGATCTTTCAGAGTGTTGGTCTGTTTCCAAAGTATTTCACAGGCTTGTGTTTTGAATGTCACCATAAGTAAGTTGCTCTCTACCCATCCATCTCAAAAGCCATCACTACTGTACCAATTAGATGCTTAAGTGTAGTTGTGATAACGCTGCTTTAGCTTCAAAAGGCTAAATACACATTGATCCCTCACTTACCCTGGGTTCCTGTGCAGGGTCAGTCTTGGCAGGAGTGTTTGGAGGGGTCACAGGATTTGTTTGCTTGAAACATATTTTCAAGTAGCCCTTTAAAAAAACCCTTTGCCCCTTCTCATACACTTCTGTCTGTTTTCTCTCTTATCGTAAACCTTGCCATGCAAGTCGTCTGTTTTGTTGTTGCTGTTAAATTTTATGAGTTTGTGTTGAGTACTACTCTGCTCTGATCGTGGTCCTTCAGAAATAAGTGGAAGTGCATGGGTAGGAACATGCCTCTGTGTATTCAGTGTGACACACCCTGGCATCTGTTACTGCCCAGATCCACACCCAGCCTCTCCTACAGGTCTGTGCTGGTATTTTAGTGTTGGGCAATGGGCTGCTATTTTCTGTCCCACTCTAGTAGAGGTTCAGCAAAAGAAATAACTCCTTGTTCCCCGGAGAACTTGATTTCTACTTTTTGTGCAAGTTTGCAGCATGCACGTGTATCAGACCTAGGTCAAATGGTTCATTCTGAAGGGGATAATTTGCCTTCTCTTGGTACATCTGGGACAGCTGCTAAAGGTGGCAGCTTCACCTGTGAATTCTTGCAGAGCTTTGGTTTTCCTAGAAAAGTGAATATGGTTGCATGTAAACATAATGCCTTTGAAAGGGTAAAGAGAGTGCCAGCACTCACTTTTGAAGCTGTGATGACCAAAAGTGCATCTTGAAAACATGGCTGGTTTTTCATCCCATTAAGAACTTAGCCCTAAAAATCTCCTGCATGAGAGTTTGCAGCCACGAAGTGTAATTTTCTATTCTGTACTTCCACCAGTTTGGCTTACAAAGAAGAAAATGGTGTCTATATATGCTCAACAACCTTTTGAAATCCTCCTTGCTCTTTTGAGTATTGCCCAGAGTGTAAATGAATGCGAAATTTGGCTTTAATACTTCAAATCTGTTCACATCCACAAGGCTTGTCATCTTTGTGCCACATTGTACAAGAAAGCTGCCCTACAAGAGCATTACACAGCCTCACCAAAGAGAATCCCCAGGGTAGTTCAATATCTGCACAGAGGCAGATGGATTGGTTGTAGTCTGTGATGCCAAACCAGTGTCTCCAATAATTTTTGATTTATCATCGTAAGCACTCCTAAGATGAAGGGAATAAGCAGCTACCTGAAGGCTTCCTCTCCTCTAAGACTGCTCTGTATCATTCCTCTAAGGCCAAGCTTTGTCTGCACCCCTAGTTCCAAACACACATCTGTTGTTTCCTCTGAGATCTTCCAGAGGTGTTCTTAGTCCCGTAGTTTTCTGTCCAAGGATGTGTTTTCCTTTAGGCTGCCAATCATGGCATAGCAGTACGCTGATTTTCTTCAGCATGATGCTGTGTGATGATAAAGGTTTGAGACTTTTGCTCTGTGTGGGAAGAGAAAAACTTCAGCGTAAAACTTTGTTGTTTATTAAAATATTCAACCCCTTCAGATTCTCTGCTTCTAAAAAGTAAACAATGGGGAATAAAGCACTCTTGCAAAGAAGTAGGTGTCAGGAAAACAGGATTCACTTTACTAAGAAGCAACTGGTGATGACAGTGTGCTATATCTGTCTTTGCAACTCTTAAATTCTCTTCTCCTTGAGTTGGCTCTTGAAGCAAAGCACATGCTGCTTACAATGTGTACAGTGCACTGCATACTTTGATTTTCTCTTATTTCTCTACTAGGAAAGAAAACAGGCA
>WEIT01036937.1:1070-40812 GCA_013389985.1 Dryoscopus gambensis | reverse complement strand
TACAGGTAAACATACCTGAGTCATATGAAATCAGTTGATTTATATATACAAAAAGAAAAGAATTAGAACCTATTTCTGTGTCCATGAATTAAATGGATTTTTTTNATATATAGTATAATATAAAAAAAAAACCCTCCAGTTTTTGTGTGGGTGGAGGTCTTGAAAGTCTCTGATGGAAATTTTTGCTCTAGAATACTGTTAGCATCAGGTGGCTCTTAATTATGAGCACAGGATTTAAAAACTCTGATTTAACAAAACACCTCCTCCAGAGATTCAATAATGCTCCAAAATAAACGCAGCAAATTCTGTATTTGTTCCATTAGGAGATAAGCACTGAGTTTAAGGTAAAAGTGAACAAATACACAATGTATATTTGAGTTCTGTGGAAAGGAGGAGTCCAAATGAACACTTATGGTTTGAAAGAAAACACTGGCAAAATCTTGGGAAGTGGTTTTAGCTATGTTTAAAGCTCAGTGTCTCAGGATATTTTGTGCTCTTTCAAAGTCTGGTCAGCTCCAGATGAATATAAATGAGGTGTTTGGTTATTCGTTATCTCAGGGTAGGTGATCAGCCTGTGCTCCAAGTCGTGGTCATCTAAGACTGAATATTTCAATGGAAGTTTGCTGAAAAGTTCCTGTGAGACTTTTGCAGTACAAGTTGGCAAGATGCAAGGACTAGCTATTAAAAAAGGCCAAGGGATGCTTGTGAGGAGAGGGGTTTTTACAGGACTGTGTTGCTTCTTACACTTGTAGTCTACTGAGAGATTTTGTTAATACAGAAACTTCCTAAAATTTGGGTTGAAATCTTTGTTCATTTGCTGTAATTCTCTAGTTTCATTTTGAAAACTCGGAGTTTAACATACTAAAATTCATAACAATGAACATATAAAAAACCTTCTTTCTGAGGAAGTATCCTTGTTAACAGACTTAAGCTTAAACTTGATCTGAGATTTTTTGCTCTGTTTTTGCATTGAAGCTATTGATACTCATAGAAGCTTCATCATTTGTGCCACTCAACAATATGACTTTGGTTTCCTAGGCAGCAAACTACAAGTCTGTAATTTAAACTCAGATTGTTGTCTCACATGTGTACATTAGCAAATATGGGTCTATTGCCTATGGAAGGAACAGTGAAACTCATCAGATGTTTTAAATCACCATGCAATTGTCAATTAAAATGCTTGGAAGAACTACGAGGAATTGTGCGAAACTATTCAAAGCAGGCGAAGGGTGTCAAGAAAGGAATAGAGGATATTTTCCTTGGAATATTTGAGCATGAAATTCCCAGTCAAGTGTACACGTGAATTATTTTTTTCTTCTTTCTCCACCCACCATTTTTTCTTCCTTTTTTTTTGGTTTGGGTTTTATTTTTTTTTTTAAATTATTTTTTTAATCTGAGCTTGACTGCTGCAATCTGTTTTGCTCAGTATTCCTGACCTACGCAGCAGCTCAGGAGTGGTGGCATAAGTTCTTAATGTTCTACAGGGGAAGATTTAATCAGCAAAATAATTGTCTTGCTTGCAGTGGAGAGGAAAAAAGGGGGACTCTGCATGCATGACAGAACATGCGTGGACCACCAGAAAAGCGTGGTGAGGTTGGAAGGTGTTAGGGCTCTTTTTCAGAACAATCTGATCAGAAGGCAAATGTCTAAGGGAAAAGGAATCCGAAAAGAGTGTTGAAGTGCCAGAATGCACCAGCTAATAACTTTAAATAGTTCATTGAGTCTTCCGGAATTTTTTTTGTTCTTCTTCGGGAATAATCTGCTTACATCGTTAAGACCTCAGCTAAGCTCAGTAACACAAATTACCAGATGTTGTATCCCCTAGTTTTTTCCATCAAAAGACCAACCACCAAGCTTGTTGAAAGAGAGAGGTCATTGTCCTTCCCTGGCAATAAAACTATTTTTGCAACTCCTAAGAAATGAAATGAGAATACCTTTCAGCTGTAGAGGGGATCCTATCTCCTGCTTCTTCCAAGTTTCCCTGTTTTGCTTTGTTATTTTCTAATAATGCACTCATGTGTAAGCTAATAATGTGAACAGAGGGAAAATGAAGAGTTTAAAAAAAAAAAAAAGACAGAATGAATTAGGGCAATTGAGGTCGCTCTCTTTCATTTTTGCTGGAAGGATTTTAGCCCTAGTTTTTACCTTATCGCTTATTACACAATTTATGATAAAATGAGATGTGATTCCATTCTTATTGTTGTGCTATAGCCTATTGAACATGCATATATAGAATTCATTTCAAATTTAAACACTATCTTAATTATAAATTGAATAAAATGGACAACCTATCAGATTCCCTAAATTGCATTCTAACAAATAATTTCATTTTCCATTACTTTTCCACCAATGATATACTGGGCATAACAATGTTGAGTATACACCCTGTTCTTCTACTTTAATTGTGCCAGAGATTTTGCTGTGTGACAACTGTTTCTCTGTGGGCCATGTGTGTTGCTTGCCATTTGTTCCATAAACTGCATTTTTAAAATATTTTAGTGAGGTTATAGAGAACCTTAGAAAATATTTGTACAAATTTTATTTTGCTTCATCTTTTAAGTCTTATTCTACCACAGGCACAATTCATAGCTTGTAGTTTGACACGCACAGCTTGGTTTGAACCAGATTATTTGGTTTGAAAATATATGTACAACCCAGATTCCATTAAGGATTTTTAATGTATGAGGTCACAATGTGGTCCATATCTTATCTGGAATTTGAAAGATAGTAGCAAAACAGATCTAACAAAATAACTTACGTCTGCTCATCACTCTGCATTTTCTAAAATAATTTGGAACTTGGATATTTTCTATAGTAAATTAGCCTGATAGTATTAAAAATATATATATATTAAAAAGGCATTAAAAGGTTTACTGATGTTTTTTACTAACTTTTGGAAAGTATTTAAGAATTAGGATGTGGAAAAATTATAGTAAGGACTAAAACCACCAAAAATGATACCATCAGGGAAAAGGACAGGAATGTGTGTTAGCAGCTTTATAAGACCCATGACTTTTTAATTCTCTGTGTTAAACCTCTGTTCGGATTTTAACTCAAGTTTACTAAGTACTTCCATTGCAATAGCTCAAAAATTGCAGAGATAAAATATATTAAATATTTGATCTCTTTTCATTATGTTGTTTATACTTTCTAAATAAACTTCTCCGTATTTTAAGATTTCAAATGTATTCTAGCCAAATGTAAACTTTTTTATCCCCAGCAAAAGATTGATTGTACCTATAAATAGTCGAACATCTGCTTTTTTTAACATGCTGTTTATAGTTTATTTAGATTTTAGTTATGTTTCATTTGGCGAAAAGCAAATGGGCCACTGAACCCTGATTTCTCAAGGGATTTCTGAAAAGTTGTTGTACTTTCCAAATTAATATTTTTATAGAATAATAATTATTATTTAGATGCTAAATTCAAAGAATTTAGCAAAAAAAGCAAAAGCAAAAACTTTGTTTGTTACCTTTTTTTGAGTTTAAATAAAGTTTCTCCCACCAGAAGAAACAAAATTGGACAATAAATACAAATAAAAAATTCAGATGTTACTAATTCCGCATTTTTCTCATGTCATAAAGATTTTATTCAAATTCCTATTCTCTTAAAGTTTCTTTTGAAAGTATATATTTTTAAAATTTGAATTCCTTCCGCTTTTTTGTATCATAAATTACTCACAGTTCCATAAGGTGCTTAAAATAGCAAGAATAAATAAACAAAATACTTGTTGCATCTCAAAGGATATTTCTCCCCTTCCGAAGTCTGCAAACAGGGCATAAAATCAAACAGTGCCTGAGAAATTCTAGGAACAAGTTGAAGTATCCCAGCAATGTGGCAGCCGCTGAGCTGTACACACAATACTGCTCCCTTTAATATTTTGTACTTTACGAGTTTTTCTCCACTACAAAACCTGCAATTTTTAGCCATTTCCCCCCTAGTTGAAATGATTTGCTATCACCGTAACTCGATCTGTTATCTCCCAAATAGTTTCAACTGTGTTAATGTGTGCATGTACTTTTTTTTTTTTCCTCCCCCCCTCTTATCAGGCTCTCGGCAGCATTTGTGATTCATAGCAGTCATCAAAGTGATAATAAACTCATTCACAATACTAACAAACATGGGGCTCCCAGTTATTTACGAGGCAAATTCACAGCGATGCCGGGCAGTGGAACAGGGGAGAATCAAGATGGTGTTGATTGATAAATTGACAGGTTAATTTACAAGTGGATAATAGGAGTTAGACCCAGAGGGAGCGCCAGCAGCCCCGGCTCTAGCTTGGTTGCACTGCCATCTGTCTTGTGCCTGGGAATCTGCAGGAGCGGTTCCGCAGCTTCCGAAATCCAAGACAAAACCCCCAGTTTGCGGCAGTTTCAGTTCGCTGTCTCGCACAGCCCGCTGACCCCGCTCCCGCCGGCCGTCTCCCCGCCGGGCAGGTGACCTGCACCTACAGAAATGCCACCGGCCACTCCTTACTTACAATGCAAAGTGTTTTTGAGGTCCTGGAGTACTTTTGCTTGGCTTTTAATCGAGAAAAGATAAATATTTTTGTAGGTCGTAATAGTAGATACGGTTCTGTGCCGCTCGCATGGCTTTAAAAGCGATTGTGTTGTTTTCCATTTCAGATTCACCTGCAGTATTTTTTTTTTTAAGCCAGCGAATGAAATAAAACTAACCTTTAACCTATCTTATTATTAACCTACTTTTCTTTCTCAAATTATGTGCATTTCAGTGTTCCATCTGGCCCACAGGAACTTAACTTCGTAGCCAAGTATTTCTTCTGTTTAGTTGGGAGCATTGAATAAGTTCTGTGAGTCACCTCATTTTTCTAATCCCTAGGAGCCATTTTTATGGCAATCAATCACTGTTTTTATGTCATTAAGCATTTAACTAAACTGGTTGTTGGCTTCCCCACAATGACCTGAAATTTCATGGAATTCAAGATCAAGGAGCAGTTGCCATTATATGTCTTTGAAGTTAATACGTTCCAGTCTTGCATTTTAGCATTGTGAAAGTTTTATTGGGAAAATAAAAGTGGTGGTCAGAAATACAGTTTTCTTTTTGCAGTAAGTGTTAAACCGTGGGGACAGTGTTTTTTTTTTAAATACCTGGGATGTTTCTGCTGTGGATGCCAATGTTCATCAGCTGCCCTGTGCCTCCAGCTCAGAACTGGATCTCAAAATCCAGGCAATGGGATGTGCTGATGTCTCTTATCATTCGCCTGTATAAGCAAGCGTGTGTTACCGTTATTGCATGCCAAATTCTGGGAATAGGGGTTCTGCAATTCCCAGTGAGACCGGGAATCCTGGGATTTCATTCCAAGATCTGAATGGATACAAAGCACAGCACCTGAGTGTCTGCTGATTTTGTTTTCTCTTAAATTGTTGTTAAATTCAGGGATACCTAGCACACCTCTCAGATCTGGGATTCTCTTCCCAGTTGTCCCTGGAGCCCCAGTGGAGAGGAGTAGATGCTCTGGAGGGCTTGCCCAGAATGTTAATTGTGTCTGGTGAACAGGCAGGATTCGTAATGCTCTAAATGAAGTTGTGAAGGCATTCAGGAGCAAATCCTTTCCTCCACGCCTTGCCCAAATGTGGAGGCTTTGCGTGGGGGAACTCTGTGGGGAGCAGGGGAAGGAATAAACCTCCCTTGCGCAGCTTGGCTGTGCTCTCCAAGCTCCAGCACCCACCTCTGGGTTTGCCTGTCTGTCACGGGGTGGATCTGCACAGTAACAGAAACCATTGCTCACCCCATTGCTGTCAGCAACGAGGACCCCCTACAACCATCAGAGAAAACCTGTCCTGATAAAACCCTGCAGCGAGATAGTGCCGTTTTCTGATGCTTTACTGATCAGCAGAGTGCTCTCCCAGTTGTGTGAAGGTGGCTGAGGTTTTCAGGCACTGCATCTCTAGGAAAACTAAAACACTTTACAAAAAAAAAAAAAAAAGCCGCCCAGACTGCAGAGATGAAACCCATTATTTCCTATGCACAAAACCAGCCAACCAAAGTTGTAAAAAGATAACAAAAACACAAGAAAGTTGGGCTCTTACAGGAAGAAACTTTAAACTCGAACAATTTTCTAGCCTTTACCGAGGAGTTAGGAAGACATTACTGGTATTTATAACGAAGCACTACCCGCTGAATTTAGCAGTCTGTCTATCTCATCCTGCCCAGCATTGCAATTGGGCACTTTTTCTTAACTAATGTGGGGTCATTTTTCTGTGCAGTGGTTGTTTGATGCAAGACATTTGCTTTGTTGCACGGAGTCATTTAGTTATGAGAATGAAAACGAGTATCCGCCTGGGAAGACAAATACTCATTTACTTTATTCAGATTTTTTTATTGTTTAATAAAAAAGCCAAGATGCTCTTGAAGCATGATCTTGGGAAAGAGGAGCAAAGTTTTAAAGCAGCAGGTGAGATGAGGGTTCACATGACAGGAGTTTGTGGAAGTTGGTGAAAATCATCTGATCCACTCTTCTATCTGATGGGTTTTGCTGGTCTTCCAACATGAATTCATTGCCCTCTTCACCTGTTTTCTACTGATTTCAGGCCACTTATTTTGTGGTAGCTGTCTATTGAACTGATCTAGCTGGGTTTTTTAGTGTGTCGTTGCTTTCTTCTGAGCCATCTGGACAGTGACAGGTTTGCAGACTCACAGATTACAATAGTAATTACTCTTAGAAATTAATTTTAAAACATTCTGATAAAGGGTTTTTTGCAAACATCGAGTAACGATAGGAATTTAGTAGGGTGGTGTTTGGCCCTGATTTTTATAATATAGTGGGAGAACTATGAATGTCTTTAAAAAGTGTGTGTGTGTGTGTGTATATATATACACGCAGGAGTGCAAATGTTACCGATTCTCACGTAAGTTCAGTGTGTTTTTGTTTTGTTTTGTTTTGTTTTTTTTTTTGTTATAATGCTGCAGCATAGGGCTACAAATAACATGAGAAAAAGAAGGTGCAGATGCATTTAAGTCCCTCTCTTTCCTGGACACACATAACCATAGCAGACGACAGGTGAGTTACAAGCAGAGAATATTTAGACTCATTGATTTTCATTATTACTTCTTTCTCATTCCATATGTCACATCAAAGCAGGTGGTATTCTGTTTGGAAAGGAGATCAATGCCAGGAGATCGGACTGATCCTTGCTATTCACGAGGAGTTTCCAAATTCAGTGGGTGACATAGGATAAAAGTGACCCTGGATTTGCTGTGACTGTTTTCTTAAGTTTAGCCAGACAGACTGCACAAAGAGAGGGGGGAAAAAAAGCACAGAAAAGAGCATAGATTCTGGCTTTGTACAAAAACTATTCTCTTAATTGAAGCTTATTTAAAAACTTAGATATTCTTTTCAACTACAATGCTGGAAGATTGTCTTGACTTCTCTTTATTATTCTGAATCATTTCAAGTAAAAGTGCACATCTCTCCTCCGTAAACATATTTTATGAATCAATCCATGCAAATAATGCTTTCTTCAATTGTGCATTTCCTAAAATAACATGTTGACATCAAATCATCCTGTTTTGAAGAGTTTGTAATAATAAATAATAATCAATGCGGCAGACTAAAGGATGCATCAATTATATTTATTTTACCCACAGTAGAGACTCTTGGTTGTATATTTTTTTCCAATAATTTTGCACATTTTATTGTAAAGTGTACTTCAGTCTAATTGACAATGTGGGTACTGACTGCTGATTGAGACAAAATTACACTTTGCCTGAAACAAAAAATTGAGTTCTATTATGTGAAATCTAAAATATTGCTGTAGTCTTGCAGAATCATTCTAGAATGTGGTTTAGCAGGGACAAAAGAGAATTGAAGAACAGGTAGTATAAAGAAATAGAACTTGATGCAAAAAAAAAAATAGAAAATGTTGCTTGAGATCAAATCACAAGGGAATTAAATTTGGGAGATTATCAACTTTATCAAAAAAGAAGCCTAGTTTTGAGATTTTGAAAGAAACTTAAATGAAATTGTTTTTTGAAGCAATCCACAGCCTACTTTGGTGACTAGGACATTTTTTTAATCTTTAGTATGAGTATGTGAGAACAAGTGAAAATTTAGGCTATTTAGGATATAATAATTACATTATTATATAATAATAATAAAAAACAGAACTAGTGTTTCATGGAGTTGTTGGTTCTTGTCAGACCTGAAGTACATATTGAATATGGTTTTACAGAAAAGAAGGCTGCAGCTTTAATGGCTGTGTCCTCAATTATAAAGATTTCTGGGGACGTTTTGAGGGGAGAAAAGATCACAGATGTCACCAGAACTGAACAAAAGAAATTCCCTTTCAGAGAGTATAAAATTCCCCTCCAGTCTCTGTCCTATTTTGAGCCTTTAAGAAGTAGTATTTGAGCCCATGGGGAGAGGCTGGTTGCTAACTTGTAATTTCACATGATTTGAAATGTGGCACCTGCTGGCCTCCTGTGTGGTATCACTTAGGAGAAACAGCAACTATCTGTAAGACGGGGTTGTCTAGCCAGTTATCTTCAGCTAAAAATCCCTTTTCACATTTGTCTTACATAGCATCGCATAGGTAGGGGGTTATTTTAGTATTGGCTGTCAATATGTAGATGTAATTTTGGTAAATCTGTTCTTTACTTTAGGGAAGTCTAAGTTCCTGCAGCACCTTATTCAACTAAAGCAAGTGTCAGAGATAAGAACCAGATCATAACATTATCTGCTTAGCTCTGTGGAGCAGTGGGCTAAGGTAAGGAGGATGCAAAACAAGTTATCAAATCAGACAAAGGGACCTAATTAAAACATGATTGCTGAGGTCTACGAAAAATACAATTAAGTTGTAAGCTAAAGAAAATGAGGTGGCGAAGTTAATGTATTTGCCATTTATCTCATGAGATCTCAGTTCAAAGACTCACTTTCAAATCCTACAGGATCAGCTCTTTCAGATCCTACAGCAGTCCAATAGATTCAAAATTAGATTGGACTCATGCAAAGATATAATGTGTGAATGTAACAAAGCCACTCTGAAAATAAAAATAGCACGGTGGCTGTCAGTTCTGAACATCCTCCCAGGATGCAGCATTCAGTGTTGCCTCACGTAGACAGAGCAAAATTGAAACAAGGAGATCAAGGAAATCCAGGTGCAAATCACACCTCAAGTTATTCAGGTGTCAAATTCTGGCGTCAGAGCCTAAACATCCTAACTCTGTAAAAGAACTCCCGTTTTTTTGATACATGCCCCTCGTTTAAGTAGCCAAAAGATCAATGTTGTAGCTGATTTAATTATATTAGTTAGCTTTGCAGTAGCCCAAGTGTCATCAATATCTTCAAGATTAATTAATATTTTTCTTTAACTTGAAAAAAGATATATTTATTGCTGAATTGCAGGTCAAGAAGGGAGATTGTAGTCATATGAGGAAAAGAGTGGGATCTAAATCTCAGGGTCCAAAACTCATGTCTATCACCATTTCCTATGTGCCAAGACATGTGACTTTCCTGTCCCTTGAGTTCCCAACTGATAAAAATAACGGTGTGATTGAACCATGTTATCTGGATATTCTGAGCTGGGGACAAAAGCATCTTACTCTGTTTTTGTTTTTGTTTTTTTTTTCCCCGAGCGATGTTGAACTCAGCAGTTATTTCAGCCATCTCCTGGCATGTTTCTGTGGTCAGGCTGAGGTTGGTTTGGGCTTATGGCTGTAAAGGCAAGGGGTGACACTTGTCACCCGCTGAATCATTGTGTCCAACAGCTCACAGCCTGCTGGTGTGAGGCTCACAGCGCCCATGGGGTGGGGGGTAGGTATTTGGCAATTAATGTCTATCACTTTTTCTGTGATTTTTGTCCTGATGAGAAACTGGGCAGAACATAAGTCAAGGCAGAAAATATTGCTCTCAAGCGAAGATGGGCCCCCCTCCCCCTCTCAAAGATCGGCCCTATTCCAGTTCTTTTATTTTATTCTTCCTATTATTTTTTTGACAGTCTGTGTATGGAGATATTTCTTGCCAAGATGAAAGTCACTCTCTCGTGCTTGCAGTGCTCTTTCAGTTCTTTTTAAGGAGTTAAGTGCACTGTGAGTTAGTAGGAACAATGAACCTCACTTGTTCTTGCAGCTGTCTGTAAAAACTTACTTAATATTTGGTCGAACAAAATTAGTAGTTTTTAGTTACAGTCCCCAATTTGTTGGCACCGTGGCTAGGCACAATATTTAATATTTAATATCACAAATATGTGAAAATGAACAAATAATCCTCAGATACCTGGATATACCTGAGCCTTCATACTGTAGTAGCAGAATTGGTTGTAAATTAAAAAAATATGTCTGTCAGACCTCATGTAGGGCAGAGGTGAGAAAACCACAGACTATGGTGTGGTGTCCTACTTTCCCACTCCTCCAGCTCATGTTTCAATGGAAAGTAAGATCTGCATTCTTCTGCCCAGCACCATGCAGCCCTGCAGCTCTGATGGGGAGTTCATTCCCTACCCCTCTACAACCTCCATTCTGAGGCACTCAGACCTAAAAGGGAAATTTTCCTCGTGAGTGACCTTGCACTTTTGCTCCTGTTGCCTAGAGGAGAGTGAGATCAGTGAGCAATGCTGGATGACACACACCATACTCCTGTTCCTCACTGCCCCTGCACCCCAGTCGCTACAGATTGTAGCACCACATGTCCGTAATCAGAGATAAAAATAAATCCAGAACTGGGAGGTGAGTATTCTCCTTCTGTTGCATTCAGATAGCCCCACTTCGAGATGCTGAACAAAGTGCATCAGGCATCTGTAGAGGCTGCTGAAGTTGCGAGTTTGGTATTTCAGCTAGGTTGTTGTCTTGGAATTCTAGAGGATATTTGTTATTCCTGCAATTTACTATGCTTGTTGTGCGTGAAATAAATTAAAACAAAGTACCATGTTATTACAGCTAGAGAGAAAAGTGGTGTGTTGGGCAAGAAAAAGCACTGAACTACTCGAGGAAGGGCAAGAGGCGAAAGCAGGGGTATGTTCTGTTGTTTCCTTTGAGGAGAGCTGAAGGCAAAGGGGGGATTTAGCAGCTGTTCCTTGTGGCACAAAATCATCGCTGATTGTTTATAGAACAGAGGCATATGAGTGTCAAACAGATACTGTGGATCCACAAAGGCGTCTCCTGACCTACCTGCCTGCCTGCTGCATGTGCATGTCATGACTGTAATTTTGTCACGATAAAAATGTCAGAAGTCATGAAAACCTAGTGAAAATAAAAGAGGGAAAAGTCACCGGCAAGTTTTGAAGTAATCAAATGACCCCTACAGACCTGGATCACTCTAATCTAATTTTCTTAAGGTCTTAAGGGTGACTTATGCACCTTCTATTTAGACAGTACCTAACCCTTACCTCTCAGAGCCCTTGTGTGCACTGGGGCCTTTAGGAGTCTCTCTGTGCTGAGTTGTGCTGTGAAATCCCTGTGTTAGGGTCAGGCTGTCTCGTTCCAGTTAAACTCCTGGTACTGTCACAACATGCTGATCATTACTCTATAGCCGTATCTTCCATGGGTGTACTCCTAAATTGTACCTGTCTTCTAGTTAGGGAAGTACAGGCTTGTGGATCGTTGTCTGGTTTGTTTTTTAAACAAATCTAGGAGTAATTTTTCACACTCCTCCTCAGCATTTGTTGATTTTTTGGGTTTTATTTATCCTAAGGTTGTGAATCAGATCAAATGCACAATGCGCAGCTATGTGGCAAAAAGGAAGCAATGGGCTGTGACTCCCTGTGTTAAATCTCCTTGTGAACCAAAAAGCTGTCTCGTATGATGCATCCTTTATCTTCAAACACATCCCTAAAGCTAGTAGCCAGGCTGAATCACTTCTTAACTTGTGGTATATGCTATCTAAACAGGCCATTTTTGGGTTAGCATACATTAAAACCTCCCTTCACCTGCCTTGTGTGAACCAAATTTGCCGTTTTTCAGGTTCAGATCAGATCGCATCAATCTCCCCTCCAAAGGTGCCCTCAGCTCCCTTTTCCTGGTGCCCTGCAGCTCCTCCCGTGTGGGGAGATCAGGTGGCAAGTTGTCAGCACAGCCCAGCTGCTGCTCGGCTGGAAATCCATGCTGGCTCCCAGCTCCCCCATTAGTCGTGCCCTGGAGAGCAGTGGGGTTTGCTGCTCTCAGGGGAGCCCAGAGCCAGCTGTGTTTGTGCCGGCTCCCAGACTGCAGAGAGCTCGAGGCTCTGGTGTAACTAATAGGGAAGTCTGGAAGCGATGGGAGATTTGAACGTAGAGACACGGCCTGGGGCCCGAGCCAGTGGTCTGTCACTACCGCTCCTCCTCACGCTGCTCCTGGAAAGACGAAGTGGATTCTGCAACTCCGGGTGAACAGCTCCATGTGTACTGGAGCTGTGGCTGCGGTGGAGGCAGTGGCAACAAGGTTGCTAATGATAAAATGTGTGTTGAAGACAAGGGAAAGGGAGAGAAAGGACATGTGAAGAGTGACCTTGAAAACATCCCCGTGTGCAGGGGATGGGGAACTACCAAGGAAAGGGACAACAAGCAGGTTTTCCTGCACAAGAGTGCCCAGAAATGTGCAGTGTCTCCTGTGTGTGACGCAGAAGATGACAGCAGAGCTGAAGTGTTCCCATACCACCCTGTGATGGAAGGGGTAACACGTGTTTAGTTTCCCTAAGAAGGCTCAGCTTTGCAAAGACTGGGAAACACGACCCTAGATGGTTTTTCAACAAGAGTATTTCTGCACAGGTGGGCAGAGCAATCTTTGCTCAGCTTTGAACAGTCCCATGATAACCATCTTTGTGAGCACTGAACAGTGCCAGGCCAAGCTAGTTAGAATAGTGGGAATAACCCTCCATTTTCCTGTTTCTCCTTAGGTGTTTGTAAAACTATTCCCATCATCTGTTTGAAATGAGTACTGTAAAACGATAACTTGTACCAAAATTATTAACAAGCAGATAAATGAATATTTACAGTTCATAGACTGATTTAATATGGATATTCTCCTATCATGAAAGTGTTCTCTGGGGCCTGTTTGCCCATTGACTGTACCTCTGTGTCCTCTGGATAAGAAAAAATGATGGGTTTGGGGTAGTGATATTTGTATTTTGAATGTGAACGTTACATTCCTCCTTAATTTGTCAAAACAGGAAAGAAAAGTCTAAGTAACCTTTCACTATGGCAATATTTTTTTTTTGCTGGTATAGGTAATATAATTATAGTTTAATTATCTACACATGCATTCAGTGCTTCACTATATTTATACTTAGAGTTCACTTTGCTCATTATAGTTATGACTAGTTTAAAACTACCACTCAGTGGAGTTACTGATGATTAACACTGATGTAACTGAATAGAATCACACTTTTGTAATAGATTTAGTTCAGCAAATCCACTTGCTTTTGAAAACCCTTTCAAAGATCTGCTTATGTGGAGTGATTCTCATCCATCTCATCTGAAGTCTGATTTGAAATCTGTGTATCCCTTCCTCATCTCTCCCTCTTATCTCCCCATCCCTCTTTCTCCCACTGCTGGTAGTTGTAAACTGGTACCTATGACCAGCTCTGACTCTGTGGGAGTCAAAAATGAGTTAGAAGTTCCAAGAGCCTGCTCTTCTCTCTTCTTGAGTAACTTTTCCCCCTGCAGAAAGTTGATTTCATTGTTGTGTAGGAACCTTCTGTTCAAACAGAAGGACGTCAGCTCTGCATTTTTACACTTTTCCCTAATCGTTAGTCTGAGTTACAGATGCAAGTGGTTTGTGTGCCAAGGAAAAGGGACTGATTCAGTCCCTTGTATTTCATGCTCTTCTTGCACGCCACTGTGTCCCTTATGTTCCTGTGGCAATCCCTGCAAACTAGAAAACCTCACCAGCTGAGTCTAGGTAAATCCCTGTCAAGGGAATCTGGTGGAGGCCTTGGCTAATGCTGTCAGAGTGCTGGAATGAGCAGAGGTGAGGCAGACTTAAAGCAATACCAGCATGGCCAGCGGGAACTAGACTGGAAAATTAAAATGTGCTTTAATATGCAACCTGTTACTTGTCAAAGTGGAAAAGGCTTTTCTGCCCATGTTCTATTACCAATGTCATTTAAAAATGGTGAATATATATGAGTGCATGGATAAATACATCTTCAGATATGAATTGCACACTTTTGATATTTGTTTTGTATAAAATATAAATTCATGCCCCAGAAGAAAAAAATAATATGAAACCTTGTCAAAATCATTTGATGACAAGACCTTCTTTCTAGTCTCTGAATAATGAGCTTCAGGGGGTGAAAGCATCACATTAGTAAAGGTAATCCCTAGTTCTAGACATTTCTTTTTCTGCTGTAAACCTGTCCATCTGTCTACTGAGGACAGTGACACTTGAAGTGACTTCTCAAAATCTGAACTTATTAAGAGAAACATTTATGTAAATGGATCTTTTAATACAAGAATAACTTTTAATTTCTCTCTTTAATTATTAAATCAGAAGTGATGAGACTCTTTAAGTGCAAGATAAAGTTATGACACTACCCTGTTGAATTAGAGAGAGAATGAGGTTTTGTGTTAAGGAATTTTGAAGGTTTTTGGTATTTTTTTCCATTTGTGGACAAGTTTTTCCTGTGACAAGGATGTATCATCTTGCGATTGGGTATGTCACAGGATGCTGCAGGATTTATTAAATGCTCTAAATTCTTACCCAGGCCGTGTTCAATCTGAATACCAGTATGAAGGAAGTAAACCAAAAGGGCTATATTCCTCACCTTCTTCCCAATGCAGTTCTTCCTTGGAAGCCTCTATACACTTTTTAAAACTTTGTTAAAATTGTCTAAAGTTTCACTGATACTGACCTGTAGAAAACGCCACATATCCCACAAACTTCCCTAAATTTTGTGTGTTATTCCTTAAGCCCCTAAAAATGCCAAACTAAAAAATCCAAACCAAACAAAGAACCCTTTGTCATTGCTTGATGTGCATATCAGTCACTGCTTGCAGACTTCTCTAAGGGATTGCCTCTTCAAACCATGCATTTTACTTCTAATCTTCCTTCATGGGCTCAGGCTCAGTGCTCAAGCAGGGGACAAGGATCCCCTATGTGAACATAAGCGTGTGCTTATGTTCATAGTGATGCTTTTTCTTGGTGCAGTTTGCCAGAACAGATCCCAGATTTGTAGATGTCCAGTGCACTGAGTTCTGGGCTGCATTTGTCTTTTATTTGGGTTTGATCCACGGAGAGGCAAAGAGTCTCACCCCTTAAGTACCAGGATATTACTGTCCTTGTGAGCTCAAGACTTTGTAGGATTAGACAGAACCTGCATAAAGATCCTCTGGTCTGTGACCTGTGGTCTCAGGCACCACTGCAATGCACATAATAATACCAGTTCAGTGAAAGTGCTTGAGGATGATGATTTTTTTTCCCCTGACTAAAGCTCTTCAATTAGGAGGTAAGTCATTTCTGCTGAAATAAATGCTAAATGGCTTGACTTCACATTTTGTAGTTGGTATGTGTTGAAGTCCAGAGGAGACCTATTTCTGTGCTGAATATGTCAGTTTCCCAATAATGATCTCCTGAAAGTCTCCATTTATAGAGGAAAATTATTTTACTGCTTTTAAGGGAAGCTGTTGCATTTATGGATTCTGGCAACTTAAATCCACCATTAATGGGAGAGAAGAAGCAATAGTCAGATTAATACACTTTTTCCTCTGTGCGTTATGCTGTTTACCTAATCACAAGTTCATGGTGGAAGATAATTCAGAAGAAAATGTATCACATGAATTTTGGATGACAGCCTGACTTCCCATAACTGGCTAACTAACATTTACTCCGAAACTGTATTTCTTGATGGGAAAAGTCTGAAAAAAAGAGTACACATGATAAAGGCATTGCTTGTTATGGTCTAACAAACACCTTTCTCACGATCCTGGTGGGGTAATCACAGGCAGCTGGCAATAATGGTGTAAGGATGGAAGGGACAATGTGCCCCGGCTCTGTGGCTGCTAATGAGTCACACATCTCATCCTCATTTCTGCTTCCTGCTAAAGGTGTGAGCAGATCACAGCCATCCCATGGAATATTACATGGAATAAACCTTTGCTTGTGGGAAGGGCTCCACTGACTTGTCAAACTTGACTTGTGCTCATATAAATAGCTTCAGGACTGGGGTGATACTTGCAAGAGACATCACCTCCTCCTTGTCCAAGTTTGTGGTATAGCAATTTTCCTATTTAAAGGAACAGACCCTTCCTCCTTTTCCTCCCCGAAATATCACCTTAATTATTGTTTCCTGAAGCAATTTAAAATCGTGCCATTTTGATCACTGACTGTTTTCTAGTGTTAGATATCAGGGAACTGCCTCAGTATATTTTGATTCACTTGATTTTCATTGATACCTACTCAAAAACTTTTAATGCTGTGGCTAAAGGGGAGTGTACAAAAGACTGAAAAGGTCTGTAAGGACCCTTTTGACAAACTCAAATGAGAATGGGTTGCACCCGACACTTTGCTTATATTGGTCCTCAAAACAAATGGTTGATGAGAAATAATTTCTGTGCACAGGTGAATTCTTCTTGCCTAATAAACCAGGCTTCCCTATGCTTGTGTGTACATGTGAGTGGAGTGTTGTTTAAACATCATCTAAAATATGATAAGCAGTGAATAAATTAAGAATCTGTTTGTTAAACTATGCATATATTTAAACACAAAATTAAGTTGTGTATATTCTGTTGAGATTAAATATGGAAATGTTTTTATCAAGTGCACATAGGCTCCTCCATTCCCCCACCCCTACACAGTGCAGTCTTTCTAATGCTGATTTTTTTTCTTTTTGCCCTTCATTGACATTTCTTTCAGAAAAAACATGGATACTTGTCCATGCCTCTGCTCCTTGTCATGCACCTTCATTTCTGGGTTCTGTTCAGCTTCTTACCTATAGCCCCAGGCATCGCTGTCTGCTCAATAGTTTCCAACCCCTGTAAAGAAGAAACAAGATGACGTATTACTTTTTAAACATAAACCACACATGACTAAGACCCAATAATTCACTCGCTCCTGCAAGAACGCTGAATGATTAAGTCTGACATCAGTCAGTGCCAGTAGTGTATTTTTGATAAACCATAGTTGTCTGCTGCATACTCCAACATCTGTATTTTTCACACCAGAGGCATCTGTCTTGTTCAAGAAAATGAGAGACATGTAGCACACTGCTCGTGCAAGTAGCAAAACTGATAGAAACTGTACCAGTTATCATTCTCCATAGAGCTCCTTTCCTAAGTGATAGCAAATGACATATTTGGACCACTTTTTATAGAAACCATTTCAGGGAACATACTTTTGTGACCTACTGTGAAACTTGTGGAGATCCATCCTCAGATCCAACAGCATCTACAAGTGCCAAAAAAAAAAAAAAAAAGAGCCCAAGAATTAATTAAGCTTGTTACTACTATTTGTCATCAGATAAAGATTTTCCTCTTCACACACTAATAATTTAGATATCTTTAGAAATTTAATCTACTGAAGGAGGTCTCAGAAGTCCACGTTCCTTGGAAACTACAAACATGGATTTATTCTGTGGCATAAATTGTCTGTACTTCAAATAAATATGAAAAATAGTAAATTTGACCCTGGCTCTTTGTGAGTGATGTAGGAAGAACTGCAATCATTTATTTCAGAAATGAAGCTGAACTAACATTCTTTGTGAAAATCATTGTTCTAATCACACTGATTTTGTTCACGTTTTCTGTCTCCTTATCATAAGTCATGGATCACAGATCACTGAAGTTTTATTGATTTTTATGTCTGCAAGCACAAAATTACAGCAGTCAGAAGGCAGGTATCTCTTTCTCTCAATATCCTTCCGCACACTAGCATTGTCTTTTTATCAAGCAACCTCACTTCTATTTCATGTTTATTAAAAAAAAAAAAGAACTCAGTATTTAGTATTCCTAATCCATCTCAATTTAAAACAGACTTCCAAATTTGACCCCCTGGAATAAAGGTGAGAAAGAAGAGGTGCTAATCTGACACATTCGTGTTTGCAAAACCGGAATGGCAGCAAAAAGAATCTATTCCTTATATTAAAATTAAAAATCATAAAGTCATGATGCTGTGACTTAGCAGTGTTTACCTCTGGCAGTGCATTTGCAGCTGGTATTTAGCAGCGTCAGCACTCTGTCTCCAAAGGAGATTGTGGAAAGCAGTCTTTTTCAGGTTTCACTGTGAAGGAAGTGTTTGACTTTGATCACAGTTAAAATGACTGCGTAGTCAGTAGACGAAATACTGCAGATAGTTAAAAAAGGCAACTGCCTTGGAGTATGTCCTTTAAACTCTAATGGATCAATTAATTCTCCAGAATATTTACTGGGAGAAGTCCTAAAAGGGTTAAGAAGCTGCTATAAGAAAGGCTAAAAATGATAGACTGGAAGAAAAAGAGGTAGTAAAAATTGAAGGATATAAAAAAGCAGAGGAATGTGGCTGGGGAATAATAAAATAAGAGAGAGAAGTTAAACCAGTGACCCTTGTCGGCAGTGAAAAGCGGGAGATTAGAAAATGTTTCATGCTAATTTCCATGGAGATTTCTTTAATTTATCGAAAATTACTTTCTTCTGCTTTGATTTGTCCAAGTGCCTGCCCCCTCGCAGCTTTTTCGGGGTGGTCCTACCCGTCACGCCATGCTGAATATGGGCCTCGTTTGCCCCCACACTGGGCCAAAGCGTCGTGAGATTACTGAAGCGTCTCTGACGTCTCTATCAGCCTGTGCCACCACAATGCCCTATTCCCTTTTTTTCTCTTTCTCTCCTGCTCTCGCCTCTCCCCTCCGTAGCAGAGTCTTAGGATTCCTGTCACATGATGGCTTCATCGGGGGCCCCTTGCTGAAGCGTTTTCACTTTTCTCCTGATCCGTTCAGCTTGGTTCTCTCTGCTGCCTGGCATATCAAAGGAGATTTGTGGGTCATTGAGCCATGGACGCAGAATATAAAGTTATCAGCCTGCCTGGCAGCATCAAAACAACAAACCCGCCCCCACCCCAGCCATCATTTACCATCTTCATCCTTCAAGTGGCAGGAAATTGTTAGTCTCTCTTACAAATGTATATTGAAGGCATTTAATTTCTAAAGGATAATCAGGATGTAGAGGTACCAGCTAAAAGACCTTAAATATTACATCTCCTAATAGGGCACTTCGGATTATAGCATGATGTAGTAAGATGAAGAAGCTGCTTATAATTCCAATTTTAAAGACACAGGCTAATGTTAATGACAAGCTGGTATTTTTGCAGAATAATAAAGTAATTTGCCTAACATTTCCAACCTTGTCACAGATAATAAATGGATATATTTGATTACAAGCATTCTGGGCCAGTGGAAATTGATATTGCTTCCTCAGTCTAGCCTAGCTGAGGATTCGATCCAGACTATTTATTTGGAGATTCAAAGAAAGATTCATTGCAATAATGTTTCTAAATGTGGCCATTACCATCATTTGACTCATCCCTGTCCAGTTCCTTTCGGAGCACTGGGGCTATTTAGCTCTCAAGTGAGTGCTTGCTGTAGAAATGCCAAGATTCAGTCTGGATTGCATTGAGTATCCAAAGGGATATGGGGAAAGATGGCACCAAGTATCTGCAAGGGGTGAGGAGTTCAGCAGCAGGGTTAGAAATATTGTAATGTCCATTGTAGGTCAATTAAAAACGGGTTTGTTCGATGTGGTTTGGAACTGTTGTGGGGGCTCTGAGCACCTTTTAAAATGAGTCCTCATTAGTCTCTTCAAAATCAGTCTTTAATTCGTGGCCTTAAATATCTCCCTCAGTTCCCTATGGACAGTGAACTTGCATATTAAAGACCTTCTTTATCCTGTGGCTAAGCCTGCTGTGTGTGCTCCGAGCTCGGGGCTCTGCCTGCGAGGTGGCTCCCCTGATGGATGGATTCACCGGGAGGGACCGTGCTCTGGGGCAGTGGAGATGGCTCTGGCTGCCTGAGGCGCACACTGCAGACCCCTGTAGGGTCCTAGGGAAAGAATCCTGAGGGAAGGTGGGTAATGGATGGTGCTACAAACGTTGGAGGGGAAGTCATCGTGATACCAGGAACTCGTGAGGGCTGGCGAACAAATTCTGACAAACTGCAGATGCTGTGACCCCTCTAACCATAGCCTTGTATGTGCTTGACAAGCGGGAATATGGGCATTTCTCCCCAAATCCCAGAGCAGAGAAATGTACTTAAAAACATTGTCCAAACCCACAAAACCTGTGCTGGATTCAGTGCTATTGTGGTGTATCACCTACTATTTTAAATACTCATCACATCTTCTAAATCTGTTCACCTCTTGTTTCTTCTCTGATGCAGCAAAGTTGCCTAGTATGTCTCTGCATATTTCCTATATAAATAAAAGTTGCCTTTTTGGCTTTTCAAAATAAATATCAACATCCCTTTCCATGAGTAAGTTATGTCTGTATTGGTTTTCTTATTTCTTTTAGTTTGGCCTGTCACTTAATGTATTCAAGCTTCCCTTTCTAACCATCGCCATCTCCATTTCTTCTCATGCTTAAATCTAGGCTACATAAATGATTTTAAATTCCCTCATGATCAAACATGATCACGCAGAGCTTGAAGTCAGAGAGAATGTTAAGTGTTCTCTAATTAATTGCATAAATGTGGAATGCAAAAATTAAGTGTTCTCTGGTAATTTCTGTGAGCAGTAGGCTTCCTCAATATGTGCTAGATTATAATAACTCACATGTGCTTGGGGTACTGCCTATTAACAATTCATATGACACTCATTTGACAAGGGTGGTCATGGTTCTATTTTCCTTTAATGATTCTAAAATTTTCTAGTGCATCAACAGAGGAATATCCAGAACACAGTTCTATTGTGCCTATTTGTGTATATGCTTAACCTTTTCCCTTTAGTTCTATGTGCAAGCACATGTATAAATGTGTATCTCTGTGTACTGTTCACATATGATTGAGAAAGAAACAACATTTACACAGCTATGGTTCATTACTTAATTAATTTCAAATATAAGAGACATACTTTTCAGAACAGTTTACAACTGGGCACACCTTTCTCTTTCAAAACTAATCAATTACGGTGACTGCCCTGTTTGATTTTTAAGAGGCAAACCTTTGTCGCATGTGCCATTTTGTTACTTATGTTAGAAAGGAATGCTTTAGTCCCCTTAGAAGTTAACCTTAAAAAGGAAACATCTACCTTCTTGTGGTATTGACCTTGTTCTGGTAAATTGCCATGTTTTCCTTTACCTACATTGCACTATCAGTGCGAGATGTTTACATCAAGGATAAGGTTAAATGTTTCTTTTTTGAGGTCACTTACTCCGGTTCTTTCTATGTATATCTCTGAAAAAAAGAGAGCAATCAGCCTGACTAACAAAGCAAGCTGCACGAGCTGTACCAAATCCATCAATTCTTCTGTGTAAAATTTACCCTCACTTTGACATTCTTGTGTGGGCAACACTCAGAATGCAAAGCAAGTTGTGGTTAAAGCCAGTGGGGTTTTCACAGAACCTTATGAAATCTTCTATTTTGCATGATCTCCACGTGTGAAAGTTTAAACTGCCCAGATTTGTCTTAAACCTTCGTCAGTTTTAGAGTTTTTATTCTTTTTAGAGTCTCCTGAAGGTGTTAGGCTTGGGGGGTTTTTTTAACTGAAATCTCCAGAAATATTAGATTTGCACTATTTTCTGTTTGATTTGGAAAACTAGTTAATATTCTTTCTGGAAACTAAAGGAAGCAGAAATTAGAAGACAAGTTGATTGGGTTGGAGGTTTTTTTGGTTTTTTCATAAAAATTTTGAGTGTCTGAAAATAGTGAAAGAGGTTTACAGTTCCTTTGGTTCCTCCAGAAGAACCCAGAATTGCATATTTTCTATGTCCGATTCAGCGCAAAATTAAAAATTAAACAGAAAATAAATGTTTTGGGATCTTACCAATTTCTTGCCCTTGAAATGAAATTTTGTATGCAGAGTATGCTAAAGGAATTTTTTAGTAAGATATTTGAGTATTTACCATGGAGAGTAAATCAGACCAAACAGCTTTGTATTGAAATTCAATTTTCTAAAACAGTGTTGAATGTTCAGATTTCAATTTTCATATGACAACTGAGCACAAATACAGAAAATTCCAGCTTTTTTTTTTGGTGCTTCTCATTACAGAAGACTTAAGATACACCTGAATAATTTGTTGTAAACTTTGTAGGAGCAGAAAACCAAAAACACAACTAGAAATCAAAAAGCCTGTTTCACACCAGCGAATCCGGATTTCCTCTAGATAAGTTTTAGATCTTGGTGTAGCGTTCAGTAGTCCTTGTTTTTTCCCAGAACACAAAACGAAACTGTAAGACCAAAAATTCTGAATTCAGTTAAAGGTAGATTAACAGAGTAACAGGAAATTATCCTTATATGCATTATTTTTACTGAATTAAATATTTCTTATTCACATATTCTATAATATTATATTAATAATTACATAGCGTGGCTGAATTACCTTGATGAAAAAGCAAAGCATTTAGGAAAATATAAAATTTCATACCCCTCTTCACTCTACCTCACCCATTTTGATCAGTTCTAATTATTTTGATGATACAGCCCCAATAAAGATCATAGAGTAGTGCAGTCAGCATTTGTTGAACCTGTAACTTTAATGAAATGTAGTACTGTATTACCCCTACAGCTAAGCTGAAATCTCATAGGAAAATATTGTTCACTGATTTTATTCTCTGAAATACGATCTAAAAAAGACCCAAAGCACTGCCAGTTGTGTATAAAGACTCCTGCAGCATACCTATGCCAGCCTCTCTTTCCCTGCATGTATTGTGGGCTAACATAAACACAATTAAATGAAGTATTTCCTTCCTTTGGGATCTTAGGATAGCAGCAGTTAATAATAGAGCACTGCATTTCATTACAGTTTTGGGTCTGAGGCTGCAGAACTTAGATATGGAGAATATCAAATGGAATAGCCAGGAGAAATAGTCAGCAGAACTGATTACCTAGAGGAGTGCCTCCGTGTGTTTTATGCATAATAATTTCACCAATTATTCCTAATTTAGTTGATGAGTTGACTTTTTTTTTTCCCTTCTAAAAACAGAGCATTAAGTGTTGTTCTGTACTTCTGCTTATGTTTATATACGCTCCACTTTAGAGTCGAGATGTTTGCTATGGAGAAGAACATTATCTCCCTGTCCCCTGCCCTCTGGGACTTGTGTGTGTGTGAAACAGGGGAGAGGAGGGATGTGGGGCTTCCTGACCCCCAGGGCACTGCTTCCTAAGGATGTGACTGCTCCTAGCTTGGGAAGGCAAGGGAGATTCAGGAAAGTGGCTGCTGGCGCTCCACATAACTTGTGTAGTGGAGTTGGAGGGGTTGTGGCAGTGCAAGGATTTTGATGATAACGAAAGGATCTGTTTGCTGGAGAGGAAAAAGGGTTGTCACCTCACAGTCCCTCTGCAAGGAGCCTGGTTTATTCTGGAGTTGTACCAAAGGGGAGTGACGTAGGACAGCATAGTGGTGGGCATGACTATTTTGCTGAAAATATCACATCAGCAAGAGGTTGGATTCTCAAATAAGTGGCAGCTTTTCCTGTCACACTGGTGTGGCCAGATCTGGCCCATGGTGAGGAGTATGTGTTCATATCTTGTCCCTGTCACTGCAGCATCATCTGGGGAACCACAGCTGGGGGGACAATCGGTGTCGGGCTTCATAAACAAATCCACACAAACACCTGATGTTTTGTGTTTGATTTTTAATTCCACACAAATTATTTCTGTGAAAGTCAAGAAGTCAAAGTTAAGAGCGTCCTCAAGTGCCTTTTCCTGGGTTTGTTTTATTTAACTATATCAAAAACACTGGAAAATAAGTTTATCTGTCTTATTTGCAGGCAAGTCAATTAGGCCAAATATGGTACTGGATTTGGCAGAGACATTCTTAATTAAACAAACAACAAAAAGAGTCATGTCACAGTAAACTCAGTTTTAGGACTCTATTACCAAAAAATGTGAATGTATCCAGTGTGATAGTTGTGGAAATTCTTATTGTTTGTGTCCTAATACCTATATTCCTAGCTAGTTCTCACTTTTCTCTCTCTAAAATTTAGAACAGTACGTGGTTGCAAAGTGCAAGTCAGTAGCTGACTACTGTGAGAATGTACAGAATATTTGGTGTTTTTAATGGCAGTGAGATAGATGAGTGGAGCAGGAAAATAAATGAATTTGAAACCTGTGAAAAATTTATCGTGTGTTTCACTGATTTTGAGAAAAAAAAAAGTTAGACTGTATTCATGCTGGTGTAAGTCTGAAGTAATTGCACTAAAAGAACAACCTGCAGATGATTTAAATTAAGTATAAAAATAATCTAGTCCCATATTATTTGGGAAGACTTCAATTAGTCTGTTTCCTTTGTCAGTTTGAATCTTCAAACCATTACATTTATTTTTTCTCTTTTTCAGCTATTGTGATTTTATTTTTTTTTAAGTTACATGCAATAAAATATTCTTCTTTGCATATTTAAATATGAAGAATACAAATAACAGCAAAGTAGTTTTGACTCTGGAGAATGTTTTTTAAAACCAGTTAAGTGCCCCAATGGCAGCAGAAGAATACGACAAAGCTGGCAAATCTGAAACCCCTCAAGGAAAGAAAAAAGCTGAAGTTACTCCAGCTGCAAAGCCTGATCCCAGAAAACTAGGGCACTATATTCCTTAAGCTCTGCTCTTGGACTGACCAAAGAAACTCGAGATTTATTGTTTTGAACTTTAGCTCTCTTGAGTTGGCTCTCTGTGTCCCTGCCTAGGTGAAGGGAGGCCATGTCCATAAATCTGACCTTGCTCACGGAATGCAGCGTGTCACAAACCTTCCTCTCCCCAGCAGTGATTTCTATTCTGGTGCTGCCTTGCCCGGTGCTCCCGCGTTCTCGGCTCGCCGGGGAGCCTCGGTAGGGATCGCTTGTATGTAAACAAGGAATTTGGCAGGAGCTCAATCCCTTTCAGCAAAGTTTTCATGATATATTATTACCCATAAGGGAACTTCACTTCCTTTACTAGAACAGTGCAGCATCTCATTTTATTCAGTTCTTGTCTTCCCTCTGTCCTCTCTCTCTCTTATCATTTTCATATGCTGTTGTCTCTCAGCTTTCATGGGAAGATTGCTGTTTCAGAAGATTAAGATGAATCTAATTTTATGTTTCAAATCCACATAAAACATGGATAGTTATGGAAGCTTGGACTCATTGTGACAGCAAATTCAGCCTCGAATGCCCTGCAGGGAATTATGTCTTAACATGTTGTATCTCTTTTTCAATGCCTGCAAGGCTATTTCTTCATCACCATGTAAACTGCATGGTGGGGAATGCCAACAAAAAATAAGATGCAGTGGAAGATAAAAATTCAGTGTAAATAAGGTGTAAGATAGACAGTAAGCTACAAATGGCTTGTTCTATTTAAACCTACTGGGTGGAAAACAGAAACGAGGGACACATTTCTGATTATCTCACAAACTACAAAAAAAAAAATCTAGTTAATATTTGTTGACAGTATCAGTAATATGCATTGGAATTCAGCTCACTGGCATCCGATGCAGTTAAAAAACACACAAAAAAAGTACACAACATAAACCAGCATTATATTTGTATGTGATGGTAAATGTTTGTTTCTAGCACAATTCCCTTTGGGAGAGGTGGGGGATGGATGGGGGGTGGCGTGTGATTCTGCTTTTTCATTTGCAGCAATCACTAATTTCAGATGAGTTGTTAGACCACACGCGAGTAATTTTCCTAAACAATGGCTTCAATTAGTGGTCACATCCAGCTTGTTGGTGTTTTACCCTGGTCTGTACAATAGACATTTTGCAGATGTCATGCAGTGTTCTTCCAACAGCTGTGTGAGATTTCCTTCTGAAGAAAGTGTTCAGCAAAGGGAAGTTGGGGGGCCCATTTGCAGAGATGCAGGCCTGTGTTTGAATGTTTAATTACAGAGATTGCAGGCAGGGCTGCTGCTGCCTGCCACCACTTAGCACTTGCACAGAGGGCTGAGTGAGGAGTGGGGTAATGTATTTGAGAACATGTTTGTTAAGGCCAACTTGTAATTCATTTTGGCTGTCATTATTCATAAAGCTGGATGGGATTCTTCCTAACATGTGCACTGAAGAAAAAAGAGGAGTTTTTATCCCCAGAAGAAAAAGAAAATGTATCTTTTGACTTTAGTGAAGGTAGTTGTTTTTAAAAAATATATTAAGAAGATATTTTTAAATATTTTACCCAAATCTAACTATATAAAATGATCTTTTCCACCACTATTTTACAGTTGGGTATTGACTTCACTGGGAAAAAGTAAAGATCAGTTCAGTCAGAACTTCAGCACAGAACAGTGCAAATCCAGGGAATGTGAAAATATTTAGGCAGGATCCCTAACTGTATGAATGGGGGAGGTGTGGCTTATTAATATGGATCTATGTATTTATGCTTGAATTAGTGTATCTGAGAGAACAAATGACTTTGTGCTGGACAGGCTATATACACAAAATTACTTCTCTTGTGACAAGAGAAAATGGAACATAAAATCTAATAGACAATAAATCTGGTTTATATCTTCCTGTCTCTTTAATCAGGAAAGAATCTGGCTATTTTTAACTATAGGGCCCAATTATAAAGTGAAATGTAATGTTCTTTCTTTATGAAAAGTGTCAGGAAAATATTTTAAAGATCAAATCCTTAGCCAGTATAAATTAGGAGAGTGTGCTGATTTGTACCAGCTGAAAATCTGACTTTACATGTCCTTAAATTTTCAGATTTATCTAGCTCCTGAACTGTGTGTGCACATGCATCTCTCAAAAAGACTTGTTTTTTTCTGATTATTGTTTGAAGGCAGTAGATTGTAAAATACACTTCCAAAATGTCTCATGGATGCATTTTGTCAAATTTATTGATGCAAGTAGTATTGAAAATAATGTTAAAACTTGGGTTTTAAAAACTCATGGGTCCACAGACGTTAGCAGACCTATTGATTAAGCAAGCATAAATTTAGAAAGAATTTGGCAACTTGGTTACTGGATCATGGAAAAGTAATGAGGAGGGGACTTGAGAAGGGGAACATGGGATGAGAAGAAAGACCCAACAGGCACATTCTGCTTGCTCAGTTGCCTTTGTTGTCACTGGCTCTTGGGTAGCAAGGGAAAAATATGTGGTTAAGCATTCTTCTAGTTAATAAAGATGTAAGGCAAGCAGTTGAGTCTGCTAAGTGATATGTGCAATAATAATAATTTTTAAAAGTTGTTAAAAATATGTAGATATCAAACTCCAAATATTTCCTTCCTCTGTAGCCTTATCACAGTGCGCTGCAATTGAACATGTCAGATATTATAGTCTGAGCAGCACTGATAAGCTCAGTTCTTCAATGTGAAATCTCCAAAAACACAGAAGAGAGAACAGAAGCTTGGTTGAGTCACTTGGTAGCACTTTCCTTTGCCTCAGCACTAGGCCAAAACACAGGATGACTGCTGCTGGAGGCACTTTTATTCTAAGATGAAATGCTTGTGTGCTGGTGGTTATTAATGAATCCCTGACACTCTTCATCAGAGCCTTAGCACCATCTCCGTTCCACCAGGTAACCTGTGCTCCTCTGGAAAGCTCCCGCTCCCTTCCTGAGGGCACAGCTTTGCAGATGCTGGCAGCAGGGCAATCTCATTAGCAGGCCCACGCCTTTGAAATTGGCTCCCTGTGTACGTACACTTAAGTGTGAATCTCATCATCAGCTGAGCCCTGGGAACTGGCTCTCCCTGCAGCCCGGATCAGGAAGTCTGGTGTGCTTTCAGCCTCCTTAGGACAATGACAGTTCAGGTTCCAGCAGAGGCAGCTCGCTGCCACAGCGATGAGTGCCCTGCATTTAGCCATCGTTGTGATAACAGCAATTGTTTTCATTATGCCTTCTGAATTTTCAATAATAACAAGAACTGGAACATTTCAAGACTGACCCCATTCTTGTGGTCTCCTGACCATGTGTCTTTGAGGCAGGCCCAGCCAAGGCATCTGCTAAGGTCCTGCCACCTCTGAAAATTTGCCTCGTTAATTAACAGGGTTCAAAGCAGTTGGCTGGTGTTTTAGTGCTTTGTTTAAGGAGGTAGGAACTGGGAAGAAAATAATGTTATTTGCTACTGGAGAAATTTGCTACACACCCAAATTCCTTTCAGTGTTGTTGAAGGGCGTAATTCAAAGGACCAGCAGAAATCCTTTGTTCCAGTTACTACTTTATGACACCAATATTTGCAGAAGTACAGGTATGCTCTCTGTAGAAGTCATGCAGGTTGTAAGGAATTTTTCCAAAATAAATGAAAAATAAAAAAAATTCTGGAGTAATCTCATCTGCAAAGATGAATTAATTTACAGATGAGCTTTTACAACAAATTTTATAATTTGGTTGGCCCACCCATAACGTCAGCTACATTTTTTGTATGAATCTAAGAAATGAGCTCTTGTCTGAAAAATACTCCCATTTTTCCTAGCCCAGCCTACACACACTCTTACAGAACACCATTAGCAGTGTTGTTCTGTATATGCAAAGACAGGATATGGGTTTTTTCCATACTTTTAGCAAGTGCCACTTAAAGTTTTGTAGATGGAGCCGGAGCCATGGTGTCTAGGAGGCCAAGCATTCTGACAGGCTTGCTTAAGTGCAGCAATTCGAGTTTCATAACTAGCTACCCAAGGGGACTGTGTACTAACAGCATCCTCCTATATTGGTTCTGTATGTTGGGAAAGTCACAGGAAGTCGAAATGAAATCGCCAAATCCCCCTGGGCCTCAGACTTATATGGTGGCATCACTGCTGAAAAATAATAAAAATGATGCTAAAACATACTATCCCTTGTGAACCAAGTAGTCGATAAAGAACAGGATCTGTGCAGAATTGATTGTATTCATAGTGAGATTTTTGTCTGCTTATAGTATCAATTAGAGTTGTATTAATAGGCACAATTCTGACTTTACACTGGCATTAATTTTAATGATGAAGGTTATCAGTCAAAAAGTAAAGCAAAGATATTTGCTGTAATGGTTTCATAGTCTGGGCCTTCCATAAGTTAATGCATTGCATTCTTTTGAATGGATTGTCTGCTGACAAACAATCCTGCAGTTTGTCTCAGATCCTATAAGTCACTTTTTAAACAACAGAAGTTACCAAGGCACTGTGGTGACTCTGGTCCATCCGCTTCTCTGGGCAGGAATGGGCTGTTCCTTCCACTGAAACTGCTGTTGTTTACATGTAAAACAGCATAAACAAGGTCTTCCAAATACAGGTGTGTGTGTGGGTGTGTGTGGGTGTGTGTTGGAAAGGGCAGGTGTAAACTTCACTGGAGAACAGTTGGGTGCATAGGGGTATCAGGCTTAATGCAGGAGGACTGTAATGTCTTGGATTTACTGTGGGTGGAAGTCAAATATATATACACTTAATAGATTAAAACAATGAATGTGCTGTGTAGGGAAAGTTCCTCACGAAATAATTTCTGGCTCTGGTCTACAATCTGTTCTGCTACATCCTAAAGGCCTCTAAAGAATGAGTCCTGTGGTTCATCTGTGGCACTGAGAGAGTGACCAGATGGACTCCAGACCATGCCTGGCTCTGCACACCCACTCAGGCCACAGCTTCACCTTCACCAGTGTAGCTTCACCTACACAAACTGTGTAGGAGAAGGGCAGGAGTAAGTTGCACTGCCTATCTGTGACACAGATTACTTCCTCTGAAGAGCTGGGATAGTTTTATTGACCTTGGCTGCATGATTGGAAAAAGAGTCGATGACGGAATTTGTCCTTATGTGAGTGGACTGTCAGTATGCTTTGACTATTTTTTTGATTTTCAGGGAGGAAGCTGTGAGTTTGTGAACTTTTAAAATTGATGCGTGGTAAATTCTCAGCTGAAGATGGTCTTATAAAAAGAAAACTTAAAGTGCATTAAGACACTGCAGCCAGCTCCCCTCCCAATGAGCTCCATAAAAAAAGCTCTGCCTGAACCCCCTGCACGGGGTTTTTCAAGACAGATATTATGACAGAAGAAAAGAGGAGGTTATTTTAATGAAATGGGAATAGAAGAGAATGGAGTTTGGTTTCAGATGCTGTATGTATTGTGAGTCATCCCAGTGCTTTTATGTTAGATTCCTGAGTTACACCAATCAATGAAATTGGCCTGTGCTTTTCTCTCCCTTCCTTCATTTAAATGTCAAAGTGAAATTCAAAGGCTTGTGCAGAACTACTTGAGTCATTCAGAAGATCACTGCCCCACTGGGGATTCTCTTTGTTTCAGCACTTGAACACTATTGGTTTTATTATCTCCATTCAGGTTTTGTGATTATTCTCATCCATAGCCTCCTAACAGCCATTAGATTCAGGCAGACAGAGAAAGAGCCCTGCCTTTGCATTGCATGAATAAATATAAATACTATTTTGTGACTTGTCAACAATATCTGGTAGTGATGCAATGTCGTAGCATATTCTGAGTACTTACACCCCCATTTGTGAGATATTAAGCCCCCTTCATTCCTCTTGGATTCACTGATATTAGCAGTTCCCAAGACCAGATGGTTTTTCACTACACTGGAAGATGCAGAGGAACAATAATGATGATGATCACTGAAGTTACAAAGTGTTTTAGCTCAGCTCCACAACAACCCTAATTACTTCAGCTCTCAAGCTGCTTAAGGTGAGGTTCCACCTTACAAATCTTTTGATGGTTTAAATCACTGCTGGTCTTTCCTGGAAAAGTTTAGGTCTTTATGAACCAGTGCATAGCAGGAAGAACAGCAGGGAGAGCAGGAGAATGGGTAGAATTCTCTTAAATCAGCTCTTACATGGAATCATTCATAGCAATGAAATGGAGAAGAAATTCAGTGCCTAATTAGAGAGGCCTTGAGGGTTGTTGAATGCACTTAAAGTTGCAATTTTTTTTATGGTTGGGGGGTTTTGGTTGGTTGGTTGGTTTGGGGGGATTTGGGGGTGTTTTTTTAATAATGCGAAGTTGGAATTGCGCACATATCATCGACTGTGATATCTTCTCATTACAGTAGACTGATTTACAGTCTACTGATGTTATGCAGAAGTTGTTCCTTGCCTACATTATAGACTCTGAAGGAACTGCACAGCCTGTTGATGAGGAATGAAGAGTTCATTCAGGAAAACAAATGAAAAAAAAATGCCAGTGATAAGCCCCCACAACTCAAAGCAAATTAAAATATCACTGCAATTTTTCATAAAGTTAAGGCAATATTTTTAATGATGAGATAGATGCGTGTGCAAGTCTGAGCCACTTCAGCTGCTGCTGGTGGTTTCTAGTTGTGGTTTATGTGGAAGCAGGTGGGGAGGAATGAAAGGCTGTTTTGTGTTCAGAATGTAAAGCAGACTTGCTTCTGGTTCTTCTCTGGCACTGGTGTGACATCCTCTGGGTGGTCTTCCCATTGTTCATCCCTGTCATATCAGATCACCTGTAAGAGAAAGCTTTTAATTAGCTGGCAGTTATGTTTGAGACAGATGAGCTTGGCAGGAGAAAACATAGAGGCAGTGCTGCTGAGTTTTGAATTTGACTCTGAGAATCTGTGTTATGTTTTCCCTGAAGCGAATCCTGGTTTTCAGATCCCACTTGGAGCTGCTGGGAAAACCCTGTCTCCTGCACAGTCTACCTCCAGTTAAACAAAAGCTTCAACAGAATGTAGCAGTCGTGAGTAGGATGGAAATTATCAAGTCAGTGGAGAAAGTGTGGTGCGGGAACAGAAAACAGACCGCTGAGCTGACTTGGACATATCATGTGTCAGTTAAACAGATAGCTCTGGTTTCTAACTCAGTCTGTTTCAGACAGGATTTAATTTTGTCCAGACTAGATAAGCAGTGGTGGTGCTTAGTTGCTGGCAGTGGAGTGGCAACTCATGGCTTCAGTTTATGTTTTTGATGAGGGATAGTCTCAGCTCATGGTTTTGTTCTGTCAGGGAGAATCGACATTGCAGGCCAGGTCTAGAACTGGAAAGGACATTCCTTTTGCTCCAGACAGGCAGTGGAATACAAAGTTAAAGTTCCACCCTGTTTTTAAGTCCTGTTTTCTATGATATGGGTGAACCGTAGACAGAGATTTGCCTCTCTCTCAATGTGTTGTGATATGAATAAAAGCCTTATGGATTCTGAGCAACAGTGGGAACTTTGGAAGGAAAGAACACTTAGCAATAGTGAAAATTCCAACTTTATGTTGCAGCGTGTGTGCGGTATTTTAAAGCAGTATGCTATAGTCCATTCAGTGTTAATCTAAACGGAGTAAAGTGCTGCAGCAGATACAGCTACCCTTTGTTTTGGTATTTCCACTTGAAATTTGCTTGGTAATATCAATTTGCAATACAACAGTCATTAACCCTCATTAACCCTATAGAAGTATGATCAAGACAGGTGTTCCCAATAGGACAAATAGAAGAGAGGTCTTATGCAGTAGGCCATGAAGTAAGTTGAAAATGATCTCCAAATAAATCTTAAAGATGAAACTAAATAAAAAAGCACCATAAAGTAGAGAAAGCATGTTAGTGCTGAGACAAGCAGTAATTTATTAATGTTTGTCTGCAGAAAAGTAAAGAAACTCTGCATATCTGTTTTGCTTAATTATCTGGTTGACCTCAGTGAAAAGAAAAGCTGGTGTTAAATGCATAACATTTCTCTTTCCAGTGTTTTTTCTCAGTTCCTTTCTTATGAGTACTCATGTGGTTTCTCTGCTTCTAAGCAGAGTGATAGCTCCAGTCATTTTAATAACCTCTGAGAAAGTGCTTCAGGACATATTTGCAGAGCTGAGGTTGCCATGCCACAGCCTTGTCTCCTTACCATGCTCCAGATATTGAACCTTCCCGTAACTACAATTACAACATAAACCACAAAATGTAGATTTACAGATTGTTTTCAACAACACCCATTCAAATTTACTTATATTTACACTAGAAAAATTAGGGTAAGTGCTATTGTGACCAGAGACAGAGACCAAGATCAATAACCAACCAATTCTTGGCTAATAAAGCACTTCTCTAAGGTCTATGGTTGCTTTATTCTGACTTTGAGGTTGGCCTCTAATGTCTTATCCATTGACTTTTCCCGTAAATATGTCTAATAGAGACCAAGCTGAACCCTGAGACAAAAAGATACACTCTGTTTGGTAAGAATTGCTAATTAACTTGGTATGTAAAATCTGTAGCTACTCTCTGCTTTTAGCTGGACTTTGGTGGCAAATATGAATGTGCAACACAGGTATAAAAGTCAAAAATTAATTCTTAATATATAGGCAGAGGTTTCCTAAAGAGGCAAGAAGTTCACATCTACTTTATTTCTTCTCTTCTTAGTATGAGAGTCTTGTGCAGTAAGGAAAATGACTCCTGCAGAACACATTTGAGGTGGTGTAACAGGACGTCTTTGTCATGGACTCTGGTCATATATATTTTACATACATCGATTAAAAGATAAAAGGGTTTTGGTTTTGACAAGAAAAATGAGTTAGCATTGCCTTGCTTGTGCTAATCCATAGGAGTTATTAAATTAAAATTTAGGGCCTAGGTGCTCCAAGCCCCATCCAACCCGGCCTTGAACACATCCAGGGATGGAGCAGCCGCAGCTTCTCTGGACAGCCTGTTCCAGGGCCTCACCATCCTCACAGGGAAGATTTTCTTCTTGATACCTCATCTGAATCTACTCTTTTTTCAATTTAAAGCCATTCCACCCGTGGTGGAGTATGTTCACTGGAACTGCTGGAGTAAAGAAAGGACAACCTCCAACTGTTGTTCTTGCTTGTGGTCTGGGAACAGTGGAAGAAAGACCAAAGGTTATGATCAGAAGGGTGCAAATTTCTGTGGTTATGGCCTAGTCTGATGGGATATTTCATCTGAAGTAGCCTGCACATTAACTGAGGGTGAGTTTCGCATCAGAAGACAGGCAAACGCCCCTTTGGAAGGTGCGTGGTGTTTTGACACCATGTAAGCGGGTGAGGTGGTGAGGTTCCTTAAGTGACATTGATGTCATGGTGTGTTACAGCAGAAAATCACATTTCTCTTACCTAAAATGTTAATAGAACAAAGGCAAAATTGTTGTATTGTCAGTTCAAAATGTTCTAGTTCAGATTCTCAGAATGTGCTGTGAGTACATTAGTGCATCTCTAAGTCCTCTTGACATCAGAGCTAGGAGAATGTACCTATCTAGCCTGCTTTCACACCTCCAAGGTACTGGCAGATGTATTAAGACACGCTACTGTGGTTATTTACACGTGGCACACGCTGCATGTCTTGCCTTGCTCATCTGCATTGCTTTGCAGACTCCTCAGGTGGCAGGGCAGGTGTCACACCTTTGGTTGGGCAGGTGTGTGACAGACTGGGTGCAAGTCCTGGTCTCAGAGCACTGCTCCTCGGCTTCAAAGACTTGGAATGGAAAGCTTGGTGTCTTGCTGATCTCAACAAGAGAGCCTGATAAACTCCGCTTTGTAAGGGAAAAGGATAACTTTGCGAGGTTAAACCGCAGGTTATACCTTAATCTTTGCTTGGAGGGTGGCAGTATCACAAAAGATAAATCATGCTACTTATCAAGTACAGACTTTTGATAGGGTGAATTAGGAGGGTTATTTTCCTTTGGTGGCTCCCCATCGTGCACATGATGTGGCATCACTTTCAGAGGTGGCTATATCCCCTCCTGTGCTCAGGGTAGGGCTGTGGCTGGTACTGCAAACCCTCAGATCTCCTGTATCTGCCTCTGGAACTTTTAAAGTTTGGACATGGCCAGACAAAGGATGCTGAGCCTTAGGTCTGATGGGGTTTGGGAGCTGTTGGAGAGAGTCCAAGTGAAGTCAGAGAAGCTTACACAACTTAAGACTTGTCTGACCCAGTTGTCTTGGTTCTTGCTACTTTATCCAAGTGGCTTCCACAGAGGAAGAACAGCTGCTGGATGTTACCTTCCAGGTGTCAATATTCTATTCAAGCACATCCATACTAGCCACTGAGAAGTGGTGGTTCATTCTTGCCATTTTCACTTGGGGTGTCACACACTTCCCAAGTGATGTGACTGTCAGAATTAGTTGTGCTTGCATGAGAAGATCTCTGTATTGTTACAGTGAACAAAGCAATTAATATGTCTTTAATTTACACCTAACAAAACAAAAAGCATGCATTTATTTCTTAAGAGACGTAGACAAATTTCTCTTTAAAAACAAAGTTTCACGCTGTGACTACAATTAGTGTAATTGTCAGCTCTTCTCTAAAAACAAATATGTATTAAGAGAAAAGCCAGTATTGTGCCCTCCTCTGGTGTGAAAATGAGACAATCAAAATCTATTGTAATTACCTCAGTGATATTATAATTAGCAACGATTAAGTTATTCCATGCTGTTTTATTCCTCTTGGCTACAATTAAAAAAGTATATATCTTTCTGTTGCACATTACCACTGATCATTTTACCTCCATACATGTCTTGTAAGTGGATAAATTAGAAGTAATTTTAAAGCACAACTCCGTTAAAACATATATCTTTCTATTTAACTGCTTTAACCCTTTGCAAGATTTGCATCTTTTAACATCTGTGTAAAATAGCCTTGTTTGTTTGTTTTTAATACTCTGTGGGCCATTAAACCAAAGCCATAAAAATGTGGAGAGTACCCTACTTATTGGTAATAAATGATCTAGGTTTTCAAAAGTCACTGTCCTAAGTGACAGACGAGTGATGCCAGAGATGTTTTTGTGAGCAGGGACGCAGCATCACACCAAAATCCCTTTAGGATCTACATTTTTCCACCTGTACCCGCAGTGGATTTCCGGTTGGGAGACATGCTTCGCGCAGCCCAAGGTCACATTTTTCAAATGTAGTGATTTGCATTACTTTCAGGTAGGAGGAGGAAGTACTAGAAAGAGGGTATCTCTACCTGATAGACCATATATTAATACTCCTTCTGTATTTGCAGCAGCAGAAACCTCAGGTTTAGCTTCATTTTCTTCCTGACAGCTAGTGGATCCATGGGCTATCCTTATTCAAGAACTGAAGTACTCCCAATATTTTTTTTTCTCCCCTAAAAGAATCTGTTTCACCTTGTGAAAAAGAATGTGGATTAAGAAAGGGAAAGGCTGACTTTGGGCCATCTAATATTTCAAGCTTTCAGGTGTAACAGAGGAGACCAGTGTTGTCAAAAGGTAGTTTCTGTGTTTTACCATAAGAGATTACAAGATAATCCACAATCCTCTGTGTCCTGATCATCAAAGCAAAGGCACTCACAGCTCAAAGATGAATACAACCAATTTCAGAGCTGCTGCAAAATATCCAAATTCTGTGTCCAAGAAGATGAGAGCAGATGCTTAAATCAGACAGGTAGGAAAAAGCATCAGCCAATTTTACAACAGCTATTAAGCCCCCCAAAATAAACCCCAAATTCAGCCACAGTTACTTTCCCTAAATGAATGATTGCATTACTGACCAAAAAGAAGCAGCAAAGCAGTTGAAGAATTGTCTGATCTGTAGATCTAATGTATCAGCTCTAGGAGGAAATTCTCTGTTCTTTTGAAACTCCCTATCCTGTTTGCATCCCCAGTATCTTACAAGAGTTAGTTTTCAATCCTGATGTTATCAGACTTGAAATCTCCTTCTCTCACTGATCATCCAGTCTAGCAATGCTTATTTTGGCACCACTCCAGGACTAAACATGGCAAGTCCCGGACCTTGGACCAGTGTAATTTTCATTCCCTGCTAAGTGCCTACATTTTTAACCACATAGAGGCAGAGCTCTGAGCCTCAGGCTTCCTTTGTGTGCATGTCAGTGATGTTAATAATGTCTCTATTGGTATCTTGTCTCTGAAGTGAACTCCTAAGGCTTTCATTTTGTGAGTGGAAATCCTTTCTAAAAACGATTCCATCTCTGACTCTGTGTGGGGTGCTGCAATCTAGTCTCATTAGAGGCAGAGAAAGCTCTTAAGCCAGCAGTGGGAAGACAACAGGAAACTTTATTTCATCCAACTTTACCCCAAAAATGAATCCATGATTTGCTTTTTTGTTTCAGTCATTAAGTGTCTGGGTTTCAGATCTCATACTAAAAGGTCCGTGTCTGGAGGTTCAAACTCCTTCTTTTATGGGAATTAATGATGTTCTTCAGCTTGCAGGTTGATAGTGCTACAAAGTGATATTCAGGATATGTTGGGGAGCTGCTACTAATTCCAGAGTACTGCTAATTCCTCCTTTTCACATTGGTGAGGGGAAGTGTGTCCTAAAGGGGAGCTTCTGGCTGAGCCTGGGGGAAGCATTTACACAGTGCATTGAACCAGCTACAACACCTGTGTGAGCAGAGGATGCAGTTTAGCTCCTGCTGCGGCTGACTGATTCTTCTTTTAGCTTGCAACTCATTCTTTCATGTCTGTGTTTGCTATTCAGAATAGTTGGGGATATTTTTAGAAACCCCTGTGCACCATGCATAGGAGAAGACACAAGTAGGTAAAATAGAATAGAGAGCAGATCTCTCTAGCAGTGGAGCATGTGTGTAATGCTAATGATATTTATTTATGTCAAATGTTGGCTGAAAGTCTCTTCCTGTAAGTGACCAGCCTAAGATGTGGCATGTGGGAGCTGGCAAGCCCCTGAATGCTATAGGGAGCCTGTCAATGCCCTTGTTAATGTTGCATTTCCCTCCCAAATATGCTTATATTTCACTAGGTTTAAATGCCTTCTCTTCACTCCTCTTGCCCCCTCAGATACTCCTTCGACACTCCTGTGTTGGTATGATTTTGAGTTTTAAATGCTACTTATTTGTTTACATACTGAGCACTCAGTCAAGACCAAGCATTGTGTAGCAGAAAAACATAGCTCTGGAGTCTCAATGGTTCTGATTTTGAGAGAATTTAAAGGCACTTCTCTGCATCTAGCCAGATGTGCATGTGCTGGGCAGAGTTATTTATACGCACCATGGAGTAGCGATGCCTCATTACTGGCCTTATGAAGATTGCATCGTAAAAGAGCTTGGCAATGGGGTTATCAAAGTTAATGCTACATGAAAAATAGTGATTCTTACGAGTCTGCTGCAAGTGGAACATGTTGTAGTGTTTCCATGTGTATGGCAGTCATTTTCATTCCCGGCTTTTGGGTTTGCCTGACCTCAGGAGTACCAGCACCCCGGCTTGCAGTAAGGGATTGGTTCATTAGCACCAGTACTTCCCTCTGGCACTGCAGGTCTAACAATTGTCAGTGGTGACTGACTGTTCAAGTTGGGAATGTGCTGCATGGACGCAGAGGCAATTTTTCAGTGATATCACACTGATGTTGACGTATAGAGCCAGCTGGATTTTCGGAGCCCGTGGAAAGTCTTCATCCTTATATCCGCTAAGGATTCTCTTTTCCCTTTAATGTGGAGGACTGAGTCTATGCCATCTTGCTGACAGTAATACAGAATTAGTAAGCTAATCCTGTTCCTCACTGATGATCAAAGGTAGGGCCTTGTAAAATGAGAAAAGAAAAATGCACAGACCAGAGTGACAAAAATAAACTGAGAATAACTGTTATTGTTCCTGTTGCTGGTGAAGTGCTCAGTGCCACGCTGACAATGAGGAGCAAAGCCAGAACGAGCACTTCCCTGTTAGCATGAATGTAGCCCATGTCGTTAGAGTACGGAAATGATTTTAAGTAGACGGAGCTGTGCTGCCTTTTGTACACAAGCAAGGCTAATCCCATTAAAAGTAATGGTCTGAGATTGCTCACTCCAAGTACTGTTAATGAGTTAAGTTTGCTCGGTGTGTAATGAGTGCTCCGTGTTCTTTATGTCCTCCTTGCTGATGAACCGCATAGCAGGAGCTGTCACAAGCTTAATTATGAAAATTTCCATGAGTGAAAATATCATTGTAGGAAGCAGAGGTAAATAAATGGCATTTGTGAGCATCATTGGGTGGAGCACAGAGGGCACTCTGTTCTTCTAATTTTTCTGGTACTTTTTGGAGAGCTCAAATTTAAACGTGAGTTACTTAAATTTTCATAATGTCAGACCTCAAAAGCCATGTAAAAAACTGCATTTCCATGTAGGTGCAACTGCAAAAACTCAGAGCAGGCATCTTTTACAGCACAAGCTAATTTCCCTTAGCCTGCAAAGGATTTTGAAACCTGTGAGATTATTAACATCTGCTTTCTCCTTTCTTGCCTACCTGTTCGGGAGCTTTCATGAGCCAAATTGCAAAAGTCCCAAATCGTGCTCCTATCTCTATTTAAATCTACTAAATTTTGGCTTGGATATAAAGATCACTTTTGTATCCTTTTGGTTATAATATTCATGGGGATCAAAGTGGGCAAATTCTCCACGTGAGGCATTTGGCCAGCCCATGGAAAATGCAGGACACACTTGCAACAGCATTTCATATGTGTGGGCAACCAGAGAGTGTTTGGAGGACCAGGTCCCAACTTAGACTGAGTCATTATGCAATATTTTTTTCACAACATGAAAATAATTGTATTGATTAAGGCACCTTGGAAGGGACAGAAGAGCATCTTATGCATATGCAGGAGGGTAACAGTTTAGAGTTTTCTATCTTTTAGCTATTGAACAGGAATGTTTGATCAGGGATACAAATGCTGCTTGGCAAGGAATGTTGACTGTATCAGACAACATATGGTTCTAGAGTACACATTTGCAAATTAAGTAGTATCTGGTCACAAAATGTGTTCACTTTTTATTTTAAAACACAACTCGCCTCCCCCCATTTTCAGTCACAGCCCATTTAATTCGGTGAGTAGATTATTCAATAAAAAGCACTCCTGGAAAAAAGACAGATCAGATTCAATAGAAAAAAAAAATCTTAACAGTGACATTAATAAC
>WEIT01036936.1:5346-16203 GCA_013389985.1 Dryoscopus gambensis | reverse complement strand
CAGGATAAAAATTCGGGATAAAAATCCAGGATAAAGTCCAGGATAAAAATTCAGGATAAAAATCCAGGATAAAAATTCAGGATAAAGTTCAGGATAAAAATCCAGGCTACAAATTCAGGATAAAAGTTCAGGATAAAAATTCAGGGTAAAAATCCAGCATAAAAATCCAGGCTAAAAATTCAGGATAAAAGTTCAGGATAAAAATTCACAATAAAAATCCCTCCTTTAAAATCCAGCAGCAGCAGACGAGTTTTTTATGGAGAAAACAAAGGATTGACCAATTTACCCCAAATAGTTCATTACATGGATGTTCTTCCCAATTTTTTGGGAGGCGAACTCCCAGGAAAATTCCTTCGGCAGCTGGAAAACAAGGGAGATTAACGCAGGATGGAAGAATCTTAATTAAACCTTTAATTAAAAGTAAAATACACCGAATCAACTCATCCCCTCTCCCAGCAAACCTCGTGATTGAGGATTCCTTCATCAAAAAATGGGAAGAGACCGAGGGATTCATCGGCCTGAAGGAATACGCGGAGCGCGTCGACGACCGGGACCTGGAGCTGAAGATTTCCATCGTGGAGAAGTACAGGGAGCGGATCCCGGAGCTGGTGGCGAGGATCGAGGGCAGCCACGTGGCCCAGGAGGCCCTGGCAGGTGGAGCCGCGTCGTCTCCGTGGCCGAGGAGGGAATTGGGGTCGTTCTCCAATTCCGGCTGGGAATCGCGACTCGTCCTGCGAAACGGCCGAGGCTGGGCGGAGTTGGGTTTTTTAGGGAGAAAGGAGGTGGAGCAGCAGCTTTTGGGATTGGGATGCCTCTGCTGTGGAGCCCAGTTGGAGAGCTGGGAATGTTCCCCTGGAGAAGGGAAGGATCCAGGGAGAGCTTCCAGCACATTCCAGGGCCTCAAGGGGCTCCAGGAGAGCTGCAGAGGGACTGGGGACAAGGCCTGCAGGGACAGGAGCCAGGGAATGGCTTCCCACTGCCAGAGGGCAGGGCTGGATGGGATCTTGGGAAGGAATTCCTGGCTGGAAACCCTGGGCTGGAATTCCCAGAGCTGCTGTGGCTGCCCCTGGATCCCTGGCAGTGCCCAAGGCCAGGTTGGACAGGGCTTGGAGCACCCAGGGTTAAGGGAATGTGGAATCCCTGCCCATTTGGGATTCCCGTTGGAATCTGGGGAGGGGACAAAGCAATCAAGTAGAAAACTCCTCAAACACAGAGCATTCCTGTTCAGGAATGCCGCTGGAGCTCGGGAATCTCCCTTGGCACAAAGTTCCCTTCATCCATCCGGATTCCCCACAGAGGAGCTTTGCTCCTGATTGAAATTTGGGAGAAGGGGATCGCATGCAGAATGAAATGAAATGAAAAATAACATTATCTCTGCAGGGACTGATCCTTTTTCCTTCTTTTCCCCACACGTGCTGGATCCAGATTTTCTCATCGGGACCGTCCACCAAGCCAAAGGCCTGGAGTTCGACACCGTGTGGGTTGCAGATGATTTTGTGCAAATCCCTTCCGTCAGCGGGGCTTTCCTGAGGAGAATGAACGTCGCTCCTGGTAAGGGAACCCCAAAAAGCGGGAAAGAAAAGTGTGGGGAGGGGCTGGAGTGTGGGAGCAGAGGTGGGAAAGGGGCTGGAGAACCAGGAGGGGCTGAGGGAGCTGGGGAAGGGGCTCAGCCTGGAGCAAAGGAGGCTCAGGGGGGCCCTTGTGGCTCTGCACAACTCCCTGGAATCTTGGAGCTGGGTGGGAGTTGGGATCTGTTCACAGGGAACAGGGACAGGAGGAGAGGGAACGGCCTCAGGCTGGGCCAGGGGAGGTTTAGATTGGATTTTAGGGAAAATTCCTGCATGGAAAGGGCTGTCAGGCACTGGAATTGCCCAGGGCAGGGCTGGAGTCGCCATCCCTGAAGGAATCTCCCATCCCTGTGGAGGTGGCACTCGGGGACATGGGCAGGGGTGGCCTTGGCAGGGCTGGGAATGGTTGGAGTCGATGCCTCAGAGGCCTTTGCCAACCTCAATGATTCCCTGATTCCCTGATCCCAGGATGCCGTGTCCAAACGGAATGAGGAGAAGGAAGGCCAAGTTTAGTCCCTGTTTTTAGAGCCCTCCCAGGGATTTTTCCCGTTAAAACCACTTCTCCTTCCTCGCTCTCCTGCACATCTTTTCCAACCCTCAGGATTCTCCGATTCCAGGAATATTCCCGCTTGGAACTGTGCAGCAACAAAGACCAATCCAGCCTTGGGAAAGCCACTGCTGCCCATGGGCTCGGGGTTTGGAGGAGCTGCTCTCTTCCCAGCGAGCTGAGTGAATCCAGGGACTGGGAAACTCCTCCGGAGCCGAGCCTGGGCTCCAAACAGGAAAACAGGGAGCTGGGAGTGACTTCTCCAGGCGTGCAGGGAGGAATCCTCCCTTTTCCTGGAGGAAGGAATATGGGATCAGGCAGGAGCTGCTGATGGTGTGGGGGCCTGCACAGCAAGCTCAGGGTCTGCCAATTCCTGCTTTCCCAGAGAAACACCCGCTGTCCTTCCGGGGTGGGAATCCTGGAATGGCTTGGGTTGGAAGGGACCTCAAAGCCCATCCAATTCCATGGGCAGCGACGCTTCCCGCTATCCCAGCTTGCTCCAAGCCTCATCCAGGCTGGTTGAAGCATTGGAAGAACCGCAGAGCTGTTCATCCTTGTTCCCTAAACCCATGGATCATCTCTCCTCCATCCCAGGCAGGACCCCTGAGGATGAGTGGAACCTGCTCTACGTGGCCGTGACCCGAGCCAAGAAGTGCCTGCTGATGTCCAAATCCCTGGAAAACCTTTTAACGTTGGCTGGAGTAAGTGAAACCTTCCCAGGGCAAGGAAATCCTGCCGTGGGCTCGTGGAAGGCCCCACACCAAAGGAGTATCCTAAGATCCATCCTGATCCTGGGATTCATGCCCTGGACTGCTCCTTGTGCTGGCACACCCCAGAACAGCAGGAATCACTTTGATTCCTGCATTTTGCTGCTCCATGCAGAGATTCCAGTAGGAAGACACAAGATTGCAGTGGGGTTTTCCCCACGTTTCTTGCATTTGGGTGTTGTTTTCCACAGATCCTGAGCTCTTGTCTCCACGGAAGTGTGTAGGTTCCCTTTTCCCTCCCTCAGGGGCTTCCAGCTCTTCCTTCGTTTCTTTCCTTCGTTTCTTTCCTTCGTTTCTTTCCTTCGTTTCTTTCCTTCGTTTCTTTCCTTCGTTTCTTTCCTTCGTTTCTTTCCTTCATTTCCTCCCTTCATTTCCTCCCTTCATTTCCTTCCTCACGAGCTCCCACTGGCTTCTGCTGGAGCTTTTTTATCCCCAGGAATTTGGGGTTTTGTTCCTTCTCGAAATCCCGTCATCTTCCAAGTCGCTTCCGTGGGGATTAAAAAATTAATGGAACAACCCGTTCCAGCCCCTCAGCTCCCTCTGAGGGGTGATATTCCCTTTTTCCCGTGTTTCCTAGGAGCATTTCCTTCGGGTGGAGCTGCTGAGCGAGGCTGAGAAGGACAAGGACGGCGCTCCCGTCGCTTGTTGTGTGTCGGGATGTGCAAAATCCCTGGAATTCAGCTCCGGGCTGGTGGTGAAGAAGGTCCCGTTGACTCACGTACGTCCCTTCCTTGGGATTTGGGGTTTGGGATTTGGGAGCCTTCCCGAGCTATTCCAGTCCCTGTTCTGAGCAGGGATCTCGGCTCCCCATCCATTTACTTGTGCTCCTAACCAGGGAATTCCCAGGGTGATTCCGGGTTGTGCTGCACTTCCCACAGATCCGCTCCATCCTGAACGTCCCATCAGAGCCCTCAGATGGAGCCGCGTTTGGGGTTTTGTTGTGTCAGATCCCGGGCGGGACTCTTGGAGCCCACGGAATCTCCGTCTGGGATTGGCACAGCCCCCCTGGCCCCGGTGACAATCCAACTTTTGGGGCCAGGTTTGGGTTTGATCCCACCTGGATCCTTGTCCGGAGGGTGCTGGGAAGGCCAAGCTCCGTAGGGAACACGAGGTCCATCCGTGGAGCTCCAGGATGAGGGACAACAACTCTGGGTCATCAGCAGGGACTGGAGCACCAACAGGACAAGAGGGAACTTAAGGCTGGATATTGGGAAAATTCCTTCATGGAAAGGGTTGTCAAGCATGGGAAGGAGCTGCCCAAGGCAGGGGTGGAATCCCCATTCCTGGAGGGATTTCACATCCGTGTGGATGTGGTGCTTTGGGACACAGGTGGCCTTGGCGGTGCTGGGAATGGTTGGACTCATCCTTAAAGATCCTTTCCAAGCATTCCATGATTTTATGTGGGATTTCCTTCCTTTGGGCATATCATGTCTCCCTTCCCTGGATGTGAGGGGGTTGTGGCAGAGCTCGGGAGCAGCGGTTGTGTTCCTGCAGCTTCCTCTTCCCTGAAATCTCCTCTTTTCCTCCCGCAGAGCGACGGCAGCCGGGATCCCGGGGGATTCCTGTGCCAGGCCTGCACCCGGCAGCGCTTCGGCTCCCTGACTCCGCTCACCTCTTTCCCAGCGATCCAGGAAGGGCCCATCCAGCCCTAGCAAAGCCCTCCAGCTTCCCAGAGCCATCCTGGATGCAGGACAGATCATCTTGGCACATCCCGGCTCCAAAATCGGGTGGATGTTGGAGCAGGATTTCATTCCAGCTCCAAAGTCGTGTGGATATTGGAGCAGGATTTCATCCCAGCTCCAAAATCGGGTGGATACTGGAGCACAATTTCATTCCAGGATTTCGTCCCAGCTCCAAAGTCATGTGGATATCAGAGCAGGATTTCATCCCAGCTCCAAAATCGGGTGGATGTTGGAGCAGGATTTCATTCCAGCTCCAAAGTCGTGTGGATATTGGAGCAGGATTTCATTCCAGGATTTCATCCCAGCTCCCAAATCAGGTGGATGTCAGTGCAGGATTTCATCCCAGCTCCAAAATGAGGTGGATGTTGGAGCAGGATTTCATCCCAGCTCCAAAATCGGGTGGATATTGGAGAACAATTTCATCCCAGGATTTCGTCCCAGCTCCAAAGTCATGTGGATATCAGAGCAGGATTTCATCCCAGCTCCAAAATCAGGTGGATGTTGGAGCACAATTTCATCCCAGGATTTCATCCCAGCTCCAAAATGAGGTGGATGTCAGAGCAGGATTTCATTCCAGCTCCAGAATTAGGTGGATGTCAGAGCAGGATCTCATCCCAGCTCCAGAGGAACCTCCAGGCTCCCTGGGAAAAATGTGCTGCCTTCCCTCCAGCCCTGCCTCATCCTCCAGGAGCTGGGAAACGCGATATCCGGAGGAATCTGCACTGGAGGAATGGGATCAGACAGAGCAGGGTTCATTTTGCAGCATTACCCCTTTCTCCCTGTCACCAAACTTCCCAGGTAGCCCATCATTCCTGGAAATCCCTCTGAGCCACTGGAAAAGGCGGAAACGCAACGCTGGAAAGTATCCAAAGAAAGTTTATGTTTTGGAAGTGAACTTTTCCTGCCCAGCCATGGCAGGAAATCCTTGCTCTCTCCCAGTGAATTCATTTTCCATCCTTGCAGCCCGGGGGTTTCCCTGGACTCTCCCTTCTCCCTGCAGCCAACCAGGAGGGAAGAAATGAGGCAGCAGTGGAAAAATTCCTTTGGTTTGGTCTCAGCCAAACTCAGGGACAAACTGGAGAGGGATTTCTAAGCCTAAAATTAAATTTACAGCCAAAAAAAGCCTTAACACTTCCTTTTTGTCTCTTCCCTTAAATATCCTTAAAAATTTCCCAGCACTCCCAGAAGCTCTCTTGTAAATCCCAGTGGATCCCACTCTCCGTGCCACAATTCCAGAGCCTGTGCCATGGGAAACGGAAGCTGAAAGTGATTTCAGGAATGTGCCCTCGGACACACCCCGGAGCTGTGGGCTGTGCCTGCTGCAGGAAGCTCCTGGATCCTGGTTTTTTCCGTTCATGGAGCTGCTTCCCTCCCTCTGCTTTCACTTTCGCTGCCGGCTCCAGGAACGCATTCCCTGCGTGGGCAGGAATTCCCGCAAACACTTGGATCTGGATGGAGCCACAGAGCCTGGAGCGGGCACTGGATCAGGCACCTGCAGTGCTCCCTTCCAGCCTCTCCTGCTTCCCGACCATCCCGGGTTCCTTGGGAACAGGGATGTGCCCAGAGCCGTGCCCGTCACACATCCCCGGATCAGAGGCACAAACAGGACAAGAGCAGCCAGGAAAAGCCATGGAATTTCAGCTGTTGGATCCCTCCTGCTTCCCAAGCAGTGCCACTGTGCCATCCCCTCCGGAGGATGGGAATGAGCCCTTCATTCCTGTGGTGTCCGATGAACCCTTGGTGCTGTGGGAATGGATTCATCCCAATCCAGTCCTTCCCACCATCCTGGCTGAGACGTCCAGCTAAGGAATCCACTGCTCCGAGTGCTATTTTGTATATAAAATATATTTATTTATACATAAAAATAGAGAGCTGCCTTTTCTGGAGTGTAAGGAAACGAGTGGATAAAAACTGGATAAGGAAACGCCTGGATAAAAACTGGATAAGGGAACACCTGGATAAAAACTGGATAAGGGAACACCTGGATAAAAACTGGATAAGGAAACGGCTGGATAAAAACTCTTGATGGATAAAGGAAAAACACACAAAGGAAAACATTCTCTAAGTTGTGTTATTGCCTTGGGTCCTCGATGGTGTCTGTAGTGAGACTGCTCCAGCTTGGGTTCCCCGTGAGCCGGTGGGGATCGGGATCCAGAGCCGGGATCGGGATCCAGAGCCGGGATCGGCGCCGGAAGTGCTTCCAAAGGATCCCTGATCTGTGTGAGGGTGGGATGGTCCCAACACCTTTAGCTCTGGCTCAGTGGCTGGAAGAGAGCAGGAAAGAGATGAGGACGTGTGGGGAATGCTTGGCTGGGTCCCTTTCCATCTATTTTCTGGGATTTATGGACAAAGCCAGGAAAGGGATGGGACTGGTGTCCAGCTAATCCAACTCTATCCATGCTCCTGGACAGGGAATGGGAATTACCTGGGGCAGGGCCGCTCAGCTTCATCCCAAACCCCATCCCATCATCCCAACCCTCTCCCTGCCCACCACCAGCACGCCAGGGCCGACTCCCTGAAATCCCAGCTCCCAGTTCAGGACACCCACCCACCTTTGGGCACGGAGCCGAATCATCCATGGGAATCATCCGTGGGAATCATCCGTGGGAATCATCCATGGGAATCATCCATGTTCAGGCTGGGAAGAGCAGCCACGCGTCCCTGGCTGCTCCGCGTGGAGACCGGGATGTGCTCCGCCACCCGTCAGGGAAGCTTCCAGCATTCCATCCTCCGGCATCCCTCGGGATGGTGGGCGTGCCGAGCGTCCCTGCCAGGGCTGCTCAGCCCGTGGGGACAACGACGGGAGGTGCCACCTCCTCATTCCCAGAGGGATGAGCCACCATGGGAATGTCCCTGTCCGTCACCGTGTAGTCCTGCCTGGTGCGCCTGTGGAGGGAAGAGGAGCATCAGTGGCAATCCAAGGCTTTTCTTTGGAAAGCACAGGAGCCTTGGAAAGCTCATCCCTGGGGTTTGACACACTTACTTCCTCCTCCAGCAGCAGACGGCCACGATTCCAGCTGCCAGCAGCACCAGGAATCCTGTGGGATGGACACATGGAGTGAGGAGCATCCCCCAACCCATCCATTCCACCAAAACAGCTCCGTGAGGAGCCAAAACCACTCCAGGCACCATCACAAGCTGCCATCCCCACCCCCGGAGGGTTGGAATTGGGAATTCTTCTTTCCGGGAAGAAATTTGGGTGCTGAATCCTTCCCCCCTCAGTGGCATTCCCATTGGCCATGGAATAAAGCTCCCACTGCCCCCAAAAGGGCTTTTAAACTTTAAAAAATAAAGAAAATAAGCCCCTGCTTTCCCAAATAAGTTTTTTTTCCCAGCTTACCGACAGAAGAGGCCACGGACTGGATGGAAACTGGAAAAAAAGAGAGAAAAGGAGATTTTGAGCTGCAGAGGTGGGAAAGGGGTGGATGCTGGGAGGAGCCTCACTAAAAAGGAGGTTGGAGAGAAGGAAAAATTGCATTGGAAAAGCAAAAGAGCCCCTGTGGGTGAAACAAGCCCCAGGGGAGGGTTGGATTCCCTTGGGAATTGGCCCAACCTGCGGCATAATCCGTGGGCAGGGTGGGCAGCGGGGTTGTCCCCTCTCCCAGTGAGGATGTGCCCGGTGTTGGAAGCGTCTCCGGTGGCCTGGGTGTGTCTGGGGACAGCCCATCAGGTGCTGGTGGCACAGGTGGCTGGCTGGAAGCTGGAGAGGGGCTGGAATTCGGGCTGGCACCGGTGGTTCCTGCTGGGAAAACAGTGGGAAATCTTTAAATCCCAAAGTCAAAAGGCAGCGCCGTTATTTCCACGCCCACATCCAGCAGCTACAAAACGCTGGGATTTCACCCTTGGATGAATTTGATCCCGCCGTGGGAACGCTGTGGTCTTTACACCCTGGGAATCGTGGCTTTGCCGTGGCCGTGGCAGCTCCAAACCCAATCCCAAGCCCCTTCCTCACCCCTCTGGGTCGTGCTCTCCGTGCGCGGCGTCGGCGGCAGCTCCGGGCTGGGCTTTTCCGGGGGAAGAGCTGGATCTCCTTTGGGAAAACACAACGGGGAGACACCATCAGCTGGGAAATGAGCTCTGACTGGTTTGGGGGGTTAGAAAGTCAGAATTATTTCATCCAGAATTGAGGTCCAGGGGAAATTCCACCAATCCCAGATTTCTGTTGTCAAATTTAAGCTCTTTTTACATTTTAGCAAACAAAGGAATTGGTGCTCGTTGGCTACAAGTTATTGATTACCATTCTATCTTCTACTGATTATAATTTCTCCCTTGTTATCCTAATTAATCTGTATTTTCAACCTTTTAATGATGTTTTCCCAGACTGGGCACCTCTGCTTTATGCAGAGTCTCTTTGTGGTTTATAAATTCCGCAATCCTGGTGTTCCATCCTCTCCCAGGTTTTAAATTCCTTCCTCAGGGCTGGGAGCACTGAAGGATGTGAGGCCCTAAACGTTTGTTATTCCAACCCGTGGGCATCACCCATGACCCGTTAGGAATTCCACCGATTAAATTCCTCTCCGTAATTTCCCTCCCACATCTCTTCCCGTCCTCCGGTGCCGGAGGTGTCCCCGCTCCCAGATTCCCACCGAGGACTTACGGATGCACTGGAGCATGGGTTTGGTCCAGCGGGGCTCGGAGCCCTCCCAGATGCACTGGATGAGGCTGGAGGTCCCGGCTTTCCGTTTGTATCCGGGGTTGCAGGAGTAGCGCAGGAGGGAATTCAGCTCCGTGCGGTTCCCGGCGTCGATGTGAGCGTTGGCCACGGCCTTGGGGCGGCCGCATCGCGCTGGAATGGGAATGGGATGGGAAAAAAAAGATGGAATCACGACGGGGAGATCAGGCAACCTCTGGCTGTTCTGAATTCCCCACTCCCAGTCCCTGGAAGTGTCCAAGGCCAGGTTGGATGAGGCTTGGAGCACCCAGGGATAGTGGAAGGTGTCCCTGCCCCTGGCAGGACGTGGAATGAGGCGATCCTTAAATTCCCTTCCAACCCAAATCATCCCATGATTCTGTGAGCTCCTGCCCGGGGGTGGCTGCAGGGATTTGGTGCTGCCCTGGGGCTGGGAGAGCCTCACCCAGCCTGCCAAAATAAAGGCACCCCGAGCCTGACACAGGGGATGGAGAAAGGGAAAATATTCCCAGCACGGTGGGGATCACTTGTGGCAGCTCCTCCGGTGGCTGGAGAAAGGGAAAACTCCACTTCCTGCATGTTTGCGGTCCTGTAGCAGCTCCTCCAGCCACCAAGGAATGTTTATGGAATTCCATCCCCTCGCAGTGGCTGTCCCAGGCCAGCGGCTCCGGCTGCATCCCGTCTCCAGCTGCTGCATTCCGGCTGTGCTCGCTGCCCCCATCCTTCTCCACTCGTTTTGCAGCTGGACATGAAAAATTCCAGGCACTTCCTGAGTCCTCCAGCCACTTCCCAGGGTTTTTTCCCCTCTGGAAGGTGGCAGCTGAAATCCAGGTATCCCAGGCAGTAGGACAGCGATGGGTTATGAGTTATGGCTTTGCTTTTTCCCAAAGGAGTTCCCGCTTCCCCTCCGGCATTGGGATGAGGTCAATTCCACACCAGGACGGTGAAATTTCCCTTCTTTTCAGGTGCAACGGGGAAAGTTTCCTGGGTGCTCCAAAACTGTGCCAGCACCTGGATCCCTGTGGTGGTGTGGGAATGGCTCATCCATGATCCTGGCTGCTGGAAGCTCCCGTATCCCAATGGGAGACAGCACGGAGAGATGGAGAGATGTACAATGGGAATAAGACAAAATACAGCCAGGGTGGAGTGATGGATATCTGGGATGGGATGGATGACCACAATGGAGCAATGGATTTGATGCACGGCCAGGATGGAACGATGGATGGCTGGGATGGGATGGATCCATGCAGGGATGTGAGGTATGGCCAGGATGGAGCGATGGATATCTGGGATGGGATGGATGACCACAGTGGAGCAATGGATATCTGGGATTTGGTGCACGGCCAGGATGGAATGATGGATGGCTGGGATGGGATGCACAGATGGGATGGATCCATGCAGGGATGTGAGGTATGGCCAGGATGGAGCGATGGATATCTGGGATGGGAAGTATGGATAGGATGGATCCCTGGCATGGATGGAGCGATGTCCAGCTGGGATGGAGCAGTGTCCAGCCAGGAGGGACGCACAGTTTGGCTGGGATCGTTATGGAATGGAGATGGAAAAACAATGGGAATGGGAATGCCATGGCAGTGAGGACAGGAGTGTATGGAATGGAGATGGAAAAACAATGGGAATGGGAATGCCATGGCAGTGAGGACAG
>WEIT01036933.1:18306-40768 GCA_013389985.1 Dryoscopus gambensis | reverse complement strand
TAAACCCCAATCTGTTATTAAAATTTAGTATCAACACTTAGGGGTTTTAATGAGTTTTTCAACAGCATCATATATATCTCATCATAATCGGAAAAGAGAACAAATACTTGTTTAGTGAGCTCAGTTTTACACTAGGTTTGTTTTGAAAATGTTGGCCTTATTCGAAGACTGCACTTACAGCCCACAAGTCCAAAAAAGTTACCCCAATGATACCTTTCTTTCAGAAAATAATGACCTGAAGAAACAATCACCTCTGTCACACTTATCAGGAATTCTAGAAAATTCTCTTGCAATATATCTAACTACAGTCAGTCTAAGTATTAAATCTCAATTTCTCAAAAATTTCATACACAGACTGAAATGTACATTCTGGTTATACATTTAAAGAACAGAGAAAGATTTATGGCTTCCAGAACTGGGAAACCATTTTTAGTGTAAAATCACCCTAAAATGGTCTTAAGGTATGATGTAAAGTCAGGGTACCATGAATAACTCTGATACTTGCATTTTCTGAGGGTGTCCTAGCATCTCTTTTTTTTTTTTTTCTGCATATGAGCAGGAAATCAAAACAAAATTACAAATTTTATCTATGGGACATGCTCCTGTTTACCATGGCCCAACCGGTCATTCATAATGTGCTGTGACCCTCTCAGGCCATAATATAAGAAAGACTTTCTCCTGCTGGTTCCTGAATGATTTAGTAGACTGCAGTACTAATAAGGTTGTATGATATACCTGGCTAAGCCCCGCAGGACCCATGTTTCATTCAGAAAAATCATTATTTACTGCATGTATCTAATGAGGCTACTGACTAGCAGTTGCAAAAAGAAGAAAAAAACCCCGAACAACAAAACAATCCCAAAGTCTTAGCCAGAAAGGCTTTACTCTTTTACTCTTGAGCTCAGAAACAAAGGAGATTCCAAAGCAAGCCATAGGCTTGGGATGGAGCACACCTATATCAAGCTGTTGGTTACAGAGTACTGCAGGATTCTGAAAACAGTCCTATCAGTTCAGTATATGAAATTTTATCTCCTAATCCTTAGTCATACCGCTCCATATTAAAAATAATCACTTTCAGTGATTTTTTTCCTTTAATGGGAGAGAACTCTACTCCCTGACAGAAAGCATCAAATTCCAGGTAAGAAAGTGCAAAAAGGAATCTTTATGGAATGAAGTGATCTTGGTTTGCCCAATCTCTATGCAGCATATAGCTTCTGAATGGCATTTTTGTTGATTTCTTTTCTTCTAGCTAGATAATATTTAATAACTTAAAATTTTTACATCTATGTGAAATTATTCACTTGCCTCCCAAAATCTGTTAGAGGAAGGACACTTATTGGAGAATATACAGTTGATACACAAAGGGACTTCTTATTGCTTAGCTCAGCTGAATGAGACACTCAAGATACTAGCAGATGTTTTCATTTTTATGTCAAAAGCAATTTAAGGATTAGCTCTTTCATGCAGAAACTTTTTTTTAGTACAGTAGTGACCTGAAAATGTGCAAGCAAAAATAGCTAATTCAACTAATGTTTGAATCAGGACTAGAATTTTTGAAAGCAGGATACATTTCCTCATTGCATTACAATGTACGTTAGACTAATATGCTGATAGTGTTACTGCACAGAAAGGGAAATACACGCTTTAGTAAGATCGAGTTTTTGCTAACAATTTGCTTGGAACTCCTTCCATTTGTAATATGCAAATATGTAAAAGTAAAGCTCCACTTCAGCATTACTTCAGTGTTTTTTATCACTTCAGCAGGAAAAAATATTAATTAGCTACCTGAAACATTAAACCAGTATCATCAATGTCAAAAGAAGAAAAGCTTTTCCTCATATTCTTTCTCAGCTAAAAATCCTTTGTTAAAAAATAATTTTTTGCTCAGGTCTTTAAAAGTTTCACTTTCTAGCAAGGAAATTCCTATTTGCCTTAGAATAAGATGCTTTCTGAAAAGACTGACCGATTTTTAATACTCTATCAAAACAATTAGGAATTTTACTCTACATTAATCTACATAAGCAAGCTTGGCTGCAGTTGACAAATTTTAGTTGTCTGTGGATGTCATTATGAAAAAGCTAGCAACTGGGTTAGAATAAAAATTGCCAGTTTTTCCACTTTAAAGCAAGTATTTAAGCTTCTAAAGGCTCATTGTTTAGTTAGATATGCTGAAAAGCTGGCATCTCACCTAGGACTAGTCTATAGAAGCTAATTTAGGGTCACAGGTTCTGTATTATTCTCCCCGAGAATGATTTCTCAGAGCAGCTGTGTATTATCTTACAAAGCTCTTTTAGGCACTAGCAAGGGAAGTCAAAGGCAGCACTTCCACAAAGGTCTACAACTGAACATGTCCTGCTAAGCAAAAAGAATTGGCTCTCAAAATTAAGTGTGAAAAGCTCTAATTTAGCTTTGTGAAGTAATGTAAAACTCTGTTTGGAACAGGTAACAGAACTGCAAAGCAGACATTTATTACCAATTAATGTAAAATTGAACTTCAGATGTTGTGCAGAGTTGAGGATTCAGCAGAAAGAGGGTGCATTCTACTGGTTTCTCCTTCCCATCCACTCGTACTCCCCTTCTCTGCAGTGGCTCAGAAAACTGTTACAGATTAGAACAACCCTTTCCACTTACTTTGTGCTGCCAAAATATTTTTACCTGATTAAGAGCAATTCCTTGACTGGGTTCTCTGAATGGCTACAAGAGAACTGGTGCTTGCTTAGACAGCAAATCCACATTTCAATTGTGTGGTCACACTGGATTGCGAAATACCTTCTTCCAGAGAATATCTGTGCAGATATTTAATGACTATGTAGCCTGTAGATATACTAGATGCCTTTTGCCAAAAATATACCTAGGGAAAGCCAGACACTATTTAAAAATAAGGACCCTATCAAATGTAAACCCTTCAGAATGACTGCAATGTGAAAAAGCATTCACTAAATGTAGAAATGAAATTAGGAGAAAATTCTAAGTTGTAATTTCATTTATCTTTTTACACACAAATTTCCCTAAGACTATCTTGTTCACATGAAATCCTTACATCTTTGAAGTATCGCTGTAGAGTTGTCAGCCTCACGTCGTGCAGCGCAGCACAGGTATCCCAGGGATAGATCTGCTCCTCTTCAGTAGTTGGGAGTCTCTTTGGCTCAGTGCTATTGCGGCACTGCCCCAACACTGTGTGAAGAAAAGCAGCAATACACAATGCAATGGGTAACAACTGGCTTAACAATTAAGAAAACAATCAGGCAATTTTGGTTTATAACTATAATGTGTTTTGTTGATGTTAAAAAGTCAAAACTTACTGAAGAATCTAAATACTGAAAGTTGTGCTTTTGCACTTGTACACAAAATATATAAACACACACCTATATCCACAAACACTCCTATCTACATGCAGACACACTGATGGCTGTTTAATTTTCTTTACCTTTCAGTACTGATTATTCCTGCAGGTCTGTAATGCACTGCTGCATTTGCAAAAGCTGATAGGAAGTAGGAGGGAATTAAACTGTTTGTCCTTTCCTCAAACATTTAAAAAGTCCCTAATGTGTCTCATAGAGGACCATCTATGTCCATCTACTATCTACCAAAAAGTAGAAAACCCTGTGGATCCATGTGGCGGTGTGGGCGATGAGGGGTGCCGCGACCCTCCAAGTATGTCTCCACAGGGCCTGGAGCTGCTCTGGTAGAGCCACTGCGCTCCTGGTGACGAGCTCAGATGCACCAAGGCTCCTATCCTGTCCTGTCCTCTGAGCCTCCATAAAAGGGTGGGCCCCCGGGGGGGGCAGCTCAAAAGGGACCAGGCTCTCATAGGGGTGAAGCTGGTAGCATCAGCTTTAGTCAGAGAAGCAGCAGGCATGCACACACATGCAGGTGGATGATGAAAGAGTCAGGAAGGGTTCAGGCATGTTCTTGCATGAGAGGATTTATTTCAGCCTCATCGCGGGGGAGGTTAGGAGCCAAGAACAAGATGAAGGAAGAGTTTGGGGCTTATGTAGGAGGTTTGCAGGGCAGGCAGAACATCGGGATCGAGGGTGCTGGGTGCAGGGGCGGTACAGAGACGGGGCTAGAGCAAGGGAACCAAGAGGAATACCGTGAGGGAGGGACTAAGGTACGAGGGCCAACGGGGAAGCAGGGAAGAGAAAACATACATGTAATGAGTAAAAGGGGGCAGGGAGAAGCAACGGATCAATCAAAGGAACAGAACTGGGGTACGTAATGTCCTTAGGAGAAGCCTGCCTCTCAAGCCTGGGGAAGGACCCCCTGCCACAGCCCGCAATGGGCTGGGTCACCACAACAGTTCCAGACTTCACAAGACGCTACAGGATTTATGCACACATGCTAAAAGGTGCAGAAACATGGCTTTTCCTACAAGCCACACATTCATACCTGAGGATGCTTGTAATAGTACGACTAGCCCTGTAGGTCTGTCTTCAGTAGAAGGGCCACTTTGTCCACAAATAACACAATCATATATTGCCTCAGAAACATGCTGTTCAGATGTAGCTACCTCCATGGCAATATCAGCATCTGGTGATTCTAAAAACAAGTAAGAAAATTTATATTAAACAGAAGTAAAGAAATCCAATTGCATCTGCACTGATATAGTGATGAAAAAACTACAAAATCATTTCTCTACTTTATCTACAACTAAAACATTGTCAGTTGCTTGAAACGAACCTTTCTGCTTCCAAGAAAGACACTACAATGAAGAACATGTTTTTCCATAGTCAAAATTACTTCCTGTGGAATTAAACAATTCATTCAAGTTTTGTATTAAACTTGATCTCTTTAAAACTTCTATAAAACAGAGATCTAACTTCTATTTCATTAGGTATTATACTGAAAACTTTGAACATAGAGAAATGAAGGTCAACGGATATGAATCTCTAGTAAAACCAGATTTGCTCATAGCTGACTGAAACAACCACTAGAAGGAAAAAGTTAACCTGGACACCTTCGAAATAATTTTAAGATGCTTAGACATGGTGAATGAAATGTGCAACTAAAACAGAAAGTATTTTTTTCAATATGAAACCTGGACAGTTTTTAAGAATTTGGGGTGCATTAAGAAAGCAACCAGCTGCGATGCCGCAGATGTTTAGCTTAACATTTACTGTACACAAGATGTGTCAGAGACCTGTTTTCTTTACGGTCCACATTACTCCTTCCTAGGTGCACAGAAACGTTCAAGGCTAAGGTCCAGCTCTGAAGCATCAAAGCCATTGCACTTGATATAGCTTTGACCACATGACAGTTGGTGGTGCTGATTTCAGGGCAAGCCATTTCATGTTACGTTACAATCAAAGCTAAGAACTTTTTATTGGCTTGAAAGAAAAGCACCTTAGGACTAAATGATCCACTCCTGACTGCTCAGGAACACATACAGTCACAGCCTCTTGATCTAGAGTACGTGGTTCTTTATGTCTTTCCTAGAACATAATTTTTCTGAAGGAAAACACTTCCTCCCTACCTTCAACCACACCCTTTATCTCTCTCATTAGGTAGGCTGAGGTACTGGATAGAGAATCCAGAAACCTTGAGTAGAGCAACAGTCCTTGTGCAGAATTGCTTTTAGGAGAACTGCTGTCTTCTGAAAGTCTACTACAGGTTTGGCACAGGAGGCTGCTGCCATAAGGAGAGGCGTGTTGGGTGCCAGGCAGAATATTTCTTTGCTGTAAAAAGCTCTATGTAATGCTCTTGCTCACAGGGCTGAATCAAAATTACACTGTTTTGGTAATTACTGATTTCCCAGCCAGTTATTGAGGGTCACAGGAAAATGAACCCTGATCTTCACTGACGTGCAGTTGTTAATATTGTACACATGTCTATCACCATCTAGTGGCAGCCAGATGTACAATGAAATAAAAAGCACAATGCATCAACTGCAAATGTGCAAAACATCCAGCAAACCTAGAAGCAAACTATAGCACAGAAGGGAGGAAGTAAACACTAAATGCTAATTTTTATATTTAACATCACCTCATAATTGTGTAATGCACACTCATGAACACTTATGTATCAAATGCAAGAAATGACAAGGACTAGAGTTTCAGCTTTCTTTTTTCTCTTTTTCTAAAATATTGTCAATACAACAGAAAACATGCATCCATTCAATATTTTTCAGAAGTGTAGAAAGAGAATACAGTGTATCAATCTGATTTTGAAAAATTCAATGGAACTCATCAAAATCTGTCAATATTTAATTTACAAAATACCATTCATTCATCATAAATTGCGTACTTTTAACCTGAAGGAAAAAAACCCCAGAACTTAGGATTTAAAAGGTGTTTAAAACCAGTTCAATATATGCAACTTATACTTTTATTGTCTATGGGGAACAGGTACATATAAATCAGGCTGATTTATTTTTAGAACTCAATGATCAATGGATGCGTCCTTCACAACTACTTAGATGTAGATATAGCTAGGCTACTCTGGCAAACAATAAAATTTTAAGGAAAGTATGCTACTAGCAGTAAGGAAGGCTTCCTAATAAAATAATTTGCACCAGAGCTAGTAAAAGAAAACAAAGGGATATTGGCTAGAAATTAAAATCCCAAATAAGTAAGCATACCAGAACTGTAACCAAACAAAACCCCTTGCTTCTTTTTGAATGGACTCTGATAAACCTCAATTACTCACTTAAACTGGCTCCAAAGATTTAAACCAATTGATTGCACAGACACTTGTCCTAATGATGTCAATGTGTGTGAAGAAGGAGCCAGTGGAAAATACAAGGTAAGACACATGGTACTGGTATCAGTTCACCAAGTTTCTCTCATGGGATTTGTCTAATTTTGTAGACCACCTCATCCCCTTACAGTGGGTTCTGGAACTTTTCTTTGTCCTTGTGAATTATTTCACAAATCTGAACAAATATGAACCTTAAAACACCAAAGGAGGATGAAAAAATTTAAGCTGTGACAGAAATCCAGGGAAGAGCCAAACCCTACAGTTCCCAAAGAGTTTTTAAAGAGTTAATTATTTAGCTCTTTGTTTAGTTTTGTACCAATAGAAGTAGAGACACAAAGTTACAAAAACCTAGCACTTCCTACCTCCTAAGAAATTACTGATCAATCTGCTAAAATCTAGCACACTGATGTACTGGGGAACAGGTTGCTACCTGAATTTCATTTCATTTCTACTCTCCAGAGCTAAGGATCCATTCCGTTATTTCCCCTACCCAGCAAAACCCCAAAATCGAAAGGGCTTTGTAAACACAGCAAATATAGTTCACAATCTCCACTGACTGTAGTCAACATTCGTCCTGCTGTATACATTGTGTCAAAGCGGCCCCTTGGTATCAAAGCAACCATTAGTATGCTAATATTCTTTGCCCTGACCCAGCATACATATTCTCAAGAGATCAGTACCTAATTTATTTTTCTATCTGGGTTCAGAAGATTGAGTGTTAGGAAATATATGTCACCTTGCATTAAAACTCTGCGCTTCTTTTTAAGTCTAAGTGAGGAATGTTGCATGAAGGACAAAATGACATCCTGCTAAGACACACACACTGTAAGAAAGACATAAAAGATCATCTGCATACCTATCAGGATGCATTAAAAATCTTTAAAAATCCCACCAGGCACTTCAGAGACAAGAAAACTATTGAATAAATTAAAGATATCTTAATATTTATAGTTAATATTTTAGCCAATTCGCCAATTTTCAATATGATAAGTAGTTCAGCAGCTAGCCTGGAATGGATCTTTTTTTTTTTCCCCATAAAATTCAGATAGACAGATCTTTACAAGTATCACCATAATTTGTTAAAGGCTAATGTTAACCTAGAACTGGGTACTTTAGTTTTGTTCTTATCAAGTCCCTCCTGAAGGTTATAAGAGTCAAAAATCCCTTGCACAGAGTTCCACATCTCAAGATAAACCATGGTCTCACCCCGCAGCAGTGCCCTCAAAGAGCTCAGAGGAGCTATAACCAGGAGCTGTAACCAGGAGCCAGGAAAGCCTCTGGAGCTGAAACTGACCCCACATTTTGGACTCTTTAGACAGTCTCCTCAGACATTTGAAGAGCTCTATCTGCTGTTCTTACAACACTTTTCTTGGTTTATTTTTCTCCTTTTTTTGTTTATCCTGCAGTCAAATAGCTAAAGACAGCACAGTGGATGCTGTTCTATTCTAGTTCATTAACATAACTGTTTCTAAATTTCACCTAATTACTTCCAGGCAAACTTGAATGGCAATGCAGTTCTGCAGATGTCACAGAATATAAATAGAAAGTAACAGGGGACACAAAGGGGAAGTGCTACATAATTGGAATTTTTTTCTACAGTAACTATGTGAAAGAAAACACCAACCTTTTTTTTCAGAATCTCAGATGAATTTGTGTATTTCAATCCAAATAAATAAATTCTACTGGTAAAATGAGACCCATTTAATATTGAATAATGAACATGTAATTAGATAACTTCCTTTTAAGCCATGTTTCATTGCAGTATCCCAGCAATCAAAGAGGAATACCTCAGGGCACTAACAGTGCCTCTGTGCACTTTATTAAACACTTTAGAAACTATGACATACATGGGTTTTAATAAAATAACCTTTAAACTTTGGTTAGTCTCCATTATTCCTATCTCTTCCTACACGTATTTATTTTCAGAGTATTTCCAATCTTCTACAACTGTCAATAGAAAGGCATTATGAAGTTTTTAAGTGCTATACCCAAAACCAATTACAGTTTTCACATTTTACCATTGAATCACATCTACTTTTCATAGTTAAAAGTTTTAATAGATGATGATGATAATATAAATTTGCGCAAATGACACCAACTGAAACAGTGACAAAACAAGGGAGCTGAGGCTTCACCATCCCTGCATTTTTGACAGTATTATTACTGCTACAATAAGTGAACAAAATAAGAAATAAACCTACTGCTGAGCTTCAATCTATAATAAAAGTAAAAGGAAACAGACTTCATGTGAGAAGGGAATGAATTCTTACTGATTTTAGTATGNTAACCAGGAGCTGTAACCAGGAGCCAGGAAAGCCTCTGGAGCTGAAACTGACCCCACATTTTGGACTCTTTAGACAGTCTCCTCAGACATTTGAAGAGCTCTATCTGCTGTTCTTACAACACTTTTCNCACATTTTACCATTGAATCACATCTACTTTTCATAGTTAAAAGTTTTAATAGATGATGATGATAATATAAATTTGCGCAAATGACACCAACTGAAACAGTGACAAAACAAGGGAGCTGAGGCTTCACCATCCCTGCATTTTTGACAGTATTATTACTGCTACAATAAGTGAACAAAATAAGAAATAAACCTACTGCTGAGCTTCAATCTATAATAAAAGTAAAAGGAAACAGACTTCATGTGAGAAGGGAATGAATTCTTACTGATTTTAGTATGAAAAGATTTTTTTTATTTTCAAACAGCCATTTCAGCATGCTATGCTACAATTCAGGGTAAAGCTATGAATTACATAAGAGTAGTTTTAAATTGAATCACTCCAGAAACACTAGTTTCAGAATTCTTACTGGGTCTTTTGCTTTAAAATTAGAGTAACAATAGTTTCTGCAACATTTTCAGTAATTTTCTGTAACATAGACTGAATATACAGCTAAACAAACCACTTAGATTCAACAAACGGAAGAAAATATTCCTGGCAAAAATTAATCTAGATTTTAAAACAAACCCCATGCACTATAACGCTATACGACCTTACTTTCTGCGAGTTATTTTAATGCCAGTCAGAACATAAAAGCTAGCTAATACTGGACTATAGTACTAATTCAGTGTATTTTCATAACAAAGTCAGAAAATGGAATGACAACATAGAAGACACTGAAAACAGTTAGTGAAGAGGCTGAGTAATTATTAACACAATGCCTGGAATTCTATTAAGTTGTTGCCAAATGTCTTTATGTAGAATAATTTTATGAAAATGTAGTTCATTAAGTTGATCCTATCTAGCGCTGTGCACAACCTGGTATAATTGACAATAAACACTACATTTTACTTCGACGCACCTGAAGTTATTAATTCTTTAAATACTAAGAAGCAAGCAACTTAAATCTTGCATGAGCAAGAACTTTTTAATGCACAATCATAAACACAAAGACCACGGTCTGCCTAGCTGAGAATTTAATATTAATTAACTAAAAGCCAAGAGCTCCCACTCCTTCACAAAAATAAATGCTGTGTAATTTACTGATTTAGCTACTATGATTCATCCAAAAATCAAAGCAGTTATCTTAAACATAGCTTATAAAACTTATGCATGGAAGTACTTATGCACATTTATGTATATATGCAAATTAGCTATATAGCTATTGACAGGTATATCTATATCCATATCTATATACATATATACACATACATCTGATTTCATATATAAACCCCATCAATTTCAAAGCTGCAATATGAAGAATTCAAAATACAGGTGACTGAAGAATCAAAGTTTCCCAGTTACTTTCAATTAGCCATGACTGTATAAAAACTTAATTCTTAATAAGGAGAACTGCAAAGTTCTTCCTCCCTTCTTCTGTACTTCAACAAATAGATTACAAAGAAATAGCTACCCATTTAACGAGGCTGACTTACAATACAAAGTTCACAGATAAAAATTAAGTGTATTTCACACCAAACATAACATCATATATACAGTGATTAGTTTCATAGAATCTTAGAAAGTCTGGGTTGGATGGGATCTTAAAGATCATCAAGTTCCAACCCTCCTGCTGTGGGCAGGGACATCTTCCGCTAGATCAGGTTGCTCAGAGCCCCATCCAAGACTGCTGTATCCAGTAAACCTCAGTAAGTATAAATGAATAAATCTCTGCAACCTATGAACTGAAGGGAATTTAACTATTTCAAAAGACAAACTTCTTCAGCAAATACAGTCATCAAAATATTTCTAACCAATGCTTAAACCCAAATCAAAACTTCATAGCACATGGTACTTGATGGAAGAGGGGGGGAAGATTCCCACTTTCTCTTATCTTTCAGAAGGGCTAATTTTTAATGAAGTGGCTCAAATGACAAAAATATTTTCCATTCCTCAGTTAAACACAAACTAATCAGGACTATGCACTTCTACACAGCGGAATCTGAAAGAAGTCATCCTCAAGAAAAACAAGAACTGATTGTGCTATAAAGCCAGAATTTGAAATAGAATACAATGTTATCACTTATAGCAACTGAGGTGATCTAAAAATTATGTTTTCCTTAGATCCGTAAGTATGTTTAAAAGGCAAAACTTTCACTTTATTAAAATTTGAGACTCTGTAGAGAAATAATCTTAAATTTCATTATTACTGATTAAAGAAAACACAGTCTTAAAAAGACAAACTAATTTGGGGACATTTTATATTAAAGGTAAATACTTTAAAATATATCACACATTTAATAATTTCATCTACTGTATATTAAGAAAAACTAGGAATAAATTTATGTCCTACAGATTTAATCTATTATTTAGCAATTATGTATTCAGCAATATCTGTCCCATAAAACAAAGTTAAGCTTCTTAAGAAGTATAAAGTTAACAAGTAGATACAAAGGTGGAATCTGAGGGGAGGGTTTCCTGTTTGGTTGGGGTAGTTGATGGTTGAGGGTTTTTTGTGTGGGTTCCAACATGTCTTTGTTTTTTAAACTGAGCAAAAACCTTAATACTAACGTGTGAAAATATACAAGAGCAAGCAGTCAACAACACAAAAACTTACCAACATCCATGGCAGTTTCCATGAAGCTTTTCTGCCTTGAGGCAAATTCAGCCAACAATTTCTGTTGCCTTTCTCTAGCCTTCTGTCGTCTAAGCGAAAGAAGGGGGAAGAAGAAAAAATAAGCATACATAATGAAGCAAAAAAACCCCTTTATAATGTCAAGCTGACTACAGTTACCACCTTAAACAGTATCATTCCAAATAAAGGATAACATAAAGGAGTAATTTTCAAGCCTAAAAATGCAATCTCTTGCTTTAGAAGTGGAGTTTGTAAAGAAATTAGTGTTACTTTGAGTCTGAAAAAAAAAGAATAAAATCCTGTCCTAAAACAACCTTCAAAGGTGTTCACCAAAGGATCTTTTAACAGATTAGGCCAAAACATCGCAAGAAAAGGAACCCAAGACCTTAGTCTTGAAACATTTTTATCTGTTAAACAAGGTGAGAAAAGGAGAGTGCAATGTCATTTATACAAAAATGAGTACTCCTGTGAGAAACCAACATTTGCAAATTAATAATAACAATAATAATAAAAGCCTACCTCACTCCCTTTTGATATCAAGATTGATGGCAAGGGAAACAACTATGAATAATTTATTTTCCAGCTAAGGCTGCTCACAGTGGTTCCTTCTCCCCGACTTCCACCCAAGATTCCGGCCACCAACAGCTTTTATACTGGGATTTAAAGTACCTTGAGGTTGCATGCAGATTAAAAGCCCATATCTCCCTGAAACCAAGCTGACTTCACTGACTTTTTCCTCATTGTTTGTCACAGCTCTGGATTTACAAATGGAAGACATTAGAGACTTATTCTTGTCTATCCTTCTATTTAAACTGTATTAGTGACCTGTACAAGGCTATATAACCAGCTACATAACTCCCTATATAAATATATACTGCAGTGGGTAGAGGAATATTGATGGATGTAAAAAGATAAAGAAAATAGACATTAATTTTCCTTACTTTGACATGAGTTTACAAATAGAGGAAATGGGACAGTGAAAGTGGGAAAACCAAACAAAAGCCCTACACCACAGCTGCTCACCACACAGAACGTGCCCTCAGCTGAGGTGTTTGCACAGCACCTCCCCACAGAGCTCCCTCTGTGCGGCAACAGAAGCTCTATCATAGCTACAAATTCTGTGCATCAGCATTTACAATGCATTTTTCCACTGCTCAGAGATGATTCAAATAACTAATATGGGCTTTGAAAACATCACTTGGTGTCTGATACCCTGACGGGTGAGTCCTTTAGTCTCAAGCACCATCTGATTATCAGTGTCCGGGCACAGGAGCACATGTACAGGCCCGAAGCAGCTCATATAGTGTAACCTGTCATCCTGAGGGGACCTGTTTATAAGTCAAAGCTTCTAACTTGTTTTCTTAAAGGCATCTGAAAGACCCAAATATCTCTGCCCATTGATCTGCTACGTTGTACAGCCACCATTTCTCAAAATAAATTCCATTTACAACATCACTAAGATTCATTATTCCGAGGATCAGACCAGGGCATTCATTAGACTTGGTTTTATTTATTTCTCCCTGGAAATTTCTCAATAAACACCTTGACTAAAAGCAGAGTGACTGTAAATAGATGCATTTAATAAGAAGACATAAACAAACTCTGACAGATTCAGTACAGCTCAGTAATTTTCCATGATGGCCCATGGGAATATGACACTGCAATTGAAAAAGTACTGCAAGTAGCTCAAGCTCGCTTCTAGTTCTGTATTTCAGTTTCTATGGCAACAATCCATTGCCTGAGTGATGCCATTATGTGTTGAAGTAAGCTAAAAAAGGTAATCGCTTAATGTGCACAGCCTGCTCAGTCTTCACTGATACAAAACCGGAATTGGGGGGGAAAATGAAAACAAATCAATCAAAACAGTAAAAATTGCAGCCTGGCTTTATGAACATTGTCACTCCATGGGTTTAGTCATTTCAGTTACCACATTGTCCATTAATACACTGCATGGATCCACCAATACCATTATAAATTTGAGAAAAAGATAATAATCACTCAGAACAACAAAGAACAGGAAATATTCATTTTCACCATTGCTTTAGCCCCAAAACTTAACTGAAAATTTAGCATGTCTCCAATAGATCCTTGAAAACATCACATCCTTTTATAGGGGAAAAGGAATGAAAAAAAATTTCTACTATATGAAAAGTTACGTGTTTCATTGATGCCCATGCTCCTCCCACATAAATCTAGCACTATTGAGTACCACAGTAATGATTAGGTGCCCGAAATGTAGCTGTGTTTTATCTAAAGCACCTACTCATTCTGACTTTTCTGATTAGCAATTTTACATGCTAAACCTTGGCTATTTCTCTCACCGAATGAACTATTACAAGCGATGTTAGAAATTGAACTATTAAATAAACAGTAACAAGACAAAAATAATTTTACTTTGTAAAGTATGTAACATACAAATATACTAAATCTCTTTGCTATTTTCTTATGTGTAATTTTCCAGTACAGTGTAGGCCTTGGATATATCGGAGAGAATTTAATGAAAAAATTATTTTCAAACAAATAAAAATAGTAGAAAAAGAAAGGTAATCCAGAAACACAGTCAGATTGCACGTTTCTACCCAAATTCTAGAACCATACCTACACAGCCTTGTTACATAAACCCTTCAAAATACTGCATGAACAAGTACTCAGTCGTCTTCTTGTCCATTCCAGCCTGTGCTCTCTACTTCAGCTACTGTGGTAAGTACTCTGACCTGAGCTCCCCCTTTTCTGTGCCCCAACCTTCTAACACTAGCCACCATCCTCTCCCTTCAAATACCATGTTCCAGTCTTCTGCACCAGCCAAGTGTCAGTCCCTTCCCACTCCAGGCAACTCTTCTTTCCAGCTGAGTTTATGACATCCCCCAAATGTCAATCTCTGTCTCACTCACACCCTCCAGACATTTGCATTCCTATTCCACATTCTCTTCTCCTACCAACTCTCAAGACCCCATTCTTCTCCACTGAGATTTTAACTAAAAATTGGGGTTTTTTTAATTTGCTACTTTTCTCTGAGTATTTTTGTCCCGACAACCCAGTTCTTCATATATCTTCATAACATTCCCACTTGCCAGCTTGAGTCTTCCCACATCAACTAATCACTTGCCGTGGCATCTTCTCTTTTTTTCAGTGCTACATTCACCACAAGGTTTTTCCTTCCAGTTCCAGTCTCAACACTATCCCTGTTATTTCTAGCTTTCACCTCTCTTCTCAGCTCTAGCCGCTGTCCCCTAGCTGATTTCTCTTCCATAGGACTCTCATGCCATCACAACATTTGCTGAAAGCAGAAGAGAAGCAGGGTCTCTGCATTTAGTTTCCATACTGCTATTATTCTGGGGGCTCTCAGGACTCATTATGTCCCAAATGAAAATCAAAACTGTCCAAGCTTTAAAAAAAAAAAATAAATAAATTCAGCCCAAGACAGACATCTGGCATGTCAGTTTTCAGGCCACATAATAAGAAAATACAAACTTTTTTTTTAAGTAAGAATTATAAAAAAATTAAAAACATACTTTTAAAATGGAATGGGTCAGACAAGCAAAAAAGGTAGAATTATTAAACCCATATATAGTAAACAAAACCCCAAACCAATCATGGTGTGATGTGTGCATGTGAATGAACAGACAATACAAATAAAAATTCTCACTTATCTTCAGGTTAAGCCACAAAAGCTAACAATGTTCATTCTACACCTTTGTATGTATGAGTTTTAAAAATGGCAACATAAAGGATGAGCATGTCTATCACATAAAATTATGATTAAAATTTTCTAGTTCAAAGATCTAAAATAGCAATGTGCATATTCTTCCTCAGTACCTATGTAATTCATGTATGTTCAAATCAGATAAAGAGAACTGTAGAATTAAGACATTCTTTTAGTATGTAATTAGTACAAAACCCTAAAGATCAATCAATAGATGCACAACATACACTGTCCTTCTACTGCCCCTTTATCTTGTTATTAATGTTACCTTTCTTCTTTATCCAGAGTTTTCTTCTCTGCACAGCTAATCTTTTTTGGTGGTACAGGAGGTGTCACCTTCCTGCAAATCTCTTCAATTATACGTTTATTCAATCTGCTCTGTACAGCAGCTTTCAGTAAAATTCTTTCTACTGCCGTCATTCCATCTCCGTGAGAGTATCTTGGAATTTCTGGGTGGATTAAAACATCCACATCATCCAGCCATGGGGGATAGTAAGAGTTTTGTTTTCCTGAGAGTTTGTGATGCAATTTAATCAGCAAAGACAGTATGCTTTCCTTCACTTCTAGAATGGCTGTAGTTAACTGTGGAGTTGCACCAGGTGCTGACCATTTCATTGATGTTTTGGGCCGCACCACCTGATTTGCCTCGCTGGTGTTCCGATTGATGATCTCCTGAAATTTCTTTCTACGTTCTGCGACCAAACTGAACACTTGAGCTGTCCCTGAGTTCTTGGGAAAAAAATTATCATGATTAATTTGCAAAAATACAAGTATAAACAACACACATTTCTAAAACTATGGAAAATACTTGAAGCTAGGAAGAAAAAGCATGAAACTTAAAGATTCTGCTCTGCTCCCAAAATGTACTGAAAATTAGGATAGCAAAATACTAAACCTGCATGTTGTATTTTTCTACAAGTCTGTTATATGCAACTGCATAAAAAGCCAAGTACCAAAGGAAAATACCCCTATCAAAACAACTAACAACTGGTTTTACTCTAGTTTAACTTACAATTCTGTTATCCAAGTAATATTTCCTTAGTTTTTCTCAAATAGTAATAATTTCAGTATCTTTATGTCATTTAAATATCCTTATTCAAGTCTACTGAGCACTGTTGCACAATGTAACTCCTAATGTCACACAGATGAATACAGGTAAGCCCACACATCCCCATGGGCATTGTCCATTTTGTCTGGATTTATCAGGTTAAGATCCAGAAGCCACATACCCCTATTTGCCAGCAGAACTTGCTATCCAGGGCACGTGAGCATATGAGGGCAGTTACATTAATGACAGAGTCCATTTAGATCTCTCTCTCTTATACTACTCTTGCTTGCAGTACAAATAAGAATGCATACACTGAATCCACAGCAGAAAGATATTTCTTCAATGTCTTGAACACAAAATTCAGCACACTAACATTTTACCCTCTCCTCCTCAGAAGGCTGGGCAATTAAGAGATATCAAATATTAAAATGGGATTCTGACCAGCATCTCACCTACATTATGTTTTAATCTATTTCATGCCATCTCCCTACTTTAGATTTTGTCTGTTTTTCTGACATGAACATGCAAAAGAAATATCCATTGTATTTTGCTACATCTGGCACATAGTAATCTGAAGTGCTGTATACAATAGATACAAAAGCAACACTGACACACAGATTATATCATCTACCAGCTATAAATCTTCCAGGATCCCAACATTTTCATACTCCTTTGTTTTCACAACAACAACAAAAAATTGCTATTAATCATTTCAAATGCACTTTCAACATAAGGTTAAACTTACCTAGACTCAAGAAAGCTCAGACTATTCTACATTATTAAATGTTAGTAGTATCTTGGCAAGATCAAACAGGCCTAAACACAAAGCTCAAGCAGAAAGCAATCAATGACATTTTATATTTGATAGGAAGCTTTTATTTCCAAATATGTATTAAAAATGTAAAGGCATTTTACTGCTTACAAGTCCACTACCTAAGATCACCATCAAGAACATGAAAAAAGCATGAGTCCTTGCAATACAAATAAAAATGAAATTCAGGAAAATTAGAAGATTCCACGGAATGTTAAGGTGAGCACAATTAAAGCCATGTTGCTAGTTAATTGCTTAGAACAAACTGCACACAGATCTACCTCTCTCTGGAGGCTCTTCCGCCTTGAATTCTGGTAGATTGAGGACAGAAAAAGTCATTAAATACATCATTTGGAAGGAGGTATCATTTGAAATAACTTCTATTTCTGCTATCACTACATACAGGAAAAATAACTGAAGGAAAAAAATATCCTAAGAAATTCATAAAAACAGTAACAAAACTAACAAAAATGCCAATACAGGCAATAACCTAAACTAACTTAGAGAATCTAGTATTTGTATCTACTTACTTGTGATGAAGCTAAACCATCAGAACTCGTACTTGCAGGTGGTTCCCTCTTCACCTCAGGAGCAGTTTCTGGTACTCTTACTCGGACATAATTAATGAAGTGACGCATGTTAGAAACCAAGTTACTACCTGGAAACCAACTATCATGGCAACGCTCTTGTCCACCTGCAGGTTCCTAAAACAATTAAGAAAACCCTGGTATACTTTCTCTTGTGTATTAAAATAATTTGTGCTGCTTTTGTAACTATATTACAGAGGCCATAATGTCTCCATGAGATAGGAACAGTGTGTTGAATATTATGTATCTCAACAAAACGAATACAGCTCTTAAAAATTTTGATGACTGACATGAGGCCTGTGAGGACCACAGGGCTGATAAATCCATAAATCTCAGTATTTTATTTGAATATAATCAAATACAGCCATTAGTGCTAGCTAGCAGAAGTAAAAGGAACTCCAGAAAGCAATCCAAAGCTGTACAATCTAAGATTATTAAAAAAAAAAAAATCAGACTGACAGAAGACAGTCTCTGGAAAAAAATGTAGCAAATTCTTAGTCAAAAAGCAGTGTTGATCAGTAAAAAACTACGCTAATATAAGGGAATCTGGAATCACAAAAATAATTGCTCTTTATATTCAAATATTATCAAAAGCAGAATTAAAATTCTGACTAATTCACATATTTTAGAAGATACAGATCTTTAGCAAGAAAATGCTCAGTTGATAAGGGTTTCAGTTGAAAATTTAGAGATTTTTAGACTCAATGATTTCAAATTTTTTTGCACAATGTCTAATACTATTTTACAGAGTAGTAAAGATCTAATCAATGCGTTATCAGAGACTGCTGAAAAGCATAACAAGATACCATACTCTCCCTTGCAACAGTGTGGGGGTTTTTTTGTTTATTGTTTTTATTACTTGTTCCCTATATAAATTTATAAAAATGTTTTATTCTGACTCCTATGGTAAAATCAAATTTTAAAGAATACTGAATCATTAAAAAATACCTTTGTATTTTGAAGAATAATATGGTATTTTTTCTTACCTCTTCATCTGATTCTTGTTCAGGAGAATTTTCCAACCCCAGCTCAATCAAATATAAAACCATACAAAGCACATGCTCTGATAAATTCTGATGATCCATTAATATCTAGGTAGGAAAAGGGACACATCATAGAAGATTAAGTCTTCAGTACATGTAAACTTAAAAAAGAGTGTTCTGGATAATACATTTTGGACTCCAGTTTTTGTGGTTGTTTTGTTTTGTTTTTAATTTGATGAAAAATTATTTTGAGGTTTATTAGAAAAAAATCTAGCCTTTGATCACCAGCACAAAAGCAAAATTTAATTTTACATCTTTCCAGTCAAACAAATTTATATCTTAAAGCTATTACTAGTTCAAGCTGTGATTTACTTTACCACCAGAGTGGCAATAAAGTTGCACAGACACCACTCCTGCCAGTTATGTGCACAGAGCTGCTCCATGCCTTCTCTCCCCTTTTCATGTGATCAACCACTGTGATGGATTAGTACAGTTTGGAGTTTTAGTTAAGAAAAAAAAATTCTACCAGCCACGGAAGTGATGTTTTTTACAAGGAGCTGTCGTAACTTTCTCCAGACTTGACAGAACTAAAAGCATTTGGTTAATTTGAATATTGATAACCCTGTTAAGCTACTTAAGAAGCTGGATGCACCTCTGTAAAAGATACATTTAGAGACGACCAAAAGCCCGGGAATCTCTCTTACTTCCGGCTTTTGCAGAGGTAACTGGGGGCCCGTGGGGCCCAGCGTGGGCCGGGCTGGCTCTGCCCGCGGGGCCCGGTGAGGCCGCGGCCACGGNGCAAAGGCACATTAATAAACACCATGATAGTGACACCAAAATCAGTGAAGAAGAAAGAGCTGAAGCCCAGAGAGAGGAGATAGAAGAGATGCTTTTAAGCTGAAATTCTTTTATAAAACTATGGTGATGGACTATGATACAATAGAGACTCCCTTGTAATTTTGTAATAAATGTTGGGAGGTAGAGCATTCAAACTACCACAAACAAAAATGCCTGTGCTGAAATAAGTAAATGTTGAAGTAGCTGTGATCCAATGAGGAACCTGAACAGAGAGAGATAGTGAAGTGAAGACCCTTCTCCCAGGGAAGAAAAAGAAGACCTCTGTTCCTAGAGATGAAGATGATCCCAGAAATAAATGAAGAGAACCTTTGCTCTTGAACAGCTCATCCTTAAAATAGTACCCCATTAGCTAAGATTGAACCCTTGAAAACAGCTGTGGGGAAAGCTGTAAGTCGAGGGAAGGGACTCACACAAGCCAACAAAAAACCACCCCGGGCGGCTGTTGTGCTGTAACACTGAAACCACAAGAAACCTGTCTCTTGTGGAGAAACCCCATGGCATGGGCAAAAGAGGCTCCTCTCCCTAAGCGAACTGATGAAAGACTGTTATAGAGGTGGTAAACTGACTGAAATAATCCCAAATTTATATCTTTATATTGTAAGTGGGAGGAGGGAGGATGGGGAGAAAAGTTCTGAAAGTTTACTCTGACCCTTATTACTTTTTTTTCTTTTAGTGCTATTAATAAACTTCTTTATATTCTTTAAAGTTTAGAACCTGCTTTACATTCCTCCTAATTCTTATCTCACAGAAGATAAAAAATGTGAACAAAACCACTACAACTGCCAAAGGCCTCAGGAAGCCCTAGTCCTGTAAGCAGTGCTGGCACAACTAGGAACACCGGAAGGGTTAACATTCGTTTAGTTCACAACCACCTTCACATCATCTTTTTCAGTAACAAATAATAAACAACCTTATCTTTAAATTAATAAATGCCCATATCTTTCTTCTAACACAGCTTTCAATGCATTGAGAGGAAGAACCAGTACTGCTAAAATTCAAAACCAGGACAACTTTCCTCTTGAGAATATTCTGAATTAGAGGAAAGAAAACTGCAAAAAAATTCAAGTTGCCAAAAAAAGTGGGTGAGAAAATATGTTTAAAATTTCATTGTAGACAGGTTACTATATAAATTAATCTATTTAGACTGTAACCTAGTAAAGTTTTAAATACGACTTAGTTTCAAATGGATGGATTTTCTAAGTAGAAAAAGCCATTAGAAATGTCAAAGAAATAAGTTCTTAAAAAACCCATTGTGTTATAACAGCTTTTCTAAAAAATGACTGAGCCGCTAATTTAATCAAACCCAACCAAATCAGAGGTGATAGAGATTATTTAACTAAAAAGGGGAGTCAGTATTATGCTAATATGAAGAGCACGTGAAATTGTACCAGTCAGAATCAAAAGTCATATTGACCAACGCTTCTGAAAAGTAACATCACCAAATATATTTTACTGTTCATCCACAGGAAGTCCCAAAAGCCAAGAGACATAATAAAGGCTGTCATGAATGGGCAAAATGTCACAGAGTAGGCGTTATTTAAGCCAACCCACAGAATCAACCACTATGTATTTTCCACCATCCATGAACCTGAAGGAAAAGTATTTGGTATTCCAGCTAAAACAGCAACCCAGTAATGGTTAAGATTCTCAAGATTTAAGCCCTTGAAGGTTCTAACGGAATAAGAGAAAAAGTGTTTAAGGATCCACAAGCAAGACAGTAAATGATGCACTGCTTCTCTATATTCTCCATTTTTGTTCCATGTCAAAATAGTATTTGATCTTCTATATAGTCCCATGCTCACCTTTCCTTCACCCGCCTTCCTGTAGTACAACAGATTTTTCTATTCAACAAAAATTTAACAGTGAAACAAAATATGAGTTTTAGGCAAGCTGGGAGCCCTTAAAAGAGCACAAAAGGAAAAGTCTGCCCAGGAAGAACACTACTCAAACAAACCACTTTTTATAGTCCCTCATCTGCCTCTGCAGCACACTGCTTTGAAAACAGTACAGATTCAAAGTCATTTTCTGATGAATGGACTTTTCAAAAATTATGTGCTTCTTTTACAGACAGCAGCCAACTATCAAAGATGAAACCAAACATAATTTAAAGGCACCAATTAGCCCTGAATAACAACTGCTATAACATTATTAAAAGCCAGAATGTATTTGGGAAGTGATGTTAGAAACAACTGCACTTATGAGACTTATTTGACGGTGAGGATCTAAAGCCATCAAAGTTGTGAACTTTTGAATTTGAAATTCTGCAATAGGAGCCAAAGGAGCACCACTCATGCCACTGTGCTCCCTGAAACCAACACGGAAGAACAATTCGAATGGCAACTCTGAAGGTTAATACAGTGTTCCTCAAAGTAGAACAGGATCATTCACCTACTTCGGTACTGACTTAGTGTGTGTATATATGAAATAATCATTCATGAAATAATCAAAGTGGTAGGAAAAAAACTCACACTAGATTTAAAAAATAAAACCAAAACCAGAAATATTATATAAAATTGAACCTGGTGAATACACCAAATAAACTTCAAAAAATCATGCTTCTAAGAACTTTTGTAAAAAATGTGGAAGTAAACCAATGCACTTAATGAGAATCATGACTATACCTTGTAAAGAAGTGTGAAGAGCACAATGTGCAGAGTTTTACAGTGCAAAAGCTTTATGAGACCTCTGTAACTTGGGTGTAGCGGTGTTCTCTTTTTGTAAGGAGGCCATGGGTTTCCAGGGAATTTGCCACTTTG
>WEIT01036933.1:2161-12576 GCA_013389985.1 Dryoscopus gambensis | reverse complement strand
CACGTAAAAGACTTTTGCAGTTAGAAAAATAATAAAAAGACCAGTATGGCATTTTGTATCAAAACTAATTTAAACTATTAAAAAGTATTGCATTTATTTTAAGAAAAACCAAAATTGGAGCAAATGCCTTTGCTAGTAAGTATATGCAAATACACCTTCACATGGTTTTTTAATTATGTACACTAAAAACATGTTGTTCAGGTCTCACTACTATCTAGGCACCTGTCATTCTCATTCATGCACATTAGTTAATATATTCCAAGGATATGAGATCCAATAATGAACTGTGTGTCCTGTCATTCATACAGAGTTGGGCTACCATCTCCGCTCTGAGGATCTCATCATCTGTCATTCCTGGAACAAAGAAATGTAAAAAAAGCTGTTAAAATAGCACGATTTTAAAACACACATTCAGGTTTCATTTGACATTAAAAGCATGTAAAATATGATACAAATTATTATTAAGTAATGATACGGTGCTATAAAAGTACAGAAGAGAAAAAAGGAGGTGTGCAAATGTTATGAAAGGCACAATCTCAATCAGAAAATACAAGTACAAACTCAAACTGCTCTCTGTCTGGAAAAGATACAGAATCTTCATGTGATCACCTACACAAATCACCCACTACCATTAAAGCCATTTTAATGTATTATATCTATTTCTAATTCATAAGGGATTAAAATTCAGCAACTGGCAAATATGAAACCAAGTGTTGAATGCTTCAAGTTACTATATGGTTAAACAGCTTTAAGGGAGCTACTAAGTGCTGAATGTAAATTAAGGTGTAATAATGTTATTTACTTACAAGTATTCCTAAAGCAGTGACTCTTACCTAAATGTAAACGAAGACTTAACAAAAGGACCAAAAATGTTAAGGCTCCTTCCAGCATGGACCTTTCGTGCTCTGAGTCAAGAACTGTATTTTGATGCTGTGATGCCATCGTTAACAGATCTACCACCTTAAATCTACATCGAAAGCAGTAAAGCCAGAAACATCATTCTCCAACATTAAAACACCAATGTGAAATGTACTGATAAACTCAGGATAGCACTCACAACAACATAAAATTAAATACAAAAGCCCAAATGAAAACCCCAAGTGCAAACAAACATACATGAAAGCCCTCTTCTTTTTAAATTTCAATTTTTATTTCACTATCTATGGAATTTGCTATAGTGATACTCAGTCCACATGAAAATACCTTATATTTATCAACATAAAAACCCCAATGTATATTAATTGGTTTTCAAACCCTGATTTTTTTTTCAGAAAAGTAAACATCCTGTGTCTCTTACTATTGCAGCTCTAGTTACCTACTTCTTCAGGATAGAATATCCTAGCATATGAACACATATGAAACTTAAAAAGCCCTAGAGAGGTGCAGAAAACAAATATCTGAAGCTTCACTACTGCACTGTAAATCAAAAGCCAATGCTGTTTAAAATCAAGAGATACCTCATTCAGTAGAGCCCTTAGTAAGCGTTAGTGCAGGCCAGGCAGAGTTGTACCACTGAAGGTGAGTATCAGATACGCAGTTTTTCTGTTACACGCTACAAATTAGCACAACACCTAGCACAACTTTGAACAAGAGTATTCATCTTTTTGTCCTACCTTTCAAAAACAGATGAAATAAAATAATCTGGGTCCAGCCTAGAGGCACAGACCTGTAGAAAGAGAGTAAATTAATTTTATTAAATTAATTCTATTCAATAGTTTGTGGGTAAATAATATTGGCTTGGCTTTTCAGAAAACATAACTTACTTGCAGCAGATAAATGTCAGGATCAATCATTGAATTGCAGAAATGAGACTGCACGTAAGTCATGGCCTGTCCTTTAATTTGTAGACCATTTCTCACCCACATATTGCTGTGAATTTCAGAAAGACTTGCCTATTCAGTGAAAATAAAAAGTTATAAACATTTCAGGGATGTTCCAGCTAATCAGTTCAATGTTAGCAGATCATCAGCATATTATTATAGAAAAATAGAAATCACAGAACAGTTTGGATTGGACGAGACCTTAAAGATTTCCAACCCCTGTGCCATGGGCAGGGACACCTTCCACTAGACAGGTAGCTTAAAGCCCCAATGACCCTGGCCTTAGACACTTGCAGGGATGGGGTATCCATGACTTTTCTGGGCAACCTGTTCCAGTGTCTCACCACCTTCACAGTAAAAAATGTCTCTGTGATACCTTATCTAAACTACCCTCTTTCAGTTTAAAGCCATTGTCCCTTATCCTGTCCCTACATGTCCTTGTACAAAGTCCCTCTGTGGCTTTCTTGGAGAGTCATAGAATAGTTTGGGTTGGAAGGGACCTTTAAGGGTCATCTAGCCCAACCGCCCTACAATGATCAGGGACATCTTCAACTAGGTCAGGTTGCTCAGAGACCCATCCAGTCTAATCTTGGATGTTCCCAGGGATGGGGCATCTACCACTTCCATGGGCAACCTGCTCCAGTGTTTTACCACCCTCACAGTGAAAAAACTACTACAGGTAATCTAAATCAACCCTACTTCAGTTTAAACCCATTACTTTTGTTCTATTGCAACAGGCTCTGCTAAAAAGTTTGCCCCCAGCTCTCCTGCAGGCCCCTTCAGAAGGCTACTCTAAGGTCTCCCCAGAGACTTCTTTTCTCCAGGCTGAACAATGCCAATTCTCTCAGTTTGTCTTCATAGCAGAGGTGCTCCAGCCCTCTCATCATTTTATTCATTATTGTTACACTTATACATACACACATACTGCAACTTCATACACTTATTTATACTAATTTACTTTTCCTGGAGAGTGAGAGATGAAAAGAACCACTGCAAGTTTATGAAATAGATACCATAGTTTCATATGAGAGCACGCTTCAGACAATGAAAGTAATCAAAGACAAATGAAGTGATTATACATGTAGTTGTTCATTAAAATCTTGAAATGTACTCAAAATGAAGGCATCATGGAACCAAAATGAACCAAAAATTAAGGCATCATGGTTAAAAAGAGGTTAGATCTAAAAGCAGTGATTTCAAATACTACTCACTGCCATTTAGGCACAAGTAAGTCCAAACTTGCAAATAAAAATGTTATGCATCCATTCTTGAACTCATTCTCAATTTAAAATACAAAAGTTCCAGATTCGGGTTTCTTGTGAACCTGCACTTATTCTGTTCACATTACAATTCTATGCTTTCAACAGATTGGTTCTTGCTACCGGTTTGGAAGTGCTATAGTGAATATGATTATTATATGCTTCTCAGAGTATGATAACTAATGCACATTTTTAATTTTGGAAAGAGGAAGGGAAAAAAAAAAGATGTTACCCTAACTACTCATATATAGTTATATATTCCAGTTATTATTGTCACATATTGCTTATTTTTATATTCCACAATTAAGATATACTTCCTATTGTTAAGTCAGAAGTCTGCTCGTACCTGAATCTGAAGTGGGTGAATCATTAGTTTCATCAGCATCTCCTGATCTGGCAAGATAGTATCCAGATCTAGTTCTTGGCATTTAACAGCCTAGAAACAAAAGCAAGCACATGCAGTGCTGAACGATCACATTCAACAGGGAATTTCCACCTTCTGTAAAAATACAACATGTGCTTACCTTACTTAAAAACATGGCAAAGTAACGGTGCAGTGGCAAATGAAAAGTAACTTGGTTAGGTGCTGGCTGAAAGTAAAATAAAGGTATTTAATATATTGAAAAAAACAAACATACAAATATCTTTGGCACAACCACCAAGGACAGTATCTTATATGTCTTCATTTGACGGACTTACTTTCCACTAACCTAGCAGTAGTACTTCATTCCCCTGTCTTTCTGATTATTCACAAGTTTCCCTCAGACAGTTGTAGTTCATCTCTTACTGAGTCCCAGAAGCTAATGGCACTCTGAGTTGACTGAAGTATTGCTTGCCAAGTGGCAAAGCTGCTCCCCATTACCACAGCAGAAGAGGACTTCTGTTTTCTTTATTCATTGAGAATAATTTGCTTTATTCAGCTCTTCATTCAGCACAACAGTAGTGTGTCGATAGCACTTTTAGAACTCACACAGCTTTAGCTTGTACCTGCAAATCTAAATCACCGAGACTCTACAGGAAAAAAAGGATCCTAGGACATAATATTGTAAGTATTAACTACAAACTCTAATTTCAGCAAGGCAACCCTTTTTTGATCACTATCTTGAATAGTCACTTAAATTAAGGAGATGGGGCTGGGTGTAGGGAGTGTATCACCTTTGAAATTTAATCAAATTTTCAAAGTACTTTGCTTAAATTCACTAAAGATATTTACCTCATCTACAAAGTTGATAGCATCAAACCAGTCCTGAAGTGCTTCAAGGCAGTATCTGACAACATTGCGTGTGTATTCTTGTGTTTCCTGCAGTTAAGAGAAACCAGCATCCTATATGAGCCAAAACAGTTTTAAGTGCCATCGTTTTCCTACTACAAATAAATACAATTATTTCAAGAATATTTTTATGGTACACAGAAACATTGAGGTTGGAAAAGACCTCCAAGATCGTTGACTGAACAATATGTAGTCAACTAAACCACAGCACTAAGTGCCAGGTCCAGTTGTTTCTTGAACACCTCAAGGGACTGGGGGACTCCACTACTTCCCTGGGTAGTGGAATCCAATTCTTAACCACCCTTTCCATGAAGGAAATCTTCCTGTTGTCTAACTTGAACCTCCTCTGCTGCAGCTTGATGCCATTTTCTCTTGTCCTGTTGCTGGTTACTTCTGAGAAGAGGCCAACTCCCACCTGGCAACACTCTCCTTCCAGGGAGTTGTAGAGAGCAGTAAGGTCACCCCTGAGCCTCCTCTTCTCCAGGCTAAACACCCCCAGCTCCCTCAGCTGCTCCTCATAGGACTCACTCTCTAGACCTTCACCAGCTTCGTTACCCTTCTCTGGACACACTCCAGCACCTCAATTCCTTTCTTCTACTGAGGGGCCCAGAACTGAACACAGGATTTGAGGTGTGGCCTCACCAGTACCAAGTACAGAGGAACAATCCCTGCCCTGGCCCTACTGGCCACACTATTCCTGATACAGGCCAGGATGCCACTGGCCTTCTTAGCCACCTGGGCACATGCTGGCTCATGCTGGGCCAGCTGTCGACCAGGTCCTCTTTTGCCAGACTGCTTTCCAGCCACTCTGCCCCCAACCTGTGGGGCTGCCTGAGGTTGCTCTGACCCAAGTGCACCACCCAGCACTTCACCTTGCTGAACCTCAGGCAACTGGCCTTGACCCATTGATCCAACCTGTCCAGATCCCTCTGCAGAGCCTTCCCACCCTCCAGCAGAGATCAACACTCCTGCCCTACTTAGTGTCATCTGCGAATTGATTGAGGGACTGCTCGATCCCCTCATCCGGCTCATCAATGAAGATACTAAGCAGAACTGGCCCAAATACTGAGCCTTGGAGATCCCCACTAATAGATTGGCCACCAACACAACTTTAAGCCCTCCTGATGCAAAAATTAGTAAGTATTAGGACTGTTTCATTGTTTCCCTAAAGGATGACCATTCTAGTGGTGAGAATTAGGGCACCTTCAGAACAATCAGCTGGTCCCACTGCCTCCTGTTGTTTAATTTGTCCATTTACTTTTACCCATAATTCAGAGCTGTAAGCATAAAAAATAGTCTTTCCACGCAACCAAAAGGAAGAGCTAATGGCCTGCAAGTTTTATCTACTTAAAAGGTCCTTACACAGTTGGCTAACACAAAACACCCTAAATGATATGAGACCACAATAGTGCATACATTCTAACAGTAAGCAAACCTTGTTATGACTCGATGATATAACTCTGTAACAATGCCATAAAACTGTACTATATATCAGGTTAAATCATGTTTCAGGACTAGAGCTGTGCATTGCCCTTCAGGAGAGAAGCAGTCATGTGCAAGAAGGATAGGTAGAAGGGAAGCTAAACCAAATTGCTCTGTCATCAGCAGAGCTTGCAAAGCCTCTTTTCTTAACAGATTTTTCCTTTAGTTTTCCCTTCCCCCTAAACACAGACTCCAGACTTGCCTCACACTCTCAGGATATTTAATGACACCCTTCCCATGCAAGAGCCAGCAGCGCTTAAGCCAGCCAAAAGTTGTGAAAGTGTCCACTACCTCAGTCAGGCACCTTTTCTCATCAGGAAATAAAACAGTCATGTTCCTGTCCTGTTGTTCCACTCTCTACAAGGGCCAGGCTCTGCTGGCTTTCCCTATCCTGTGAGACGTGAGCTGGAATCTCTTCCTACCCATCAGGTTCCACTAAGTATAACAATTAGGCTATGAAATTTCTTGAACACTTTCAGATTTATTGAGAATGACCAAAAGGTTCAAACATGTGACTTAAGACATGACTGACAGGACAACTGGTGCAGGAGAATGGCCTTAAAAAAAAAGAACATCCCATTCCATCCCTAGGCAAAAATGAAAGGAACACTTCAAACAGCCACAAGTTGTAATTCCATTTTCAAAAACTAATGTAGACTTATAAATTGACAAATTCATAATGTATCAGTGTAAATTACATCACTGAAAAGCTTTTGCAACTGCCTGATTCAAACTGTTCTAAAATCGCCTGGGCTGCTTGTGCAGTTTCTCAGTGTGCAGTTCAATTCAGGCAGTACTGTCTCACTGTCACATATCTTAACAAGCTAATTTTGAATGTAAGAATTTCATAGAAAAACAGGGAAAAGTTTTTTTCATATGTTAAGTATTCCTAAAAGCTGATGGATTCTATTTTTGCTATAACTTAATATAATTTACAGTCTAGCAAATAGAAACAAGTCTTTGCTCTACTTTGGAGACCATGAGATGTCAGAACCTAAGAGGTTTTCACCTCCAACTGATAGGAGAACTACACAAACCCATAAATTACTCCATTCTCCATCATAATGAAGTGTCTATTTGCAGACACAGCCAACATAGAATCACATCAGGATATCTTATGTATCTCGGTTTCCACTGAACAAAGGCAGAATGATGTGGGATGCCAATCAGAGAACAAGAGAATCCCCTAAAAGGACAGGTACCCCAGTTCTGTTTCCCTGACTGGCCCGTTGATTTCCCTGCCCCCTTTTCCCTTATATGTCAAGGTCCTGCCCTCCCCACTTGTCCTCCTTCCCCCGCCCCTGTTCCTAGCCACTCCCTCAGGTTCTCCCCATTTGTTCTGTACCCTAATCCCGCCCATGTACTGCCCCTGTGCCCTGGGATCATTGGCCTGTGTGCTCTCTCCGCCCCTCTGATCCCCAGTAAAAGGTCTAGGCGGCGTGCCCTGTGGGCTCGCTAAGTGGGGGAATCAGCCCATGTGGTGCCGTCTGCCTTTGGGACCATGTGAATAAAGCTCCTCTGCAGCCCGCATGCGGGGAGCCCTTCTCGGGTCCTTTATTGCTGCTGTGTTGCGGAGCTGAGAGCTGGCCGGGGCCATGAGGGGCAGTCTGAAAGGGGCTATGGGAAGGGAAACAGCTTCCCTCCCCCAGGAAGCCCCCTGCGCTCCCAGGGAAGTTCTGTGGCTTGCCACACCATCGCAAGAAACTACAAACCGCAACAGAATAACTCAGAGACATTTATCAAGTTCTTCATTAGATTAAAAGTTACTCCATATGTACAGTCATGTGAAATGACTGCACATATCCTGAACTTGTAGTCCCAGAACTGGAGACAATAAATTATGTACAAGCATGAATTCTACACTCATTATACAGACAATCTTAGATAACTGGAGTTTTATGTTATTTAAATAGACAAAGACAACAAAACTAAAGTCTTTGCAAACACAAAAGACAGACCTTTCAGGTTTGAGAATTCTAGAGTAAGTCATGAATAAAACCAGGAATCATGACAGGGAAATGTTAGCCTTACCCTAACTTTGCAGTGTGACAGAAGACCCCACATTGGCTGGGCACAGGCTTCCAGCTCAGCAGCAAAGGCAGCATAGTATGTCTGCGATTCAAACTCCACGTGCTCATTTAGTTCTCGTTTATTTAAATTCATACCTTCAAAGATTTAAGCAGAGTTATACAACTGAAGATTTAACTAGGGCTAAATGGAATGCAGTATTTTTAGTATTATGCATTTACATACCTCTAAAAACAACCCCACAAAGTATAATAATATATTTTATTTAGCAGCAGAATATTTGATAAAACACTGGAACAAGCAACAAAGTTTGAACAGAAATAAATCAGAAAAGATAAAAGACTGGCTAATAACTGCAGTCCTTGCTGTTCAGGGGAGATTAACTTCTACTTTGAATGTCACTTACTCATTCAGAACATCTGAATGCTGGTCCTCTTTCTAAGCAGAACATTTATCAGTATTGAGAAGCTCACCATTTAAAAATATTTTTTAATATAATCAAAAAAGTTTCTTCACAGCAACACTCAGAAAAAGATCCAGATTTATCAGATTAATTTCCCATGTATTTAAATTTAGAACTTCACCAGTAAAACAGTTTGTTTTACAGTTATGATCTAGCACAACCTCAGAATTCTTGCACCATGGATCTCAGTCGACTAAGTGTGATGTGACTACTCTTTAACTACTTCACACAAGAAAAAGATCCATTAGATAATTTTTGTAATCTGTTTTCTAGAACATACTGTTCTCGTTAAGAAATACAATTGTAGGGGAATACTAATAAATTAAGTATTTACATACAGCATTGTAGGGATTTTGGTACTGTGAACATTAACTGTCTTAACATCCTTGTATTAGTACTGATTATAAAAGTCACATACCTTGAAAAAATGATACAAAATTCATCCATGTTACCAAAAGACCATGATCTTCCAAAAATTTCTTTGCCACACTTTGGTGTGATAGTATGTTTATAAAATCACTAACCAGGGGCCAGTAAGTATTATTCTTCAGTAGTGCTTCCCCGCAATTCACCACAACATGTAAACTATTCTCTTCATCTAGATTTAAAAAAGAAAAAACAAAACTAAAGGAGAAGACAAAGTAATTTTTTTCATTTATTAATAAAGTTACGAAGAATGCAAAAGTAACAATTAGGATGTACTGTAATGCTGTGGTCAAGACACACACAGAGAAAACTGCAGAAAAGAAAAATGGTTCTTTCGTGGTACCTGAGGCTGTTTTTTCATCATGGACTGACCAATATAGATCCCACTCAGTAGGAGTCACTTAAACTTTGAATAGTATTGCAACCTTTGGAAAGCAGCACATTAGTAAAACCATCACAACTATGGCTCTTCCAATATTTTTAAGAAGTATAAGAAGACCAAACAATACAATCCCTCTTACAAATACCTGAGTTCTACTTTGAATTTGACATACCCACAGTGCGCAAGGTACCTTAAAGCATTCAAGAAGAAATCTGGTGGTCGAAACCTACAGTGGCATGTTGAGTCTGAGAAGAGTAGAGCAAAGCATTTCCACTCTGAATTTGGGACAGAGAGAGGGTTTATTCAGCCTGTCCAAAACTAGGGCAGGAGAAGGTTCCTAGAAGAGGAGGATAAGAAATAGGGGAAGGGGGGTTCTTTCCCTCCCACCCCAAATCACAGAAGTTCATTCCTCTACATCTGTCAAATAAATCTCTTTGTTTCTTTTTCATAAGAGGGACTCCTGGAAAGATCAGAAGGGAAACAGAATTGGTTCTGGATTCATGATCCAAGCAAAACAACTTCCAGCACCCCTATGTCAGTTAATATTCTGTTTCAACAGAAAGAAGAACAGAAGAAAAAAAATCTTGCATCTGATGAGCAGCCTTGGGGATGGCTCTATTCCAGTTCAAATGCACTGAAGGACCTCTGTAATTACCCTTTACACAGTGAAGGAGTCATAAGCAGCACAGCACAGCGGCACTAAAAAGACACTTAAGAGACTCCAGTCTCTGGCGGATGAGAGCGTATGTAGAGTGTGTAGAGAGGTTCTCTTTGGCCTGTCCAAGAGCACGGTAACGTCTCTGCCTGAACCTGCTGAAGGACTTTGCAAAGAACCAACAGTTACATCTATCCCAGTATAGGTTAGACAAATCCAAAGTTACTTCAAATGGACAGTGGCATTGCCTCAATGCAAAGTCATTTTAGAGAGGCTGGGTTTTCAAAGGATAAAGCATAACCAAAACGTTTTCCTTGGAGCGATAAATAAAATTCTTCTCCCATATAAAGTTTATTAGGAGGAAAGTGCTGATAGAGACGAAAAAATTCTCTAAGAACATACAGACATAAATCTTCTTAGGGAGCCAGTTTTATCATCTGCATCTATATTTCTACCCCTCATCCTTTCACACTACATGTGAGAGAAGTAAGCTGAGTTAGTAACGCTTACGAAGTTGGTATCAACACAGGCCAACTCTGATTAAAACAGTTTGTCCACAAATACCCTTAGTGAACTGTACATTTTAAACATGTGTCAGCTGTTCAAAAGACAATTAGGATCTGTGAGCAA
>WEIT01036931.1:20457-39896 GCA_013389985.1 Dryoscopus gambensis | reverse complement strand
CGAGAATGAAAAAGAATTATTTCGAAAGACAGTCATTAGAAGTACCAGTGCAACAACAGTACTTCAATTAAGTGTTTCGACACTATTTTTTGATTTTAAATATATTTCTTACTGGTTATCTGCTTCCCACAGAATTTACATGACTACAAAGGCATCAGGAAAAAAAAAACTAAATAAATTTGTAATACTCACTTCTATGATTGTGTAACAGAAGGTATCAGCCTTACCTCTGCAAGTCAGAATACACATGTACAATTTATTCACTGCTACTATTCTTTCCAGTTTAAAAATTGTTTGAGAAAACATTGAGTCAGTGAAGTCCATTAGGATAAAAGTGTGGTATGTTCCGCAAAACAGAATAAGTGGTTTTTTCATTTAAAGCACATAGTGATTAAAAGGCACAATTCTGCAACAGCATTCATGAGAAGCACAGTGCAATATGTTCTTATATGACTTTTTGTCATGGCATCACCACCATTCAGCATGATTTGGACCTTCTGCAAGTATGCTCATGAGATGAAATTGGTTGTCCTCCTCCATTTCAGTTCTTTCCTGTTCCTGAAGTGAGACGTCTGAACTTCTCCAGTAATCCTTCCAAGCATGGCATTACTCTTTTGAGGACTGTTCTCTGGAACACAATCTACCAGGCATGTCACTGTACCTACAGTTCTCTATGGGATTGACCTGCTACAAATTCACCTCCCTATTTATATGTGGAACACTTTTAAGCTGGTAACACTCTGGTGTTATCATAAAACCAAGTTGCTCTCACTCAAATAATACACAGAAATCAACAATTGTTGCATATGTAATGCATAGGTAGTTCTTAGGAAAAGGAATACATGTGTATTTTTTGTAGGAAATAGTATTTTTAGGATCTAAACAAGAAATATAAAATGTGTTTTGATACAGCGTAAGTGATAGTTTTAATACTAACACATTTTATTCTTACACCTCATGGGGACTTGGCGGTTTGAGTCCCTAGGAAGGACTTCTCTTCTGAGTCTCTCTATCAGCCTTTGATGGTCAGGAGGTATAGTTTTGATCTCTGACTTCATCTTCCCCTCTTTTCAATATCAGAAGAAAAACACATACCTTCTAGTAGTTTGTTGCAAGAACTGCAAAGAAAGGTGGGTATTAGAACTGGATGCTGTGACCATCACAGTTCAGTGCCATATACCAGGCATGTTCTCCACATCTGAAGGGGCTCTTGCATTTCTGGAGGGGAGGAACCACATACTCACAGGAGATACAGACATATAAATAGCTTGGATTATGTAAGTTTAGCTCTTGTTCACAGAATACCATTCATTATTCATCTCTTAAAAACGCCTGTATCTTCATCTGCTGAAAAGCCATTCAAATTGATATATCAGCTCTACTTGTATCCAATAATTTCCAAAGGAGTAAGGATAGACAAGAAATTAGTCTGGATGTCAGGAAGTTGAGAGGAACAGGGTTTTCTGAAGAAGAGGGGCTTTTGGCTTTTGAGACTCAATGAGCTAGACCATTCAGTTTTGCAAGTATCCAGTTACTTCCTGCAAACGGTTTAAAACACTTGTAGTAAGGAAATGGGGTGCCAAGAAACCTGTGTTACCTGATGCTGCTGTGTTACCAAACGGTTTGCCATGTGTGCTCCCCATATTTCAGGCAAATGAATGGACTAAGGTAAATGACTAACATTTTATCTTGCTTTAAATGTGTTACCAAGTTTGTAAACTAAACCATTTCAAATACCAGGAAGCAACCATTTTCCTCCTGTCATTGCTGCATAAGTTCACTGGAGAAAACCATAATGAATACAAAATTAAAAGATGCATAATACTGCAAAGCACAGGACTCTTCAATAAAGGTAGACAGTCAGATTGAGCATTTCTTAGCTGTCAACCACACAGCTTCAAGATTTAAATAACTTTAATACATCCTTTTAATTAAATAGGAAATTATATGCAAAACAGGAAAAATACTTTTTTTTTACATTCAGTAGCCTCTGACTGTGGATCATAAAAGCTAACATCCCCAATATTTAAAATGACAGACACCACCTGGTTTAAAAGGCTGAACAGGACCTACTGGAAGCAGATAACTGGAAAAAAGCATGCCTGAGAAAGGTAGACTTTGACAGTCTGTTTGGGGCATAGGAGGATTCTCCCCCAGCCCACTCACAAATCTCACACCCCCCCCACCTCCCCACCCCCAGAATTGTCCCCAGGAACAAAACACTGTTATCAAGTGCTCCAGTTAGAACATCTGCTGCTGTGTGGAGCTGCCAAGGCAATGGCATTCGGCTGTGACGTTTTCCAAATCACAAAGTGAGTACTCAGCTCACTCCTGACAGTGTCAGAGCTGGCACTCCCAGTGACCTTCCCCATAAAAACGCCCCAGATATGCCTCCAAAAACTCTGACTGTCACTCTTTAGGTCACTGACAAGAAAGTGTTCCATATTATCTCACTGAAGCCAGTCAGGTGGACAGGCAGAAGAGCAAAGCAGTTCTTTCAAGAAAGGGGACAGGTGCAACTCCAATTAAACTCTCTTGAATCTTTATTCTTCTATATATAAGAATATGGTCGTGTAACTACTCGAGCTTGTGTTCCAGTCCACTCCCTATGTACCAAATATACACAAACTCCCATCTGCAAAAATTACTCCCTCCATCGCTAAGAAATGAAGCTTTTAAATAATCTTTAAAAATAGTGTTTGAAAGAAGAACAGGGTTTTTTTCTTTGCAGTCCTTCCATCTCCAAAGGAAATTTGAATCCAGCGATACAACTGTGGTACACTATAAACATACCATAATGTGGCCTCGACCACCACACCCTGCAGTTAAAACACTGATAAGTTCTGGTACCCCATATATATTATGGGGTCCTTCTTTGCCTGGCCAAATTCAAACTCCAGTATTTTTTAGGTACAAATCACCCTTTTTCCTGGACAGCACTAGCAATGTGTCCTTTGCTCCCAGAAAAGTTCATGGGAACTTTTTAAATCAGAGACATGTTCTTTGTCAAGACAAACTACCTGGGAACACTAACACTGAAAGGTCTACAGTCCAGTGCCATAAGTGATGATTGTCTGAAATCCTTTACAGGACCAGCTATCAACAATAAAACTTTTAATAAGCATAGACAATTATACCAAGCCAGTCAGTTTGTCCAAAAAAGGCTGTCAAAAGAACACATACTGAAACCTATCCACCGACGAAGCAGGTAAAATCATTAATAAACACTTCTCTAACATTAAATACACCATCTACTTTCTATTCACCAAACCTTTTTCATAATAATGATACTGAAACATAAATATTAATAGAAAGACACAGTCTGTGTAAGCCTTTTCTTCATAAAGGACATTCTTTCAAATAAATAAAAATATACTTCAGTTCGTTATCAGATTGTAAAGAGCATAAAAATTCAAACACACTTCAGAACACTTATTTGCTTTGAAAAAAGTCACACAAAGGTTTGTTTTTTCTCTGCGATGGATAAGCTTGTCACCCCAGACTACAGAAATACAAAAGCTGAAGGAGATGCTGCTCCCCACCTTATTTTGCTGTTGGTGATGGCCTGAGGGGCTACATTCCAGCTCTGATTGGTGCTGTAAAAGCCTTTTGCTTCCATATGCCTAGCACACTCATTTTTACTTTTTGAACTCACACCTATTTTCCATCAGTAGTATCTACAGATAAAGGTGCTCAAAATGAAGGTTAAGCAACTAAGGGATATATCACTTAATAAGTTGCTTTTAAAACGCTCCCCTTCCATTAATCTCCCCTGCAGTTTTTGTGTTTAAGCTTCCTCCTGCCTCACTCACCACTGCTATGAACACACACAGTGCATTTGGAACTACAGCAACTGTCAGTGTATCAAAGGCTGGTTGATTTTACCCGGATCAGGTACCAACAGCATAAAACTGAAAATAATACAGGCTTTAGCTTGTGCTTTTTACGTCTGCCAGGACCTCGCGCACTTAGCAAGGCAATGAACCTGCAATGAGGTCTACGCTATCACGATTTCACTTCTACTAGAACCCGAGGAACCTGTCTTGAGGTGAATATGGATGCTATTATCACACCTACACACCCTTGCTCCGGGACGAAATGTCACAAAATGCCAAGTTCTGAAATCCAGACTAAAGCAAACTAGGTCAGAACAGAACTGCCACCTCCATTTTCATCAGTAGCCTCCTGCCCTATTTTTAACTTGGTCTTTTTAGGAGGCTCTGTCTCCACTGGCCACATGTGCCACAGCTGAATCTTTGCACACATGGCCTCTGACAGAGAAAAGACTTATACCTGTTCTCAAAATCCAGGGCTTTGAATTTCACTTTGGATCAAATGGCAATCAATGCAGGTCACAAGCTGACTTTCCTTCACACTTTCAGGAAGAAATGCTGCTCAATGAACAATCAGCGTGTCAGACCTCCCTTCACTATGAATACAAAAGCACAGTTGTTAGAGCCTTTCCAACTCAGCTTTGATAGCTCTGCCTAAAGACACTATTCAGCTTCTGTGCAAAGAGCACAGCTCAAAATGTCCTCCAAATCCCATTTTCAAATTCCTAACTCTCTCAAACTGGTATATAGGACCATACATCCAATAAATTCACATGGATACATAGCTACATATTACATCAAGACTTTAATTTGGATTTATCTTGTTATTTCTACATCTTCTCCTTGTCAATTTAATTTTTCACTTGTGTTCTCTGCATAGTTTAAAACCTTGCAGATCAGAAAATAATGCTACTTATATCCTTTTGCCCTTCCTGTTGTGTATGATAACACTTCTGGCTGTGAAAACCTACAACTAACACTAACACTATATTGTTGAACTAGTCTTAAAATAGGTACAGCACCCACAGCAACCACAGCTTTGCAGAAAGAAACAGAAAAATCTTTCACTGGCCTGAATAGCAGCAATTAAATTTCCACAGCAACTACTTACGGAAAATCACACTGTGCCACCATTTTTCAGGAGATGTAAAAGGTATTTCAGTTTGGAAGAAAAAATGCTTATAAAATCTTTATGAAAATAACCAAAGATAATGACTATAGTTCTGAGCAAAGACAAACCTTCATATGTTGCTGTCTATGTTGTCACCGAATTGTAGCTATCTTTTGATCTCACCAACTACAAGCAGTGCAATCATACTGTCACATGTCCCAGTGGGCAGTTCCTGTGGTCCATTCTTTAAGAACATCTGAAGTGTTCCCACTTCAGTTGGCCAAGGAAGTCTACCCTTAATTTAGTTTTTCTATCTTCATTAACCACAGATGCAGTAAAAAAGATTAAACAAAAAAAAGCCAAAACAAACAAAACCCCCAAAACCAAACAAAAACCCCAAACTAACAAACAAAAACAAAAAAAGAACCAAACAAAACAAACAAGAAAAACCAAACAAATATCAAACAAAAAACAAAACACCCCCCCAAAAAAAACCCAACCAAAACAAAACAAAAAACCAAAACAAAAAAAGAATTCACTAAAATTGATTTTCCACTATACTGTAAAAAAGCCCACAGAGAAATAGGAATCAAGCAGTGATGTGACAGGAATTAGTCCTGTATTCCACTTTCCCTTGCACATAACATGGGCTCCACTTATGCTAAGAAAGCCTGAGGCAATATGCAACTGTCTGAGGTCAGAACTAATATCTGCAAATAAACAGCAACAAATATATTGTCTGCTCAGAATGAAGCATAAATCCTTTGGGGATTTGATTGTTTTTGGTTCAGTCTTACTCCTCTTAGCTCATCTCCTTGAAGATCAGCAACAAAAAGATAAAATAAAGATGTCCCTGACATTGCAAAGAGAATGACAGTATCTACTCAATTTCCTATACACCCCATGATACATCAGGCAGATAAAAAGGATACTGAGGAGAACAGGAGACTTAGCGACTCAGACCACAGTACTTGGTTTCTCTCTTCTTTGTTTCTGACTCCATGAGGGATCACTTCTTACTTTATCAATCCCAGTGGGATAAAAGGCAAAAAAATTATTAGAACTCCCTCTAAAGCACCTGGAAATATAATGGGAGGGAAATACAGCAAAGTGTCAAGGGGAAGTAAAAGGACAGAAACATTTACATCTGCTCTTCTTTATTACTCATGGCATAATCTCTTTCCCATTTTTATAGGAGGTTTATTAGAAAAAGCAAATCAATCAGATGGACATCTGATATTTTCTTTACATTCAGGCCTTCTCTCTACAGAATATGATCGTTCAACAACTGGTCCAGAAAGTGGATGTGACACAGAAAGTGCCTTTAAGATAATGAGCTGCATATTGAGCAACTAAATCTTTTGTTTAGCTTGGGACAGGCAAGGGAAGTATGTCTGAACAAGAAGGTATGTCTGAACTGACTGGCAGGGAAACGCAGCTATCTTTGGCATTCGTGGCTCAAACAGCTTTGCCTGTCCATCTCTGAATAGGAACATCACTGGTGGTTAGACGTCAGTCACTTGAAAAAGGAATCACTCTGTCAGCTTGAAAAGTAGCTTGTTTTAAACAGCATTAGCCTCAAATACCACGGCTTTCTAGAGGGATATTGAAAGACTGTTTAGAAGTTCTCCATGTGGTACCAGTCAGCAGTTACTTTTGTCGTCTGTTATCAGGAGAGATCCGCAATGAAAGGGGAAAGCAAATGTCAAAATAAAAACATGAAAAACAAATCAGGAAACGAAAATAAACCTGCAGTAGGACATTTTGACTACTCACTTAGAGGAAACACAATTTCATCATTAGCGAAAAAATGGGCCCAAAAATGCAAAAAAAAAAGGGAACTATGTCATACATTGGAAATCAATCTGTTGACGTAATGTTAAGAAACATCAACGGATGCAGTTCACTGAATAGTTGGGTAGGGGGAAATATTATTCATACAACATAAGGTCCAACCTCCTACCAGTTATCCTAGATCTGACCTTCTTTGCTAGGCTCCCTTGCTCCCATGTACACATAATTTCAGTCACTAAAAACATGGGGGAAAAACAAAGAGGGCAACAAGCACAGCCTGAAAGGAGGTGTTTCACCACCTGGATTCCAGCCCTGAAAGCGTTACCTGGGGCTGCTCTCCTGCAGTGCTGGGCAGTCCTGGACTGCAACAAAGTCAGCTGGACTTTCAGCACAACTGTCAAAAAACCCAAATGAAGCAAGCAAAACTCCTGTACTCTTCACAGTTATTTCCCTCCCCAGGACTTTGTACTGAATTTTTTACTACTTATTTTTTTCCACAAGAGAGAATTCAAATTATTTCACATCTCAGTGGTAAGGCAGCTTCAATACTCCAGCTAGGAGTGACAAAGTGACAAGTACAGAAAATTGTTTTTTAAAAAACATATAATCACTTAGCATTCACATCTTCGAACTGCTGCATGAAGTGCAACCCAAAAGCCAAATACTGTTAAGAGATCTCTTAGCTCTGTCAGCACCCTTTACCACCAAAGCACTGACAAAACTTGCCGTCACTGTTCATGGCATTAACAGGAACATGATGCTGGAATTTACAGCAGAATATTAAAATTGAAGGAGCTTTCAGTTTCCCTTTATTCAGTTAACCCAGCAACAACAGCAAGCACTTTGAAATCACACTACTGATGAAAAAATTCATGCTTGGGGCAGCAAAGCACTGAAATCCTGTGATATTCCTTATGTAGGGGGATTTAACACTGCTAACTGCAGAGTCTATAAATCAGTTTCTCTACAGAACTCAAAGTCATAGATGCCAAATAGAAATCTTTTTCTCATAATCCCATTCTTGATTTTTTCATGTTATTACTGGACTTCCTGGATGAATTGTTGCTAAAATAAGTTTGCTCTTTTTTTCCTACATAATTTGCCAAACCAGCTGCTGGAATGCATTTGTATTGTCCTCTTACTAGAAGAATTCCTGTAACATTCCCATTGACCTAATTGCAGGTTTTGGCCTGAAAAGATGACACGTTTCTGTGAATCTGGTAAAGCTGTTGCAGCAGGGATACTAGAAATGAAGTACCCTTCTGGCCCCTTTCATCAAGCTCCAGACTGAATCCCCTTAGGAATGTGATGGCATTTCTTCTCCCTGCTTTTTTTCTAAAATCCTATTCTNGAGAGAGAGAGAGAGAGATGAAAATCTGACCAAAATAACCCAGAAACTTAAGTAAAGACAGCTGGAAAGATGAAAGAGTGATAATGTTTAGATGTAAACCAAGCGACATGTTCCAACAACTGGCAGGGACTAAATCCTGTTCCAGAAATGTATGTTATTAAAGAATACAGTGTCAGTTGGGAAATCCCTGAAACCACAATACAATTATGTTGGTTTAAGTCTTTATTTGGAAATCATCATCACTATGTTGAGAAAAACAGCGTTTTCATATTTATGTGCCCTCTGTGTGGTATCTCTTACACCAAGTCTTTTTTTTTCATAGCAGGAGAAAAAAAAATAATAATCACAGGACAAAACTGTTTGTTTGGAGATAGTTTAAAGCCTGGGTAGATACCATAAGCCATTACTAGGCAAGCAGTTCAAATGAAAAAATATATAAAAATGTGAGCAATATTGCATACTATATTAGATTTAAAACACAGTTTACAGAGCCTCCAACCCAAAGCAACTTCTGCTTTTGCCCCGATGCAGATGAATCTTGCTCTAGGCTAAGTCCCATTTTATGGCAGACACACTGCCTGTAACATGTATCCTTTAATCTGGAAAAATCTTTGGATGTGCCCACAATTCCATTTAGAGTCATGGTTCAGGAACCCACACATAATCGTCTCTACTGTATCAGTGTGCTGTGTTCCAAACATAATTCTGGTTTTAATATATACTCCTAATTTTCCAAGCTTCTATCATCATTGGAGCTTCCTTACCCGTGCAGATCTTCCCATCGTAGGTCTCGCACACCCAGTCATGGCACTCGCAGAGCGGGCCGTAGTATTTGCCAGACTCAGTCACTTGGCAGATGCAGACTCCACACTCACACCTGCCTCTGTCATTGCACAGCTTCCCACCTGGGACGCGGCACCTGAGCTCTGACTCAGCCTGGGACAGCCGGCAGGAAGCAGGAGTACCCAAACCACTCCTGTTGGGGACAGCAAACAGAATGAGCTGCGGTCAAAGGCAGGGGCTGCAGCTCAGAGCCCATGACAGGCTCATGGGAAACCATCATGCCACTGACTTCAGCCAATACCCAGAATATAGTTCTTACCACCTCTTCAGTTCTGGTTGCAAATTATTACTTGCCTCAAATCACCCAATTTTCTTTGTTTTCATCAGAAATCTCATTGCTTCCTGCAGGAATACTTATACTTTATTCTACTTCCCTTTTTAACTACACTGGGCTCATCTACTTTCTCATCAGGCGTATCTGGTATATATGCATAGACACGTACAGGTTGATTATCTATCATGAAACATTTTGATCTTAATTAATTCAAAAAGATTAGAGACACCATATACATCCAAACATCTGGGTAGCATAACAGGAATATATATCATAAAGCAAACTTATGGTTGATTCTAATAAAATATGTTTGCCAAAGTAATTCTTCTGGTTGTCAGATATGTATGATCCATACTTTCAACGGAAAAGGAAACCAAAGTAATCACAGCTTTCCATGAAAGAGTGTAGTTTGTGGCTGTGGTTTTAGTAAAGCCAGCAGAATCCAATACTAGATCTGTAGATTTGCAGCTCTGCCACGCAATTGTACCATGCACTGGAGCACGTGGAGATCAGGACTTTCAGGACATACTCAGGAAAAATCACACTTTGTCTCATCAGGAGCTGAATCGTAGGAAAAAAGAACAAAGGACTGCTCAGGCCAAAAATACATCTTCACAATGGTAAGCAATACTGAAGATGCAGATGAGTAGAACCTGACCTTCTCAGATAGTAGATTTTGCAAGGCTCTGGAGCAAAGGAGCTGCTGGCTCTAGGAGCCAGTGTGAGTGGGCTGTGATGGAGGTGGAGAATGAAGGACCGTGTGCCTCGCTGTGCCACTGCACCAAAGGGCAGCAATAAGCAGGGTTCTGTGCCTAGGCGTCTGCTCCACTCAGGCAGCAGAATTTAGAGGTTTGGGTGTAGAGAGTCACAACTCTCCAGCTCTTCCCCCTTCACTGCTTTCAAAGTATGCATCTTGGGCATCAAATACATCGTTGCAAATAACTGCAGTCTGCACAAGCACCTACCTATTGAGGCTCCCAGTGACCCAGAGCGCTTACCTCACTGTCACTTTTAAGCAGGCAGAGGAAGAGCCAACAAACTGCTCCACTGCTCCCTCCAAATCCCCAGCTTCCACACTCCTGGCACCTCAAAATCAGTCGCAACCCGCCGTGAGACTTGAGAGCCACACTTACCGCAGGGCCGGGGGCCCGGCCGGCAACGCGGGGCCCAGCAGCAGCAGCAGCACCAGCCCCAGCAGCCCCTGTGCGAACATGGTGCGAGCAGTGCTGAGCCGCACCTGGAGCGCTCCTGCAGACGGGCGGACAGACAGCCGGACAGACCCGCCAGGCACGCGGAGAGCTGCGAGCTGGACAAGCCCGGCTCCAGCGCTCTCCCCCCGTGCTGCAGTGGCTCTGATTAGCTGCCTGGGAGCGGGATTTGGGCAGCACTCTGGGAAGGAGGCCGGTGCCAAACCCCGAAGTTTACAGTCTAGGCAGGGAAGTAATTAGAAACAGTTGCGCAGCCAGATGGTTTATTTTGATGTTTTAAAAGTGGCCCGTTCACAGATGTGAACGAACTGTCTCATTCTCAAAGTACAGGCACCGTAAATATTTGAGGTATGTGTATCCTCCTGTCCTTTGACAGATGGCTGCTGGGGATAATCTGTGAAATTTGTACCGCCGAGGAGACAGGACCAGCGCTCCCCAGCTGCAGCATCCCTGCCTGACTGCTGGAGCACCTCCCTGGCGCCTGCCTCCCCAGGTCCATCCCTTCCCTCCTTCCCCTGAGGTCAGCTGCTCACGTCACTGCACCGCGCGACACTGCAGGCTGCCAACCTGCACCAGCATGAGTGACCGTACATTCAAAGTGTTATTAGTTAGCCATTTCCTAATGCCTTATTAAAACACAGTCCAATACTTCATCGCAGCAGTGGGAGGTTTATGAATTGCTTTAAAACTAAGCTAAGAGGAAGGATAGTCTCTCCAAATGAATCGGCTTTGGCAGATATGGCCACATGCAGTTCTTTATGCTGTGGAAAAGTTTTTGATCCCTCTGGCTGTCCTGGGAAATTGCTGATTGCCTGATACCTCCCTGGGATGGAAAGCTCTTAAAGAAACAAACTTTGACCACAAAAGATGGTAAGTTATAGGTGTCCTAGTCTACACACACACATATGCATTTTTAAAGCAGGCAGCTGACAGCAGTTTTCACTGGTTCTGAAGCCTGTATTGGAGATTAAAACCCTCAGCAGCTTTCTCAGAATGAAAAACTCTTGTTTTAATTTCATATTAAATATCTAATATACCAAAGATTATACTTTTCCAGAAAACATTTTAACATTTAGCTAAAATCCTCTGACTCACAGGCTGCCTTTCCTATGAGTTTAAGTGGGTGTCTTACATTTTACATAGTGAACTCAAGGGTAAAATTCACAGCATTTCTGCTAACGTAACTAGTTTTGCTAACTATCTTCCTGCAGAAAAAAAAATGCATCAAGCATTTGACTTTGTTCTGTTGGCTGTATAGATGACAAAAGAACCTTTAAAGTCTAGTTTGGGGCCTGTTTTCAGTCAAGTACCCACTCCGGTGGAGGATAAAACTTTATCGAAACACAAGAGACTGGATAAAATCTGTTCTAGCATATTTGTAACAATACATTCTTATTCCCTGAAGATACACAGGTTCAACCTAAACATTATTCCAATGGACTATTAAAACACAAGACTTTTGTCCTATTTTAGTAAGTTATCTTGAAGTTGTGAAGTGCAAAAGTGCACTGTCTAGTCATAGTGTATTGCCTTCTTTATGACACATAATTTTACCCCAAAATACAAGCAAGTAGAATTAGGATATTAAAAAAATCTAAAAGCCCCATATGCAGCTGTTGCATATTGTATCTATTTTTTATAAGTTTTGCTGCCCTTTATAGTATATTTCATATTGCAAATACATTAAAATATTATCTCAAGCAACGCAGATCATAAAAATCCTGTACTGAGTTGTCTGTTGGCTTCAGTCTTGTGAATGTTTACAGTCCTGCTAACCCCATGCATCTGACTTACTTTGATGGATCTAGTGAAAACGGAAGTAGAATTGGCAGGCATTTATTTCTGACAGTCCTTGAACTTTGAAGTCCATGCTTAATGCAGCACTATGTGTTATATCTGTGATATATCTGTGATAGTTTTTCAAATGTATTTATAATGCTACAGTAAAAAAAAAATTTATAAATTAAAACCCCTTAAATTACAGAAAGGAGCACTTCTAAGAACAATGTGATTGTCAGAAATTGTTCTGCCTGAAGTCTCAATTTAGAGAAGAATAAATAGAAAGCTTTGCATTTTAAACAATAGTAATTCCCTTTTAGCACTAAATTTATCTTTAATCCACAAATTTAAAGGTTGCCATCTGTTCATCTTCCTCCTTTTTCCCTGAGCAGACTGGTGCTGATATGTATTCAGAAGACTTTCAAGCATACTACAAACTATAACTCCAAATCTGTGAGGAGAAGACACTCATCATGATATGACGGCCACATCACTGTCTTATTTTTATTTAATTACATCTGTCATGTCACGCGGGGCCCAGCACCTTTTGGTTGTGGACCTTTTGAATTTGGAGAAGGCATACTCATCTAGTCCAAAGGTGCAGTATTTGAAATGTGCCCCCAGAGCTTAAACTTAATAAATGCTTCCATGTGTATATGTCTCTAATACAGTATCTCAGTGCTCCCTTAATGGATTTTAACCTTTGCTCAGATTTATTATTTAATCGTTTAAGCCTAAAATGCTTGTATGCATGCATGTATATACACGTATACAAATATACATGTATACACATGATGTGTATGTCTTCCGGAGCTAATTGGCTTCCAAACAGACTGTAAATTCAATTTAAAAGGAGTCAGTCTCTTTCTAAACGGTAACCTGACATGCTGCCTTGAGAACTGCTCCCTTCTTTTCAGCCACTCCTGTACACAACCTGAAGGAACTTTGTTCTCTGCTGGATAACATACAACTAAATGAAGCACAGTCCTCCTAAAATGCTACTTTTCCTATGTATTGGAGTTTCAGACTAAGGCTCTAGACTTGTAGCTGCTTGGTGAATGGATAGTTTACAAGCAGTAATGCCACTGCTTCCAGAGTAAAGGTAGAAAAGAGAAAGCCAACATATTGCTGATGAGGAGGAGAAGCTGGAACACACCTTCTACTACCAAACAGCCTTTTCAAAAGTAGGCAATAGGTTATAATAATACTTGTCAGATAAAAAATGACTGCAAATAAAGACATGGAATCAAAAAAAAAAGTGCTGTTAAGCACACTTACACTCGAACCTCATTTTTAAAATGTATCCCTATTACTGTTCTTGATAAAATTTTGCAGGATTAGGTATAGTCAGAGATTGGGATAAACATTTTCCCTGCAATTTTATTGACCAGTAGAGGAACCAGTAGGGTAATTTCCTATCCAAACTGGTGAAGGTTATCTTTGTGGTTTTGTAGTCCTCTGAACTGTGTAAAACTAAGTTGCAAGCCTGGGAGTACATGAGATAATTCAAAGGCAATGATTTTTAATTTTTTTTTAAGGTTAAACAATATCTTAACTTTGCCAGAACTGTTTTTTATAATAAATCAAATAAGAATAATATTTTAAAAATAAGTCAAAAAACCAAGAAGAAGCTTTTTTACTGTAAGACTGGTCTAATGCTGGAGCAGAATGGCCAGCAATGTTGTGGAATGTTCACCCTTGGACATATTCAAAAGCCATCTGGACAGGGTTTGGGCAACATGCTCTAGGCTATCCTGCTCTGAGCAGGCAGGTTAGACTAGACCATCTCCAGAGATCCTTCCCAACCTCAAATATTCCGTAACTCTATGACTCTGATGGCATAATGTGCTATTGAACAAGGTTTGATTTGGTTTGGGGAGGCAGATGGACTGTACCTACTCCTTTCTTACAGCCTCCTAGTGAACATTTTAATTTTGTTGTCACTTTAATAAAGCCATCAGGTTTGCAAAACACATTCCATGCCATTCTTAAGGATTTTTTCCTTAGTAAAACAAATCAAAATGCACAAGCAATGAACTGTCTAAGCTTAAAAAAAAATCGGAAACCATCAAAATCTGTCAAATATCCCTCCTGGGTTTCCATTGAAGCCATTTTAGTAATAGCATGGGTCTGTAAGAGTGGAGACTGAGGCATTCAAACGCAGATGCATTCAATTACATCACAATTTCTAAAATTAACCAGAATTTGAAAATCTCACGTATCAAACAAGTTGTTGTTCCTCCATAAAAGGTGGAACGAGGACAATTTTAAGTGTCCAGTAATTCTTCTGACCAGGATATACAATAACTAAATTAGATGGCTGTAAAGATCTATGACAAACTACTTTAACAGCCATGAAGCAAAGTATTTGATGGAGTTAACCAAAATTTGTCTAAACTGAACAGTTCAGAAATGCATGCAGCTGTTGAGATTCATCGCTGTGCTGGTCAGTGTCATCCCTGGAAGGGAGCAGGAGACAGAGCAAACTAGAGCTGTGCAGAACTGAAAACCTTGTGGTAATTTTGCTGACATGACGTGGAATCTGGGACAGCTGATGGTATCACACAGGGAATACAAATAGCTTTTGGAGTTATAGGATCAAGGTTAGAACAAGATGAAAGCTGAGCTGGTCTGAATGTTGCTGGCCTGAATAGTAGAGAATATAAGCTACCCAAACAGTTCATAGGCCAACATTAATCAAGATCTTATTGTGTTATACCCTAGTGTAAAACCTTAGCTTACTCCTTCATGCCTCACTTGAAACTTTAAATAGCTGGTAGATCTTTTGTTTGTTCAATGAATTCCCCTAAACAGCAATAATACCCTGTTTTTACACAGGCCTTAAGGAAGCAGAAGATATTTAAGCATGTTCTTGCAAGAAAGCTCAGAATGCCAGCAATGATAGTGCATTTTAAAACTAAGTCTACTGCATTCTCACCTGTTCAGCACTTATTTCAGAAAGCAAATAAAGCTCTGTTATAAGAGCTAACGGTATCATTTAAGAGCCCAAGAAAGGAAATAAAAGGCATGTAATTTTTCACCATAAATTATTACTTTAAGGTCAATTTGTGCCTTATTTCTCAAAGGGACAATGTTTCTTGATGCTGGGAATCTTGAAAAATCAAAAGTAGTGGGAAATACTATTTTATTTGTGATCTTTTTAACTAGTTACCTGAATAAGTTACCATGAAGGATTGTTCTCATCATTTTGACTGAAGAGCTGTTCCTAAGGATAGAAAATAAAATAAATGCTGCTGACTTTTTAAGGCCAAAACAACAGTAACTCAGGTTGAATGCCTAAACTGATCACATGCAGACCAGATTCTCCAGGGCAACAGCAATCATCTTGTATGTTTTCAATGCTCTGTCTTGCACTGCTTGATGTTAAACCAAAAATGAAGGATTGACAGAAATTAAGAAAGTGTTGGGAAAGACCACTATTGCCCTTCTTCTGAGAACGCAGTACCTACTGAAAGCGAAATAATTGTATACACAGTTAGTTCCAGACTTGGGACTCTCCTTAAGGTGTGAAATTAAGAAAACCATACTCCATGTCCTTTATTCTGGTCCATCAACGTTGACACAGGTCACGGACACTCAAGAATGATAGTTTTTAACCCATCCCAATCAAAGTTACTCATGAACGTTTACTGAGTTTCTCTTGCTGTCATTAGTCTGATGTTGCTCCGTGATCATTTCTGTTATGGCTACACACTTCTGAGTGAAACTACCACTAGCCAGAAACATAAAGAGCAGACAGGTGGAAGCAAACTGGGCTGCTCAGCTCATCTGATTCACATGGGGCCCCAATAATACTGAGGTGCTTCTCAGCATGCGCAGAGCGGGACTTCAGGCTACGGGAAAACTTCATGGTAACCACCATTAAGATGACTAAGGACTTGGACACTCTGAGGCTAAATAGCAACAGGCAGAAGTTTAGCAGTTTTTGACGTGTATCCTATGCCAAAATGATTAAATCTTCCTTTGGGTCTGAAGTTTAATTCTGAATTGCTAAATGACATTTTGTGACCTTTTTTTAAAAGATGAAGCATAATTTCAAAATGAATATTTCATGAATTCTTTTAGTCATTATAGACTTATCTGAAACCTGATCAAGCACTGCGTTCTTTCATAAGTGGTAAATCAAATTCCAACAATGGCAATCCCAATAAGCTCAGCTCCTTGGGATGTTTTCAAAATTTGTTTTCATTACTCTTCAACTCCTTAAGAGATACTTAGGGAAAGTAAGGACAAGAGAGCAAATAAAGTTCAAGTAAAGTCAGAAGTAAAACCAGTGCTTGAGGGCTGTCCAGATTCTATAAGGAAACACGCAAAATAAATGGATGCTTTGAATTCCCCTTGTTTTTTTCAGGACTTACTGAGTGAGCAGGTCTAGCAAACTTTGGTTTGTTAATTACCTTTAATCCAGGAAGACATTACTGTGTTTGCAGATCATGTTACAGAAATGAAAGCTATAGATAAGGTTGAGAATTCTCCCCTTGAATTCTCAGCACAAATCTTCTGGATTTTTCCAAAATTTTCTTTGAAATGGACATTTTGCCATGGTCAATTTCAAACATGTTGAAGTTTGAAGGATGAATAAGGAAATTCCTTTATCTGGTCTTGATTTGTAGAGATGAGAGGTAAATCTTTACTAAGAAATCTCTTTTCTTTTGACCTATTTGACATTACCGTAAAGTAACATTGTAAGATTAACTACAAAATTCTGTTCTTATCTATATGTTTATGGCTTGTTTCTTAGGTCAGTGTGAATTTTTAAAATCAGAATTAAAACAGACTGCAACCCTAAATATTAAACATTGTTACGGGCTTTAAAGGACTAATAGTATCTTTGCAAAATTATATCAGCAATTTTATAGATACCTAAGTTTTCCACTTTATCCTCACATGCCTGCTATATGCCACTCAAATTTTAAAATGTTCATAATTGCTTTTCACGTGCCAGATCTGAAAGTAAATTTAGGGTCAAAGAGCAAAGCAAGAAAGGGCTTTTTCTTGCAAACAGACGTTCACTATCTGCACAATTCTATGAATGGAAGACTCCTGTTTTGCCTTTGCACACAGGCAGATACATCAAGGTATCAAGGGCTAAACGCTTCTTCCAGCATTAGCATAATCTGATGCAAGTTGTACTCACAGACAGGCTGTCAAAAAGAATCCAGTCTTCTGCTGAAAGTGTGGGTCCCCATTAGCAGCTCGTGGTTCACAGAATGAGGGCAGGTAGTAACAATGTGTTACCAAATATGACACCAGGTAAAAGGAGAAGTGCGAAATACATAATATGTATTCTATAATACAAACCACATGTAAGGAAATGAATCCCCTCTTTCTGGGAACTTATTAAACAGCATCTAAATTACTGTAGCAAATACATGGTAGGTACTAATATGTGAATTCAGTGGCAGGCCACCGACGCGGTTAGAGCTGGAGCACTTGCTGCATGAGGAGAGGCTGAGGGAGCTCGGCATTCTCAGCCTGGAGGAGGGATGGCTCTGGGGGCACCTGGGAGCAGTATGCCAGGCTCTGTAAGGAAGGTGTCAAGAGGACAAAGCTGGGATATTCCCAAGGGTGCATTGCAGGAGGAGAGACAGCAGACAAGGGAGGGTCCAAGTGCATGTCTGGAAAAAAATCTTTCAGCATGGGGACAGTCCAGTACTGAAACAGGCTTACCAGGGAGGCTGTGCAGTCTCTGTCTTGGGAGGTTTTCAAGACCAACCGGATAAAGCCCTAAGCAAGCTGGTGTGATCTCATCTCTGAGCCTGGTTTCAGCAGATCAGTCAGACCAGATGGCCTCCTGAGGTCCCTTCCAACTGGAAAATTGTTCTATTGAGAATTATTTTTCAGAAGCCAGTATATCCGTAGAAAAAATGTCACACAAAGTCACATCTGCTGGCAAATGTTGATTTCTTTTGTTTAGATATAGCTGCAACATTCCACTGTTTGCAACTGTCAGTTTTCATTTATGAGATGCTATCACCAACAGCATAATGCTGCCTAGAAACTTATTCCAAGTAATGACACGTAAGTGGGGAGGAAAAGACAAAATGGGAAGAGTATTATTTGTCAGCATATTTATTCTTAAATTGTTTTGCTTTTAAAATTTTTTCTCATGAAACATCAGCTGACTGCTATCAAAAACTGCAAACACTAAAATTAGGTGCTTAAATTTACTGGAATTGCTAATGCTGGTAATACATGTACGTAGTGCTGGTAGGACTGCATCTTTAATCCTGAGGCCAGCTCCCTAACTGGCTTATCAGTTTTGGTTACCAGCATCAAATAGACATAATTTAAAGGAGCCTAATACAATTTATGCCATACATTTTCCTTCAGCTTTCTGGGGTATTTTGCTAAGGCCTTCATCTTTTGAATCCTATTCCATATGTTTACCATCTCCGGAAAGTTATAGGCTCACATTATTCCCCCTAATCCAGTTTCATTTAAACATAAATTTTACACAAATTAGTTTTTTTTTCCTTTGTTCAAGAAGATAAAAATACAGATAGGAACATGTCAACTTGATTTACAGAAACAATTTTCCAAGTATTTATTTTTCTGTTTAATTGTGGTATCTCTTTCATAGAATCATTTAGGCTGGAAAAGACCTCCAAGATAATCTAGACCAACAAGTGAAAATATTTTATGAATTTATTTCACTGTGGAGCTCAAGACAGCACTTTTACATGGCTCTTCAGTAATCTGAAAATTAACCAAACCACCCAGCTGATGCTACCAGTGAAGTAGGGCAAAGAAGTGCATCAGTATTAGAAAAAAATGTACAAATAGGGTTTTTTACTAAAATAAATAATCTATCCTAGCACTTTAAGAGCATAATGAAAAACAAAAACAAACCCCAAACCAACCAACCAACAAAAAAGATGAAGCTCACACTAAAGCCCTTCAAAACTGCCGCAGCAAGTGGCGCCTCCGCCCGCGTTGCTCTTGGCAGAGGGGCAGTGCGGGTTCAGCCCGAGGGACCGCCCGGCGGCCTTCGTCCCGCGCCGGGCACCACTCCTGTGTTTCGGGGCCCAGTGAGCTCAGTTCCAAGCCACTGTGGGGGTGTTTTGCGTGACACGACCGCCGTGGGCATCACCTCCGGCTGCGGGGCCGCTTAAGCCACCTCTCTTCCCAGCCGGATTCTTGAGCAAGGCGGGGGGTCTGTTTGTTCCGAGGCGCCCGTGCGCGGCCGGCACCGTCTCCTCCGCACCTGCTCCCTCCCCACCCG
>WEIT01036931.1:3579-20121 GCA_013389985.1 Dryoscopus gambensis | reverse complement strand
GGGGATGGGCGGGGGATGGGGGTGGCCGTGGAGAGCTCCCTCTCTTGAGGGGAGCGTTCGGCTGGTTCGCAGGGGCTGCGCGCTTGGTGTGGTTGGAGGGAGCGATGTACCCAGGCCTGGGCTAAATCTCTTCAACGTGCGGTGTCAGGGGTTCGTTCATCGAATGGAGAGAGAGATGCTTAATATTTTTTTGTTGTTGACATCTTTTTATTTTAGTACTCCCACTAAAATCAGACATATTTCTAGAAAGGATCAAGGTTTCTGATGGCCTTAATGTGCAAACGTGGCTTTTAAGTCAGCTGTTATTTGGTAGGTTAACCATTTTGCATTCAAGCAAATATTTACACGGAGAAAACACTAATTAAATGCTGTGTGAGTATTTTGTGTTTGTCTTAAGCATTGTCAATTTCCTGCTTCATTTCGTTGTCCCCTTTTTGTTTTCATTTCCTTCCCCAGCAGCCCCATTCCACCTGCCTTCTGAGTGATCCACAGAGAAATGATACATAGTAACAATGAACTATGCTCTGCTCCATGAATCACAAAGCCGAAGTTTCTTAACTTTCGGGGAGGGGGTGGGAAATCACATTTCTTTGAGTTGGTCTCTCTGGCTGCTAGAAGACTCCAGCTCTCTTCAAGAGTATGCATATACCTTTGAAGACTTTTAGGAACAGTTGGATTTGTTTTCATTTGATTTTTTTTTTCATTTTACCGTTTGAGCTTGGTAACTTCCAAAACTGTAACAATCAGCATGTCATTTGTGCTTTAGTCTTCTTGTTTCATGCCTGTGTTTTATTTGAATCTGAAATATGGTCCATCACAGTTCATTCCCATTTAAACTATACCACTTAGAAATATAACTTACTCTGATTTGACTTATTTCCAGCTCTAGACCATTGCTGGTACCATGAACACTGTGTAGATCTGTGTGGCATTCATCCAAACCTACAGAAGAGTCAAAGACATTTTGTGTCTTAAACCTTCACAATAGGAGATGAATACTATCACGCTATGTTGTAGGGAGTAATGAGCTACTGGATCTGGCTCTAGAAGACTTCTACAGAGGAGAATGTCTTCTTGAGGCATGAGTAGCTCATGATGAGGTAGAACTGGTACTGGCTTCTGGGGATTTGGGTTTCCTACCCACCTGCCTAGGTATTTAGGAGCTCAGTCTATTATAAATAAGATTTCTGATGTGCTTATGAGTAAACTATAAGTGTTACATTCAAAAATTATTTTTACAGTGTTACTAATAGAATGCTTCCATGGTTGGATCTCCTGTAGATTTTAAGCACAAAGTCTTTTGGAGGTAAAGAGCAAAGTCAGCCTAATATGGGTGTTACACATTGAATCATATTTTCTTTCCCTTTCAGCGTTTCTCTGTTCTCCCTTTCATTACCTTCATAGCATCTTTTATTTCAATTGAAGTTTCCTGGATTGGTTAAGTACTGATAAATGTCTTGCTTTGACAAATACCAGTCCTAGACTACAGCTGCAAATTGTCTTGGTTCTACTAGGCAATTTCTTCTTCCTTTCTTTATTTTCTGTGATATTTTCATCGTTTATCTCTCGCTCTCTTTTTTTTTTCCCTCCATGGTGAGGACAATCAAGTAGTGAAAAAAGTTGCTCAAAAAGCCTCCTTTGCTGGAGGTTTTTCAAGACCAGACTGGAGTAACCTGAGTAAACTGCAATAGCCTGGGCTGTCACAAGAGTTGATACTGCTTGAGCAGGAGATATGACTAGAGACCTTCTGAGATTACAGAATCATAGAACGGTTTGAATTAGAAGGGACCTTTAAGATCATCTAGTTCCAGCCCCACTGCTGTGTGCAGGAACACCTTCCACTAGACAAAATTGCTCAAAGCCCCATCCATCCTGACCTTGAATACTGACAGGGATGGGACATCAACAGCTTCTCGGGGAAACCTGTTCCTGTGCCTCATCGTCCTCACAGTAAAGAATTTCTTTCTAATATCTAATCTAAACTTACCCTCCTTTATCTTAACGTCATTCCCCCTTGTCCTATTACTACATGTCCTTGTGAAAAGTCTCTCCCCAGGGACTGTAGCCCCCTTTAGGTACTGGAAAGCTGCTCTGAGGTCTCCCTGGAACCTTCTCTTCTCCAGGCTGAACAGTTCAAACTCCCTCAACCTGTCTTCATAGGTGAGGTGCTCCAGCCCATCTTTGTGGCCGCCTCTGGATTCATTCCAACAGATCAGTGTCTTTCTTGTGTTGCAGGCCTTGGAGCTGGGCCCCCTGGAGAACCCAGGTGGGATCTCACAAGAACAGAGTTGACGTCCTTCCAAGCTGAACTGCCTTACGATACTATGAACTCAGTTTTCCTTTATTTTTTTCTTCCTTCCAAAATAAAGCCTTTGGGTACAGTACCTACAGTACTAGAGGTTATGGCTGCAACTTCTAGGAACTGCCCTGCAGCAAGGGCACATCAATTAGTTTGTTTTAAAGGAAAGATAAGAGGATAAAAAAGTCCTAATTCTGTTTTCAGGACTTCAAGTTTAAAATATGTAGGCATTAACTTTTTTGCTGGCAATTTCTTAAAGGATAGAAAAGGAAGAATTTGGGAAGGGAAGATGATCTAGAGTATTTCCCTTTCTTTAATAATTATTGTAGCAAAATTGTAACAAATCTAAAAGCGTATAACCACTGTTTGTTTTAATTTTCATATATTCAAGTTGTGAAAAGATGGCTATACAAAGTTCTAGGCACACTAGTATATAATTAATGATGCAACAAAATCCCAGAAACATTAAAATAATCACTTAAGCAGGCATGCTGCCAGCTCTCTGCCTACAGAGCAGCTCCTTTCCACCCCTGTATCATTCAGGGAAGGATGCCCTCATTCCTTCCTTTAAAACCCTGAAAAATTGATCCACAGTACTCTGAGCATGTTACTGAATGTGGAGTATTATAGAGAGAAGATGAGTTGCTCCTGGAGTCCGCTCAAACAATGACCAGGTGCTGCCTGGCCCCTTACTTTCACAAAGGGGTAAACACAATTTCCACTTAGACGTGGGTTAGGCTGCAAAAGCAAATTCCAGAACCCTGCTCTCTGTTTTTTTCCAGCATGATTCTTACTAAGGACGTTGCTGCATGTCTTTGTCAGGAATGAGCTTTAACATATATTTGTATGGACTACACCGCAGTTGACCTATCTTAGGTCAGAAAATGGTGGGAAGGAGGCCCACAGTCAAAGTGAACTTTCAAAATAAACTAGTTGTTAAAGTGTGCTATGTATTCATAAAGGAAATATATTGCCATTGGTGTTTTCTCTGTAGTTACTGTGCATTCAGGGGCCATCAGTAAATTTTAGCATTTTATCAGCCATTCTGACAGTATAATTGTGGGACTTGGAAAGCTGTCATGTTGACCGGTCATTCCAACAATCAGCCTGCTGGGGAGAGATGGAGGATGCTCACCAGTCTTGTGCTTTGGTTTCCACTGAAAAGCAAAAGCTGGCTACTTGTGCAGGGAACTAACTAGCTGCTTCATGCTTGGATGTGTCCCTCCTTTGGGGTACCCGGGGACCTGGGACTTTGGAATGTGAGAATGTACCTTCTCTTTACTACATAAGTTGCTTTAGAGTACCTATATATCTACTTTTTATGTTAAACAAGTGTAGTAGAATGTGACATGGTGTGGTCTAAAAGCATCATTTGAAAAATCATCTTCAGTTATTCTGGCTTTTTCTTTTTTTACTCTTAATTAAAAAATGTTGAAAAGCTAAGCAATTCTATTTAAAATTTAAAAGTTCAATTTGTGGCTGCATCATAGCACCATGTACATGCATGTGCAGTTTCTTCAAAATTGTATATTCCAAGTGTTAGAAGGGTTATAGTAAAAAGAACAACATTATGTGATAGTAGCAGTAGACTGTATATCTGACTCACAAGAGATCTGGTGTTGTGTGCAATGAGATTTTTGATTCTGCTTGCTGAGTAGTATTTTGGCTACATCTGAGAGGAAGAATGTATATGTAAGAAGTAAGTCTTGTAAGAGCATTGTCCTTAGTTGATAATAAGGCAAGACACAGGAAATGCATTGCAAGCAAAGAGCTGAAGTAAGAACACCTGTCTGTTATCAGACTACATGTTCTTACATTTACAGCCTTAAGCAATTGTTAAACCTTTCTCAGTTGTTAACCCCAGTCCTGGTATCTTTGGCCTGGGATCTTGTTAGTAAGTACAAGATATCATCGGTTGTTCTTCCCCACCTGTATCTAAATTATTTGAAAATGTGAATGTAACTGATTCTTAGAATATTTCCTTCAGTGTACCATCTTTGTGAGGAACCAGCTTTGTTTTTAATAAATACTAACGTTTGGTCAGTTATTAGCAGTATATCATGCTTAAATAACAAACAGATCTTTCAGAACATTTTATCAGATACAATAATGGTACCACACAGAAAAAGTACTGAAATAATCTCTTACTTGAAATTAGTTATGAGTTAATAGCATAAGTGGTAGCATGTGCCATGTGATTGTATCCTGTCTTTACCCGTCTAAAATAAATATATCTATACTGTTGCAGATGCAACTTGCTCACATCAAATTTTTGCTACATGAAAACAAATACTGAAATGCCATTTAGCTGTACCTGTACCCAAAATCAGGGATGGAAAAACATGTGGATGGAGGGAGCAGGCAATAGATAAATAGAATAGCGTCAGTTTGCAAAGAAGGAAAGGAGAAGGCTATTGAGATGAAAGAATGGGAACTTCTATTTTTCCTATAACCATGTAATGCATGCTACAGTTAAGAGCAATCAATTTCCTTAAGGTAGCCTGTACTTTGGGGCTTTTTAAATGTATAGTATGGAAATGGGGTTTTGTCATCATCTATATATATGGGTATTCACATCATCTTCCTGTCACCCATTTCAGCTCTCACATTTGTAATTATTGTCTTGAAGTGTATGTGCCCCTTTCTGTGTCTCTGCTCTGAGAAAAGTTGGAAGGGGAGTTGACATTTTCAAAGAAGAGAGAATTGAAGAAAGTGTTTTTAGATGGCCTACCTTGGGAGGACCTTCAGGCAGTGCTCATATGATCTCAGGTGACAAAGTCAATAGGCAGCAAGAGAAGAGTACGTTGGAGGCCAGGCATTGCTGTTTCCAAGGATTTGTCTGATTTTTGAACTCTCTTCATAAGTTGTAGGTAGGAATATCTGCTTTATTTTCCTGTTTATATTTCTGTGAAGTCATTTTTCAGCTGCCTTCTTTGTCAGCCAGAGTCTTTATAAGCATGTTTTCCTGACTTTGTGCTAGAGATCTTTTGAGGAGATTATGCTATATACAGTGAGCTTGCTTTATAAATGAGACTCAGATTTCTCAGCTTTTGATATTGTGGAGGATCAGCTACTTTTTAAAATTTGTCTTTTGATTTTTTTAGGAACTGCTTATTTCCATCAGGAGTGCCTTCCTCTTAGTGGGAATATTGCAAACTGGGTTATACCTTGTTCAGAAACGTTTTTTCCTGAGTGCACAATGGGTCTTATGTTCAGCCCAACCATTGTGCTGGCATACTTTCATTTCAGCAGAAGCTGCAAATTTAGTGGGTGGGGATGGTTTAGAAAGTGCAGAGGTTGCAGAACATGCTTGCAAGTTCAGAGCTAGAAAGGAAGAGAAAAGGCTAGCCTAATGGATCTGAAGGGGCTCAGAGTATGAGTAATTTTCTGTTTAATTTTATTCCTTTTAATTTGCCTTTGCTTCAAAAAATAGATAAATTTAAAAGCAAAGACTCTAAGTTGCTCCCTGAAAGGGTTGACACCTGTGATGTGAATTTTCATTGCTACTATAAAGAAAGTACTCCAAAGAAATATGAAACGGTTATAGCCCCAAAACCCCATGATATTTCATGTCTGAAAGCCCTGCACCCAGTATGTCTTAGACGCACTGCAGCTAGAAATACATCCTAGGGAATGTATTAAGCCTTTCACATTAATAACAGGTTGTGATCAAAGAAAGACCTAATGACGTGTGTCAGAATCAATGCAGGAGCTGCAGGGGTGGATTTGTATCAGGGTTAGGGAAGACTACATCCTCCCCATTAGCTCAGCTTGGTGCATCACTCACTGCATGTCACATGCTGGAAGGAGTTCGTGCACAGCTCCCCTTCTCTTCATCCTTCAGCTGGTTCCTCCCTGCTGAAACAAGTGCAAAAGGGATTAGTAGTCCAGGGGTTTAAATTCTTTACATAAATAGCAGAGTCCCAAAACTGCAGCACATGGAAAACCGTGTGTGTTCACTGGTAAACTAAAAGTAGTGAGAACAACAAAAACAGTTGCATAAAAGCTTGAAAGCAACTATGCTATATTTTGAATAATCTTGCTAAAGACCATTTCTAAAATATTATTGGCTTGTCATCTTCATTCTGAATTTTTTGTGTGCATTTCCAGTCATTTCAAGTAGAGAAGTAAACAAGCTGATTCTTATATTCCATAACATTTCCTCCCTTCCATTAGGTTTATATAGATGGAGATTTCTTTATTAAAGGTTGCCTCTTAAAAATAAGAATTCTAATCTCTTTAGTCACAACATTGATTAGTTCAGTTGGTCAAAGCATGGTGCTAGTAGTGCCAAGGTTGTGGGTTTGATATCCATATGAGCCATTCACTTAAGAGCTGGACTTGATGATCCTTCTTGGTCACTTCCAACTCAGAATATTCTGTGATTTCTGTGATCTAACTATGTGAACGGAATCCATTATGGAAATTTACTATGCACATCTAAATTCATGTTATTTTCTGTGCCTGGACCAATTAAAAAATTACTTGAACAAACAAACAAAGAGGCACTGGGTAAAAGGATAAGTGAGAATTTCATTAGAAGGATATGGCTAATCTTCCTACACATCAGATATAGAAATAAGCAATACTGAGAAAAGCATAAAAACAACAGAGGCTTTCTAAAAGACCATTGATAATAATTTGCTTTCTTCCCCAAATGGACATAGCTTTTTAAAAAAATCAGTAGCGCCTAAACAAAAATCAGTGTTTCATATCCTGAACCTTTTCTCATAATTATTGATTGTGCTTATCTTATTAATTCTCTGTTTATTGCTACATCTTTTCTTAAAATCTTACTAGGAACACAGTAATAGCCATTACCAGAAATAGTAAACATAAAATTATTATTTTGTTAATTCACTGATTAGCTTTTAAGTAACAATTTCCAAAACAACATACTTATAAGAAACATTTTAGGCAGTGTTTTTTTTTTTTTCCTGAGGGTTTGGGAAATGCAGCTCCCAAGGCATTGCAGTAACTTCTTATCACTATGCTAAATGTAGCCATTTTAGGGTTTCATGACCTCAAAAAGCACACCAGCATGTCTGAGATTTGAAGCGTTTCTGGTTGTGCTTTGGTCTACGTAGAGAAAAAAGGTCAATACATTAGGCTGAGAAATAAATAGGAGAAAGCAGAAAAGAATGCTAAAGAGGAGGAAGTAGTGAATTCAGTTATAAAACAAGTGGGAGCATGAAGCTTGAGCATGAACATGGAGAAAGCATACAATCTCTGTGAATATTATTTCATTCTTCATTTGTTAGAGAGGAGTTATTAATATATAATATCCCTTATACAGTATTTTCATGGTTTTGGTGACAGCTTACCAGTTTCACTTGTACTAAGGTTGCTGTGAATGACCATTTAAAATGAATATAGGTGTCAGAAATTGTCCTTTATTTTGTGCCTTTATATTATTTCTTTTTGTTTTAAAAAAACAATTATTGCATAACATCAGATCCTCCAGCTGGGAACATTAGTACAAGACCTCAGCCCTGTTACTATGTGGTTTGTATGAAGACCAGTGGTTCAAAGACTTGGTTTTACAGAGACAGGAACTGACCTCTTGAATCTGAAAGAGGAAACAGAACAGGGGTAGACTTTGAGGGACTTGGAATAAGATTAAGGGTTTTTGTTTGCCATAACAGCTAAAAGAAGAGACAGACAAGGATGAATGCATAGTGTTTGGGCATGAAGCAGCAGCCCATGGGATTGAAAAGGCCAGCTGAGACCAAGCACGTGTGCACCTCTGCAGAGCCCACTGTTGTCTCCAGCTAATTGAGGACAGTGTTTCCTGCATTCGTGTTGCAGATGTCATTGTGGTACTGGGGGCTGTAATTATCCCCAGCCCACGGTGACAGGACAAGGGAGCAACAGAGTTACACTGGAAAAGGGAAGATTTATGTTGGACGTAAGGAAGAAATTCTTTACAATGAAGGTGGTGAAACACAAGAACAGGCTGTTCAGAGAAGTTGTGGTTGCCCTATCATTGAAAAGTGGACAGGGCTTTCACCACCCTGATCTAGTGAAAGATGTCCCTGCCCATGGCAGGGGAGTTGGGTTAGATTATCTTCAAAGATTTCTTCAAATTCAAACCATTCTGTGATTCTTATACTAGTTTTGATGCACTTTTGTTTGTTGCGGGGCAGTGTCACCTGCAAACCAACACTTGGTCCAGAGTAAAGGTCCAGAACAAGGTCCCAAGATCTTGCTTTCTTCCTCCCCTTCACTGAAAAAAAAAATCTCCAAGGAGTTATATTTAATGAACAATAGAACTGTATTTCACGGACAATCAGTTGCTTCTCAGGAGAGTGTATCTTCCTCATCTGTTTAGATTTGTTTAGACTCTGGGATCCGTGAATTATGTCTGTGGGAAAGTCTAAGATCTAACTCACCTTTCTGCTCTCTTGGTGTGTCCCCTACTTGTGGCTCACATGGCCGAGCATCCAGAAGGCTCAATCAGTGCCACCCATGCAGGAATGTCCAGACTTGGCCTGACTTTGTGGAAACGACACGTTTTCTGTGGTTCTTCCATGTGCCAACACATGCCCCACAGACAGTCAACTGCCTGGCTGTTGGATAAATAATTGTTAACATTAAAAAAAGTATTAGAAAAATGTGTTAATAGTAGTATATAGCAAAAAGGCTCTTCTGATTTCAGTAAATAACATCTACTGGCTGCTTAATGTCGCCTGTTTGCCTTTGGCATGTTGGGATTTATCTTAGCCTAGTGTAATAAATGGAAATGTCACCATTTAGTTATATGGCTCCAGGTCAAATCCCTCCAATGATTACTCAGTGTTGAAGTTCACAGCAATAGCATTCTTTGCATATTGGAACAAATTTTCTGTCAGTGTTTCTGGTAATTGTGTTGCATACCTTTGTGTATTTTTTTTGTAAACTAACAAGAGTCATGTCAGTGATTTATATTTAATAAAATCAATATCCTATTAATCAGTGAGACAAAAGAAGTACTCATGAAAACAAAATGCTTTAGGTTATTTATAAAACAGTTTAAAATGCATTATAAAATTGTTTAAGTGAATTAATGTTTTCTGTTTTTTTTCTCACCAAGGAGATTTCATGATTATAGATAAGAGAAGTTAACTTCAGGATGCTAAAAAGGAAACAGAGTTCAAGGGTGGAAGCCCAGCCAGTTACAGATTTTGGTCCCGATGAATCTTTGTCAGACAATGCTGATATTCTATGGATTAACAAACCAGTAGGTATCTCTTTATGTAATTACTAATTTTAAGTTAAATGTAACTTGTATTGTTGAAATATGATGACCACAAAAAATTCTGAATTAGATATTAGTCAGAAACAAATTTTAAACTATAGTTGCTAGTGTACCAGTTAATTTTTTGAAAAATGTCAGAGACTAAATAAAATTGTTTCTTTTGGCTGTTGCAAAATTATGGGATGATCAAGCAGTGTTTTCCACCAGTTCATCTGATTGACTCTTTTAAAACAGCCATCCTTTCAATGTCTCTAATTCCTAAAATGTTTGTTGAAATTACAAGTTCATAAAATGAGCTTTTGAAAAGGATGTTAAAAGGAGCATTTCATTGCTCAAGTAGTAGACAGCAGTAAGCACTTTTGACTTTCAAATCTCTCCTTTTACAATATTTGTGAATATAAAACTGTATTTAGGTTGTTTATTTTGAGGTACAGCTCTCATTTTTCTGGTATCATTTAACCTAAAACCTGCCGCAAGAAAATGAGAGGTGTAAAAGTGTCTGGCAACTGGAAACTGGGGAAAGTTTCATTAGGAGTGGAGTTATTAATAGACTGTACAGTATTATGAATATGTCTTTACCATGTAAATATAATTATTATGACTGAATTATTTATTCAGCAGTGAGCATGCATCCAGGATTCCTATACTGTGAATGATTTCTGGTTGTGTAGAGAAGGCATTTTCACATTTCTCTTCATGTATAATTTTTTTACTTTTTAAAAGCAGGAAGTAAAATATGCTGAAATAATAACTGTTGTTAGCATTGCATTCATTTAAGGAAACCATCATCTCATTTGCAGTAAGGATGCCAGATCCCCTCAGCTTTGCTGCTGAATTTTAACACTTAAAACTATTTAGCATGAATTAATATATGGATGTTGTCTTGTAAACGATTTAAGTAGAATGTTTATATTGGATGTTGTAATACACTCAAAATGTCATTGCAGAAATATTTGATGGATTATTTACCTACATTTCTCATCACACAATGCATGAAGAATTTATTTTATGGAATAATTTTTTTCTTGTCATGCTGATGTACTAGTTGTATACTGCTTAGTGTTTTTAATACTGACAATTTACTGTGGAAGAGAACGGGTTTTATATCAGCCACATTTTAATACTTACTTTAATTTTTTCAATTGAGACAAGGTTCAAAACAAAGTGGATGTTAAAGGGACGTTAGAGATCATTCATCAGGTGGCTTCTGCTTCCAAATTATTGATCTGGGCTCAGAGTATGCAAATGATAGAGCTATTCAACTTGGGTCAAATATCATTACATTTAAGTGAGTGAACAGTGAATATTAAATTAGGTGGCTGTTCCTATGTCTTCTGGATATAAAAAGGTCTGAGGTACACTGTAAATGAGTGTAAAATTTTTCCCCAGATGAAAAATTTTGATAAATATACTTCAGTGGGTTTTTTTCAAAGATTTTTCTCTTGCTGAAGTATCTTTTCCTTTTTGTTTTGATAAGTGTGACCTAACCAACTATGATTCATTATATTTGTCTGGCTTCAAGATGTTTCAATGATGTTTTGATGTAAAAGAAAAAAATGCAACTCTAAACCTCTGTATTGATATGTTCTGCTTTTTTGTTACACCTCCCTCTCTGACTGGCAGTAAGGAGTGGGACTGAGTCTTAAGTAGTAATAGAAATGAACTGTTCTCCTATAACAACAAAACTTGATTGGAACAAGAATGAATCCTGAAAGAAGTAGCTGTCTGTGACATAGTCTCTTTTGTATTTGTTCTTTTTATATTTATCCTTTTCATAACCAGAAGGATGCTTTTATTCCTATGCCTCTCACTTAATTTTTTTGAACTGTGAATTTATTTAAAATAATTTCTTCTAAGTGTTACACTAAAGTTTTCCACAGATATTTTATTTAATCTATCCACCCAATTTATAACTTCAACTAATTCTACTTATTGTCTACTCATAAATGTGATGAGTTGTCATTCGAAAAGAAATTGAATTACAAATGCCGCAAAATAGAAATGATGGAATCCTAGTTCTCAGTTTCATGGCTCTTAGTTCTTGGTTTCTGAATTATACAACCTCACAAATTAACTAATAAAATTATATATGTGTCTATATATGTATAAGTAATTTAGGAGTGCTTATTTTTGGTTGAAGACCTTTTATATGTGGATCGTGATGTAAAAGGACACAGATGTGCATTTACAAAACAGTGCCAGGATAAGTTATGGAGGCTAAATATTTGAGGTGTTTTTGAACATCGAAGCAATCTTGCAATATCTTGTGTTTGTTTTTTGGTTCTTTTTTTTCCAGTGGGTACACTCTTTACTACGAATTTGTGCCATCATCAGTGTTATTTCTGTATGCATGAACACTCCAAAGACCTTCGAGCATTATCCGCCTCTCCAGTATGTGACATTTGCTCTTGATACTCTGTTGATGTTTCTTTACACTGCAGAGATGATAGCAAAAATGCATATCCGTGGGATAGTTAAGGTAAGCATTTAAACAGTATTCTCTGTGTGCTTCAACTGATCCAAATGTATGCTAATGATATTTGGTATTTGTTTTTTAACTTGTTCTTCTTGCTATGATTGTTTTTAACTGCAGGAAACACCATGGTGTATAAACTGAAAAGACAGATGGATAAAATGTAGCTTTACTGCATATTTAATCCCCCCAAAATGTAATGCAAACATTCATAATAAAGGTTTCCTAGTAAGAAACATATAGTTTCATTTTATTATTGAAAAGAATGAAAGGAAAAATAAGCTATATACACATTAGGAAGAATATTTTGTAAATGTCTATTGGTCCATATATGGACTTAGAATTTTGATTTTCATTTCATATGGCCGGATGTGCTGTTGTATGGTTACTTTACTTAAATAAGAACATGAGCCTTACTGTGAGCTGTAGAAAAAGTGATCTTGATTTGAATTTTTTTCCCTTGACATAGTCCATGTTGGTAAACAAAATGCTTCTCTTATCATATATCTGCTGTTGTTGCTGGGTTAATTTGTATAAGTGGATTGGAGGCTGCAAAACTGCAAAATATTTTAGTGAACATTATTTGGTACTGTTATTTTACTGATTGTTTCTAGTCTTCTGCAAAAAGGTACAAATCCAGCTTTCATGTAGAAAATCCATAGGCAGACCTTACTGACAATGCAATTCTGTCACTATGACACATAATAGATAATCAGTGTGTTTTGTTACACTTGCTTTTAACTCCTTAAAGAAAGGTCTGGTGATTCTAGAGCCATCTGATGTTGTACTTAAGCTCTTTAATTTTTTCTGAGTTTTCAGATAGCAAACAAAACAAATGAGCTATTGTGTCATCATACTTAATGAATATTAATAGTAAAAGTTAAATTGTCATTAATATTAATATTTGTAAAGTTACTGAAATCAGATGATTCTGAAAAAATCTTCATGGGTTGTATAAAGCCAAAGTAATCCTTTGACAAGTGCTGTTTCTGGCTGCTACCTGTGCTCTATTATTCAGAGATGTCCATTAAGAAAGTGAAGATGTGGACACAGGATCATGAATAGGGAATTAGTGACCATCGTGAGCATTTGAACAGTATGGGAATAAAAAGTTACTATTACAACTTCTTACAGTCTTTGCAGAGAAATGTAGATATTAATGCAGAGATAGAGGGAAGGGTGGCCAACAGTTTGACTTTTGTACAAGGCTTGATTTCTAAGCTTTTGAGTATGCAAATACCAACTTCACTCTCAGTCAACACCTAGGGGCTATGAAAGACAATAGCCTATTGTCTTTACTGGGTTGTTTAAATTTGTGGATTTGTGAGAAAAAAATATTAAGGACTGCCATTGTCCTTATGGGGGGCTTCAATTTGCCCAAAATTACCTGGGAGCATCACATAGCTGGTACAACCTGGGCCAGAAGATTCTTGAAAAACCTGGATGACAGCTTTATGGAGCAGGTATGGTATGCCCAGTGGAAGCGAGATCAGGTGACATGGGAAAATGGGAAGGTGCTGCTTGCCACTGTAGGGAGAAAATTCATGGGCCAAAGCTCAGGTGGAGTTAAACCTGCCAGAACCGTGGGGGACAATAAAAAGTTTTTTCAAGTATAATAATGGCAATAAGCAGTGTAAGAATAACATAAGCCCTTAACAGGATGAGGATGGTCACCTCTCAAACAGGGACATGGGCAAGGCAGAGGTGTTTAACACATTCTTTGCCTCTGTGTCCAACATGGATGATGGACCAAGGGAATCTGAGCCTCTGAACTGGAGGAACATGACTTCAGGAATGATCAGCTCCCAGTCATCCCTGAAAATGTGCAGGATCTGCTGCTCCAGCTGGATTCCTGCAAATCTGCGGGGCCTGATGGGATGTATCCAAGAATCCTCAGAGAGATGCTGATGTCACCACAAAACCTCTCTTGATGATTTTTGAGCAGTCTTGGGAATCTGGAGATGTCCCAGCTGACTGGAAGCTGGTGAACATTGTCCCGATTTTCAATAAGGGCAAGAAGGAGCACCCCAGAAACTACAGGCCTGTAAATCTCACTTGAGTGTCTGGTAAAGTTATGGAGAAGATTATTCTGGGAGGTATTGAAAAACACCTGAAAGACAATGCCAGCAGGGCTTTATGAGGGCAAAGTCCTGCACAGTCTACAACTTCTTCATGGGGGGAAGAGGAGGGGCAGACACTGATCTCTTCTCTCTGGTGACCAGTGACAGGACCCAAGGGAATGGCCTAAAGTTGTGTCAGGGGTGACTTAGGTTGGATGTTACCACCCAGAGGGTGGTTGGGCACTGGAACAGGCTTCATAGGGAAGTGTCACAGCACCAGCCTGACAGAGTTCAAGAAGTGTTTGGACAGTGCTGTCAGGCACAGGGTGCGACTCTTGGGGCTGCCCTGTACAGGGGTGGGAACTGAACTCAATGATCCTTATGGGGCCCTTCCAACTCAGCTTATTCTGTGATTCTGGGATGGAATGGAATGGAATGGAATGGAATGGAATGGAATGGAATGGAATTAATTTGAAGGTACCATTGGAAGGGAACTACAACCATAATCTAGTCCAACTGCCTGACCAATTCTAGGCTGATCAAAACTTTAGGTGTTTGCTAAGTGCATTGTCCAAATGCCTCTTAAACACAGGGTTTGGGCATCAACCGCCTCTCTAGGAAGTCTGTTCCAGCGTTTAACCACCCTCTATACACTTCCTAATTACCAGTCTGAGCTTTCCATGACACAGCTTTGAACCATTCCCACGCATCCTGTCACAAGGTACCAGGGAAGTCAGCACCTCATTCTCCACTTCTCCCCTTCAGGAAGCTGTAGAGAGCAACAAGTTACCCCTCAGCCTCCCCTTCTCTGAACTAGACAGACCTAGAGTCCTTAGCTGCTCTGCACAGGATGAACTCATCTCTGATTGTCATATGATAAGCTTGTCTTTGAAGCATGTCTGATGAGTCTGGGCACAGAGAATTAATAGCTGTCTGGAGCTGGTCCCATTGCCTCCGTTCATGTTATACGTGTGTAGATAACCACACAGATTATTTCTTTTGAGCACTAACATTTTGCTCTTCATTTATCTAATAAAAATACAGTAAAATAGATTAGACATAACCACTGTTACTCAAAGATAGTTTAAGTAGAACATGGCTGCATTTATTGTTATTTTAACAACTGAGGATTTGCTTAAAACTTAATTTCTTATATCATTCATCAGTGAATATAATTACACTGAAATGAAGTGCCTTCTTTGGTGCCATTTGGGGAATCATAGAATAACTTAGATGTAAGGGACCTCCAGGGGTCATCTGGTCTGACCTGCTGCCTGAAGCTGGTTCAGTTAGATAGCATTGCCCACGGCTTGTTTTGTCCAGATGAATCTCAGACTCCTCCAAGGATGAAGATTCCACAAGCTCTCTTAACAGCCTATTCCAGCGCTTGACCAACCTTATGCAAAAAATATTTCTCCTAATGCTTAATCAAAATTTTCCATGTTTCTTTCAATGCTGTTCAATGAATAATCCTTTTTAGTGAAGTATTTGACTTATTCTTTGGATTATTGATTCTAGAGAAAATATTAGTTTACTATTATAATTTTGCCAAGAACATATTGATCCATGGACTGCCAAAGATAGTGACAAATGAAGTAAATAAGGCACTGTTTAGAAATCTATTAGCATTTATTAAAGATGTTTGTATATGAAACATCTTTATATAAGGCAATTCATTACTGAAGTGTCCTAATTTAAATGCATTCAAGATTTTCAGTGAGTGTAGTATCAATGAATGCATTACCATATGGTTCTACTGAACTTTACCATGAATCAGTATTTCTGTAAATGCTTCAGGAATTGAAATGCTAATAAATCTTTGAACCATGATTAATGCAAAGTTATAGTCCATCAAGAAACTTCATTTATGGAGAAGTTAGGCACCATCCACTTAAGTCCCCACTAATAACAATGTAAGTATAGCTGCGCTAAGAAGATTTTGAAAATGTTAATTCATGTCTAATTAACACCTTCTGAGGACAAATGAAAAATTCCTTTGGTTTCTAGGGGTTTTTAGGAAGGAAAAGTAGTTTCTGAAACTGCTAGCCTTTTGTCTGTAAAAAGTTTCCCTTCTTCCTGTGTAAACTAATTGCAAAAGAAACCAATGTCTCCATCCAAGAGTTTGTTATCCCAGAAGGAAAGTTAAACTGAAATGTTGCAGTGGTATTGTCTTTTATTACTCATGTTTCCTTCTGTGTTATTGTTGCTGTGCTAGTAAAATCTATCCAAAATTTGGGCTGCCCATGTTGCATGTCATGAACAAGTGAACTAATGCTATTAATACATCTGTCTTTACTTTGAAACTTGTATCTGAAAAATTAAATTCAGGCTGTAATTTCTTACTGATTGAGATACCTTTAAAAACAACATTCTAGGACAGTCTGCCTAATGTTGTCTGCATTTTATATGTATGTAATGGCTGTATATGTATGTTTGTCCTGGTTTAGGACAAATTAAGGGTAAGTCTCCAGAA
>WEIT01036930.1:880-12903 GCA_013389985.1 Dryoscopus gambensis | reverse complement strand
TCACACCAAGGTCCATCAAATCTTAGTGATTTCTTAAACCATCCAATACAATTTTTTCACAGGAAAGTATAAAATCGTTCCAGACTGAAAACTATCTACACCAATCTACACAAAGATTCATCTTGGTCTCATATCATTAGACATGAGTTTAAGCTCTGAAATGAGACACAGTATGGTTTACTAAGTTCTTATAATTAATTGTATTGTCTTTTTATAGCATGATTAAAATTATAAACATGCAATCTCTTCTTATTTTTGCTAAATGTTTGGTCATATTTATTTCTGTTGCACAATAGTTCTCCCATTTAATTATTTTACGCATGGGGGAAGAAACATTAGCTTTCAATTTACCATCTTTATTACGTACATCCCTGAACTGTTTTCTTTATAGCATGTAGATCTTTGTCTCTGCAGGTCTGAGTCCTTGTGGAATAGGTTACTCTAATGCTGCTTAGGTTTTACATGACAATATTTATTGCATAATTATGTAAGAAAGCCTAGATCCTGCCTTGGATAGACATCTCTATTATTCTAAATATAAGTAAATAAATGTTCTCATTAATGCCTCTTTTGTCTTGTATTAAAAAAGAGGAGGAAACATTGTTCTCAATCTTTCTATAGTATTAAGTATTTTGTATACTTTTATTGTGTTCCCACCTATTCATCCTCTTTCCAAGGAAAACTCTCCCAATTTTCTTTTATGAGAGGCGCTCCAGATTCTCTATAATTGTTATTGTCCTTCTCTGAATCCCCTTATAGATGGTTAATTTCTCTCTGAGATGTGGTGGAAAGCCCTGCACACAGTACTATACAAGAACTCCTACCACTGACTCACAAAAGCATTATAATAATCTCTAATTATTCTCCACCCTACTTCATATGTGTCCCAGTATCATGCTAACTTTCCTGACCACAGCTGTGCACTGAACTGATTATAATTATTTTTCTCCCTTTCTTCAAGCAATACTCTTGTCTTAGACTGCTGTAAAGTGCATCAGTAGGTTTAATTGTAACTCAGTATGTATTTATTAACACTGAATTGTATTTGCTTTTTTGTTGCTCGCTTAGCATCTTTAGATTACTGAAATTTTCTACTGTCTTCTTTGGTCAAGCAAATTCCCCTTATCAGGGATTAGAGTGACATGTGGAACAAGCAGATCTACTTGGATCAGTCAAACTGGTCAAGGGATGGACTTAGATAACAGCTTTTGAGTAAATCAATTCTCGCTAAGCAAACAAGCAAAACCAAAAAAATAAAAACCCAGCAGTTGCCAGGAAATGCACATAAATAGGAAATCCTTTTTGATTATAAACAAGTAGCATTTGAAAATACAACAACAGAATCACTATACATAGCATTAACTAGGACACGTACATTGTATTGAGCAAACAAGAGATAACTCTATTAGTATTCAAAACTTGGTAGCATAATGGTAGCACAGAATATTATAAATGCATTACTGTGTCACCTTGTATTGTGGATAAGTGGGTTTTTTAATAGCCAAATCAGAGCAGCAATAAATTTGAGCCCAGCACTGCATAACATTTTTAGTCTTTATTTTTTTCCTAAACAAACACACAAACAGGATCTGGTAGCCATCCACTTCTTTTCTTATTTGTGTTCGAAGATCTAATTCTATAATATTTCTAATTTCTATAATAATTCTATCATTCTAAGATCTACAGAACCATGATACATCTTCTAAAAGTAATAACTTGCTTCAGATAGAGAAAACCTTTCTGACTACACTGTCAGTGCTTCACATCCTAGTAACATGTAATCACGACTTTCAGAACCATCTGTATAAACTACCAGCTTTCATAGAGACAAGGAGGTTAAATTTCCCCTAACAGTTTAAATTTGCATGAAAATAAGTTTATGGAAAAATATACTCTGGACAGCATGCAGTTTAGTATTAACTCTCTCATGCAAACTCTGATCCACATAGGTCTGACTATGCCCTGAAATATTTTTAACAAAAAAACTACATCCTCCCAGTACTGGTCCTACACATTTGACTTAAGACAGCTTGGGTTTTTTCACTTACTTACCCATATTGATAGACTCTTCTTGCATTATTTTCAGTGTAAACCCGGAGGCACCAATGATTAGGAAGAATAAAAAGTCTAAATGTCACAAATTACTACATCCCACCTCTGGATATGACTACAGTTCTTTATAATGAATTCATATCTCTTTTGAGTCTGCCTCCCTGTGATGGCATTTGCTTAGCCTAAACATTTCAGTCAATTAAAATAGAATGCTTTGTTTGGGATGGGTTTGTTTATTGGGGGAGTTTAATCTCAAAATTTCATTTGGTGCAAAGCTAAATATCACATTTTTCTTATTTTGGGAGAGGGAATAAAATGTTTGTTTTGTTGAATCATGTTGTTTGCTTTTATCTTTTCTGAAGTTATTTATCAAATGCATTAAGATAATAAATCAATATGTTTAGTGGGTTTAAAAGCCATTCTCTTAAAATGTTTTGGCTAGATCTAATTATGGCATCATTTAGTTTCTTCTAAAACCACAATGCTCAGACTAATTTCATTTACTCTCAAACATAACTTTCATTATTTTTCTCTCCATCATTCCCTCCTGTAATTTTATGACTTGCTTTTCATGTATGCAAGTGAAAATCACATTAAACTGTTGAGATCACTCAATCAAAAACTCTGGATTTTTGTTTACACACAGTTTTCAGAAGTTTAAATATAGTAAGAAACTTTGATACTTAACACTTATCCCACTAAAACTATTCAATGCTATGACTCAATCAGACCAGGACTGCATCCATGATTTCTGCGCAACCCTAAAATACAGAGGCAAAACCAACTTGAATAAAATCAGTTTGGGAAAAGAGGGGAAAATGTTTGCATTATAAAATAATCCTTGCAGCACCTACTTGGAAAGCTCAATCAGTGTTACAATGAGTTGTAACACTGACCTAAAAATCTCACCAAAAATATTTTCCATGTGAATTATGTCTTTGGTGAAATTTGTTTTGTTTTTTTGAGGTTTTACAGTCTTATGTGTACTTGCTGTCCATAAGTCACACACAGCACTTTTGCCAAGAAATACCTACACAGTACCATAGAATGTGGTATTAATACAATAGAAATAGCATAGCTCCAAAAAATAAGAAAATTAAGGAAAAAATCTAAAAGCAATCCACAGAAAGTGATATTGAGAAAGCAAACATTTACTCCTGCCAAAAGATGAACCTTTCTTAATTAAGTCTACTTTGTTCTTTCTCTTCTACTTTGAAATGCGTTATTATATTATATATCCTATATTATCTAGCTGCAAATACCTGTTGTAGTATTTGCCTATGAAAGCTTTATTGAAATGCCTTCCATTGTAAAAACCACACAGAAACAAAATATTAACATTCCAAGTTGAAAGCATTACACATTATGAACTGAACAAACCTGTTGTTTACATCCCAATAACTGGCATACACGTGTGGGAAGAGATGGGATGGAGTTGAGCTGCGGGCTGTGGGATGCGCCTGCAGAAGCACATGGCAAGACTAAAGGAGCACATGGTGGGACAGCAAAGCTTGTTTCCGCTGGACCCTGGGGGGAGGAGGTGTCACACGGCAGAGCCCTACAGAGAGGAGCCTGCTGGAAGCTGACAGGCGGGTGAACAGCGCTTGATCGCCCCACAGAAGGACATTTAGAAAGTGTGTTGCTGACGTGGCAACATGAGATAGGTCACATAGTGAGAATTACCTTGTAAGGAAATACTGTGCCTTGAAAAGTGTAAAAAACCAGCTCATTTCTTTGAATAAACGATTCAGATTCCCTGCTGGTCTGGGTCCATGTGTTGGTCGACCACATACATGTCCCAGTTAACGGCAACAGAATTATGCCAGGGATGATTTAGGTCCAGTGTACATCAATTTAGAGGCTTCAGTAAGGGAAACTGGCTGCATTCAAAGTTTCTCATTCACTTTGAGGGGACAAAATTTTGCAATAACTTTTTGAAGTTGAAGGAAATGGGAATGGGACAAGGAATGCAAGGGACAGGGACCAAACTTAATGAGAAATGGGGAAGGAGATGTCTTTCTACTTAGGAGTCTGAGTTACGTACATAACTAGTCTCCTCTATCTCTCTGCGTGATTAATTAGGACATCCTAGTACTCATCTAATCTGTACACATCGAAAAAACTCAAAACAAATGAAAAGCAGTTGTTCAAATGTCATTTTGCATACAGATGGAGGGATCATTCAGGAGCTCTGTGAAGGAAGGCCTGGCAGATCCATCAGTCTTGAACTCAGTTTTCATTACTAGGTATTCCTGTGAAAGACAAGGAAGATCACTACTGACACCGGAGTAGGTTGGCACCTCTGTATGTGAAAACCTGAGATTTCTTCCTACTCAAAAAGCATGCTCAGTTGAAGTAATTTCTGTACATTCATGCTGATACTTAAAATGATGCTAAATGATTCTAGGACAGCAATGCTGTCAGCAAGACAGTACAGCATTTTCAAGTTCCTTCCCTGAGTGTGAGATGAAGTATTTAGTCTTTCCAATAAGCATAAATGTGAAGGAAAAACTGCAGCCTGAATGATTTTCTTAGTCAGAGATGATTAAAACACAGTGTGAGCTCACAGACATTAGCACTGGCAGAACAGGTGTTCATCTTTGTTTAAAAATAGAAAACAATGGGAAGATACAATGGAGCTGCAAGAGATGACCGTGGAATTAGGAAAGAATAGCAGGAGCTTGTCCACAAGACATGGATTAAGTCCTACACCAAAAAGATGGAATGCTGTTCCAAAAAGCAATCCTAAACTGTGTCACATACTATGTCTCCCTGCAACTTTGAAGAGAGCTTTTTCCCAAGTAGCATATGCACTTTGCTATTGCTTGGTAATACCTCTCTAGTCTTTTACTCTGAATGAATGGGTTTTTTAATTTTACTGAGATCCTTCACATAGCTCTTGGCACTCAGTGCTGAAGGTTTTCCTCAGTCAACTTCACTACGGCCTTCCTGTAATCTGTTCCACAGCAGAAATCACCCTATTTCTCTGCCCATTTTTTTTTTCTGTACAGTTTGAATGACTCTTCAAATACAGTTTGATTAACCTTGCGACAGGTCCTTTAAAGATTCACAAATTTCAACAGCTAATTTTAAGTGAGATCTAATCTACCACAGGTGCCAAGAAGCCACAAACTGCAGAGAAAACATTTATTTGTGGCATCTGGGTAGAACCTTTGTTGATGGCTGAAGTATATTGCTATAGTTTTCTCAAAAAAATTAGCTGACAGGTGCTTCAGGAGTCCTCTAGAAACATACCTGCATGTACATTCAGAGATACACTTCTTTCATTAAGTGAATAACTACTGTTTATTACTTCAGAATATTTTTATTTTCTTTCTTTTCACTCCCTGTCCTTTTCATATTTAAGTACTTATCTTTGTTCTTTTTCTTCTTACCTCACCCCATTGCACCTTCATTTTTCTTTCCCTTCTCCCTTTTTCTAAGCCTCACATACCTTGTGCCAATTTTGCTTGCCCTTTGTGATTTTGCAATGTTACACTTTAGTATCTAGAATATCGGTGGAAGAAGAGATTGTAATTTGTTGATAAACAGATCACTAAGAGATAAAAGAATGAATGATTAGCTGGGAAAAAATAGATTAAGTGGACATCCCTATAAAAGCATTATAATTTTCCACCTATCTGTTCTGTGCTAAAAAAATCTGTCTAGAATGTGTAAGGAAGGTACTCCCTTTGTGTGTCCTTCAAAATTCATTTTGAATACATCAGGGTGTCCTGCCTTTTCAGTTACATGTAGTTCATTTAATATCAGTTCTCTGATTTACAGAACACTGGGTTAGGGAAGCTCTATGTGTAGATTCTGCTGTCATCATATCATAGCGCACTGCAAATGGTACAGCAATAAACACTGGAATTATAGAAAACACAACTGTGTTTCTACACATGAGGAATCCATCAACCAAAGATAGCTTCTACTTCTTACAACACTGCAAGCAAACAATGTCCAGTGGGTTAACCTTGGTTGGCTGCCAGATACCCACCAAACCACTCTCCATTCCCCTCCTCCTCAGCAAAACAAGGAGATAAAATAAGATGGAAATGTTCACGGCTTAATAAGGACAGGAAACTGCCACAGGCAAAACAGACTCTAGCTGGAGAAGATTGATTTAATTTACTGCCAATTAAAAATAGACTAGAACGGTGAGAAAAAGATCAAACTAAATATGCCTTGCCCTCACACCCCCTACTTCCCAAGCTCAACTTCCCTACTTCATTCATTGCTCTTCAACTTTCTCCCTGCTCTAAGTGGCACAGTAGGATAAGGAATGGGGATTGTGGTCAGTCCCTAAAAACATTTCATCCCTGCTCCTCCTTCCTCCTCACGCTGTTCTCCAGCTCCAGCGTGAGGTTCTTCCCACAGGATACAGCCCTTCCTGAACTGCTTCAGTGTGGGTCCTTCCTGTGGACTGAAGTTGTTCAAAAGTGCTCCAACATGGATTCTTTGCACAGAGCACAGTCCTTCAGGAACAGACTGCTCCAGTGTGGGTTCTCTACAGGCCACAGTTCCTGCCAGCAAACCTGCTCCAGTGTGGGCTCCACCTGGGCTGCAGCTTCCTTTGTGACACAGCCACTTCCTCCAGCCTGGGATCCTCCATGGGCTGCAGTTTGCCCCATATCTGCTTCACCCGTGTCTCCCATGGGCTGCAGGGGGTTAACCTGCATTACCATGTTCTGCTCCTTGGGATGCAGAGGAATCTCTGCTCTGGCACTTGTTAACACCTACTCCCCTTCCTACACTGACCTTGGTGTCTGTGGGGTTGTTTCAACATTTTTTCTCATGTCTCAGTCCTCATTTTCACAGCTGCTGTGCAGCGTTTTTTACTCTTTCTAAAGTACATTTATGCACAAGTGTGACTGCTGTGATCAGCTTTGACCAGTGGTGGGTCCATTTCGGAGCCAGCTGAAATTGACTGCACAACACAGGGACAGCCAAGGGCTGTTCTCACAGAGGACACTTTGTAACAGCCCCAGTCCTCAGCCCCTGTGTACCAAAACATGGTTTGCCCTGTTTATAACCCAGACCCTTTCTAAAAGTCACTTGGAATGTCTCATTGTTTTCTCAACTTCTGCATCTACGGATGTATTTAGAAGTGAAAAAACAGTAGCAAACACAACTTGGACATAATTTTAGCAGTACGAGGGAGCAAAATGCGTTTTGCAGGATAAAAAATGAGCTAAGTTATTACTGTAACTAAAATACTACTAAAGCAAATCGTGAAAAAGCTGACAGGCCCTGACAAGTATGAATCTTGCTAATAGTGAATTAAAAGTGGAATATACAAAATTGGAGGACTTCTTAGTGGTAAAATGTTCTCATTTGATATTGAAAATTTATCATCAATATAAAAGTAGTAAGTAGGCATTTTTCTTCAAGTGTTTTATGCATTAAAAATTATTCTCAATTTCAAAGCTATCTGGTTATGGGAACTGAGCAAGAAGTAAATTAATAGAAATACAGATAAAAATACGTTTGATGCCTATAATCAAGAAAACTGAGCAGAAATGTTCAGCTAATTGTAATTCTCAACTGTATCCCTGTGTCTGCTCAGAAAGTCATCCGCAGAAAACTAAGCTGGATGTCACACATTTTCACATGAATATATAACAGCATTACAATAGCCAAACCCAGATTTTAATATTGACTAAGAGTGAGAAGCTTGGGGGAAAAAATGACAACAAACCAACCCAAGTGAATGAAGCATACATGGAATAGTTTCCCCACAGTGTGCTGCAGTTTTATACATGCTTTGCTTTCAGCTGGACTTACAGTGAAGAGAGTTGAAGACAGCCTTCTTTTGTCTAGAAGTCGGTGTTCTCTTCTTTTAATTTCCCTACCACTCTAGACAAGAATAGTGTCTCTCCTTCAAATAATCACTGAGTCTAACCATCTCCCAACACAGTACAAGGATGTGTTTTGCCATGGAAGTGGCAGCACAGGAACCTGTTTGCAAAGATGACAAAATGAAGTGGGTAGCAAAAGAATAAAGTGACAGTGTATGACAAAGAAGACAGAACCCAGGTTACCTGACAAGGAAAAAAATGTGGCTCCTATGAAAACTCAATGACAAGTATTGGGGCAAACACCATAGGGGACAAAGCAAGGCAAATTACATTGTTTGTGTTGCAAAGGTTTTAATTTATGAAGCTCACAAAGTAGGCAAGAAAATACATTTCTTGTACTTGTCATGAAGGAAGTTGGTCCTGAGACAGGATTAACATTGCAAACTGATATCAAATACACACAAGAAATCATGAATATTTACGATAATTTATTTTGTAAACACATAGAGCCAATAACTGCAATCCTAGATAACCTGGTGCTGTTAAATCTACAAGAATTTTACAAAGAAAATGATGCAGCACTTCTTTGTAAAATACCAAGTGACATATTCAAATAAGCTGTAAGAGTTATTGTATCGGGTAGAGAAAGTAAATTAAATAACTGTCACTCATTACAAAAGACTTGCTAATGTTTCAGCACCAGACTTCTGTGTCCTCTCTAGGAAACACAGAAATTACCTTGATGGGTGGAAGAAAGCACTACTTCAGTCTAAAACTTTGAGCAATAATCAGAAAATAGAGTACCACACAGTCACATCACCAAATAATCACCAAACAGATAAATAAATCAATAAGATACACCGGCTAAAAAAGATAAAATAAAGATAGAACATCTGAACAAAGTAACGCTTCAAAGACTGTCAGGATTTGCCAAGGGAACATGAAAAATGAAAAATGAGCTCTAAAGAGTTAAATTCAGAAAGGGAAGGATAGTAGCTGACCAGTTAGGAGGTCAGGTGAAAACTCGGACCTTTGGAAGAACCATACCCAATTGCTTTCTGAAGGGGCTCCCACATACTCAAGACCTTGGCAAATCTAACTGAGAGGGAGAAATAAGTAAACATGCAAAGCAGGCAGAGTTTTCCATGTCACATTAGAAAAAAAAAAACAGCACCAAAGCAACCAAGAACCCTGACTCTGCCAGGTGCTTTGCTCCCTGCCTCAGAGGGGCAAGCCCAGAACAGAGGCAGCAGGAGATAACAAAAACTGTTTATTAAGCAGGGGGAAGAATCAACAGCAACCACAGGGCTAAAATATTACCTCCCTAGAGCAGAGGAAATGGTCTAGAATAACAGCAACAAAAACACGTACTACAATATACAAATGTATATAATCCCAGGATTTCAGTTTTAAATTATTTTAGGTATATCTACTACAATACCTACTTTCTCTGTCAGAAGTCACAGCTTGGGGAGGCCCAAAAGGCCTACAGTTCAAAATACCTATAGTTTCCCTAGCACAGCATGAGATGTTGTGGCATCTCAGCTGTTCAAAGAAAAATGCTGTTTTCTACAGCTGCACCCTGTGTTTATTTTGTATTTTGTTCTGCATGAACACCATCCAAAAAATATTTGCAGCAGAATTTCCGTGCATCTTAGATCGTTAAACTTTGGAAGTGTTTAAACACATCAGGAAGGCATAAATCATCACTCCTCAGAATCATTGAATTTAAGCACCTATAACACAAAGCATGAAATTGTGTTCACATAATGGATGCACATTAGATGACTTTATCTGCAATTGCTGACCAACTGCACTGAGCCCACAGAGTGAATTTCCACCAAAACCAAAACACATGACTTGATTTCTGCTGCCATAGTGATTAATGATTAATTTTTTTTTAGAATCTTTGGATGTTCTCCAAACAAACTTCCTAGAGTAACGAAATACTTTGATTTTCTAAACCCTTCGGCCATATCTCATCACAGGAAATTTTCTCTAGTATGTTTCACACATTCAATGTCTACTTTATATGTACATATAGACAAGTGGATTCCACCTAAACAGTAAATGAACATGACAAAGTTATTTGGAATTAGTATATGCTACAAAAAACCCCCTAAGCTAAAGTAACAAGCTACATTTTCAGTAGGTAACAGGTAAGAATATGCACACTAACATACCTTTGATTAAATAACTTCAGCACATTTAGCTGCAGTTCTCAACAGAGTCAAACAAAACCTTGAGGTTTTCAGCAATTTAATCTATTCCAGAGACTGCATAAGGGTAATGTGGCAGTTGCTATAGTAACCACATTTTTCCTTGGAACTCAAAGTAGATACAAGTGTAAGCGATTTCTCCATCTCACTGTCTAAGTTACTGCTGTGCTATGATTCTAAGCAGCAACTCTAACCCAGAAACTATTCCACTTGCTAGTTATTTAAAATACATTTAACATTTTCTAAAATATCCCTTTCTGACTGCTTAATTCTACCCTATGCTGCACTTTCATAAATCCTCTAGACTGACAATTCAGAAAAATGAAAAATTTGAACAGTTGGGAAAAATGATAAATAGATCAATTTATAATTTATTAATTATATTTCAATTATAATTTCCATATATAATATATAGAAATCTGTCAACACTTATTCTTAAACTTTCTGTTTAGAACATTCTTTGAAGTATATCTCAGTGACAATGAATCCAAAAGAACTGGAATTTTTGTTTAAAAAGTCATAACTTATTGATGGTTTCTGCAAAGCATTTTTCTTTTGCGCCACATTTTCACTTCATTCCCTCACAATCAAAACACTTCAGACTTGAAGATATGTTTACATTTTACACCTCTGTAAATGCACTAGCAGATTCTGCTGGTTTGACTCCTGGCTTTCTGGTATAAAACGTGCAGGTATCGTTCTACTTGCATCTAGTTGCCAAAGACTAAATCTGCTAAATATCCTAAAGGTGAAAACATACAGTAGTACAGGACTGTTCATGTTAGTCAATACATCACCACATTAATGAGCAAAAATGTAGGGAACTATGCATTAAAAACTGTGTTGTAATAAAAAGAACAATCTGAATACACATCAGGGATTTCAGGGGTGCTGAGCATCTGCAGTTCCAAGTGAAAAGAATGGGAATTGACGTCAGTGCAATTATACCAGCTTCCAGCACCTGTGAGTTTGCCCTCAAGGTGACCTAATATGCCTTTCCCATCTTTCATTTCTGTTAGACAGCTCCAGCACAACCAAAATATTTACTCCTCTTTACAATTAAACTAACCAAATAAGTTATGTAGAGCAGAGCATTCAATGCATTGAGGCAAATTCCTATGTAAGAATTGTAAAAAAAATTGTCATTTTTTGATTGTCAACTATTCAAATTCTATTAAAAACTCCCATAAAATCCTCCCAAGCAAACAAGAACATTTAAAATTCAGATAGTGAACAGTCATTTCAGAGTCAACTGCTTTTATTTCATCTGTGGGTGAGTAAATACAGATCTTCAACTAAAATTTTTGGTCCCTGTATTTCCAATTATAAATTAATCATTTGTCTTCTGCAAAGGGTCTTTTCATTTTAAGTTTGTCAGATGTATTAGCTTTGCCCACTGGACTTGTAGTAGCAGGAAAAAGTAGCTGAGGCCAAAAATCTGAGTTCCATGCTCCACCAGGATTCATTGGAATTGTTGATGCAGCTTGGGAGGGTTGGTAACAAATTCTCAATGTCCGAAGGAGTTTTATGGGCTTCATTTCCAAAAGCTGGCCATCACTTCCAAGATATTAAATGGACCTTTCATGTTGGCTCTGACTGCTTGTTACAAAGCACTGCCTCTGACACAAGCAATGCCTTCTTTATATAATGATAACCTGCCTGATAATGTCATGAGCCATCAGGGAGTGGGAAATAAGGTCTTGATGTTCTTCACATTCTCAGATTATCCTTATCCCTTGCAGATCTCTTACGAAGAGAAATGGGCATTTTACTACTGCTGTTTAAATCAAACCATTCCACAGAAAATAATTCAAGCAGAAAGAACAAAAGTGTCATTTTTGCCTTTAAAAGTCTCTAATTTTCAATTTTACCCTTAGCAAAAATGATGGTGTTGGCAATGTTTAAAATAATCTATTTCACAGATTTATGGCAAGGAATAATTAATTAATGT
>WEIT01036925.1:1846-39506 GCA_013389985.1 Dryoscopus gambensis | reverse complement strand
CGGGGCTGCCCTCGGCGCAGCGCGTGCACCTCATGCCGACGACGGCCACGCCCGCCGCCAGCACGGACAGCAGGCAGGAGATGACCATCATGGCCCGGGCGGCGCGGAGGTCGGCGGGCAGCGCCAGCTGGGAGCGGTGCGCTTGGCACTGGTAGACGCCGGTGCTGTGCCACACGCACTCCATCCACAGCCCCTTCACGTAGGCCACGGCTGTGATGATATTGGTGCCCACGTGCGCCGAGCGCCACCAGTGCGGCAGGATGGTGGCAATTAACGTCCCAATTAGGCCCAGCAGGCTCAGGGAGAAGCCGAGCAGCTCCAAGGCCCAGCTCGCCATGGGAATGTTTGTCCTGCCCGGTTCTCTTAATGAGGCACCTCCGCTTGGGTTCCCTTGGAAAACGCGAGCTTTTCTTGGAAGATGTGCAGCTGTTTTGCTCCGACGCCTCCTGCTCTCCTAATAAAAGGTAATTGAGGGAAAAAAGGAGTTAATGATTACCTCAAAGCATTGCCTCTCCAGCCAGTGAGGTGCATTCCAAGTGCAGTGAGGGCAATAATTAGCATAGTTATCGCTGTTAATCGTATTTTTGTGGAAGTAATGGGAAAGCAAGCTTCCCTCTTCCCTTGTATAAACAGCCTTCTGCTGCCCGCTGGGAAGAGAACTCAAGACAATTTATGAAATGGAAAAAAAATATTTTAAATGCAAATATTCCTCTTCCCAGCAGGCTCTTCAAAAAAACAAACATGATTTCCTCTCTAAAGCAGAGAATTAGGTAATGTTAACACTTGGAATGAAGGAGATTTATAAAGTAGGGAACTGCAGGTCGCTTTACACGATGAAAACATTCCCAGAAGGTCATAGCAGGACTAGGAAAACAATAAGGGTGTATTTGCTCAAAGTAGGGAGCAAAAAGAGTGATTTAAAACCTGTGGAAGAGGATAACAAATATTGGATTAAAGTCGCTTTCCTGACTGGCCAGTATTTCTTGAGGTTGCATTTCAATAAAGCAACTCAAAGGGGAATAATTTTCATAAGTGTCTGTGGAGTTCCAGGTCATGATTTCAGGTTGTGGGTGAAATGTGGAATCAGGTGAACATCCTGGAATTTCTGAGGGACAACACCTTCACAGTTTGGTCGTGTATAAATCCAACCTGAAAAACAAGGAATGGCAACTCTTCCTTCTGGATAAATCCCAGATTGAGTGGCCTTTTCCAATGGCTGCCTTGCCAGCTCTGTTATACATCATGCATCATGTGTGTGGGCAGAAACCCGATATTTTAATATATAAAATAACCCTCACATCACAATCCAGCTTGGAATTCAGAAACAGGAACAAATTCAGGCTCCAGTTCTGCCAAGCCCCATGCACGTGCTGCACTCCTGCTCGGAGGAGAAAGTGGAAGTGTTTGCAGGACCTGGCCCCAGCAGGAAAAGGGGGGAAAACCATCTGGATCGACTGATCAACGCCATCAGGACAGCAGAAGGATGCAGAGGGAGCAAAGGGAAAGCTGCTCCACATTCCCCTTATCTCAGACCTGTCTCTAACGAGTCTGGAGAGCTTGGGGTGAACATCAGTGCCAGGGTTTGTCTCGATTGTTGTGGCATTCACTGATCTCTGCCTGACAGCAAAATCATGGAATCGTGGAATGGTTTGGGTTGGAAGGAACATTAAAGGTCATCCATCCCAGGGGCAGGGACACCTCCCACTGCCCCAGGCTGCTCCAAGCCCTGGCCTTGGGCACTGCCAGGGATCCAGGGGCAGCCCCAGCTGCTCTGGGCACCCTGTGCCAGGGCCTGCCCACCCTGCCAGGGAACAATTCCTGCCCAAGATCCCACCCAGCCCTGCCCTCTGGCACTGGGAAGCCATTCCCTGGCTCCTGGCCCTGCAGCCCTTGGGAATTGCCTCTCTCCATCTTTCTTGTAGGATGGGGCGTCTCTTCCCGAAACAATCCAGAATCTGCCTTGGACATCGAGAAAATAAAGGGAAAAATGGAAAAGCACAAGGATTTTGTGGCCTGGGCAGGACAACACCACAGGCTGAGGACTCTGTACTTCCACTCATTCCTTTTATTTGGAGTGTGACACGGGATGGGGAGGAATGGGATGTTGGATTTCCTGGCTGGAAGGGAAGAGCAAACCAAAGAGCAGCTTTCCTTTGATGTGCCTGGTTTTAGGAAAGCTTCTTCCTCCTGTTGCCAATTCCTGGCCTTTCAGATCCTCTTTATTTAACACTTAAATGAAAACACCTGAGTTGATGTGGCTGCTGAAGTAATTAGCCTCATTTGCGTATCCCGAGACTAACACTGAGGGGTTTATATCAGAAATCATCGTTTCAGGGGAGGTCAGGCTGCAGATTTCTCTCAGCTATCACAGATATGACAGGCCATGGGTTAGGACAGAGGAGTAAATTGTTACCTCCAGCACTACTGGAGATATTTTATTTCTGTTCCAACCATGGGAAGTCCTCATGTATGTTTGCCTTGCTGGTTATTTGGGTTCGGTTCCCACATTAAGGAAAATTAAGCAGTATTTTCCCTTTTTGTCTTGCTGTTTGCTTCCTGTGAGGCGCATCTGGATCCAAGCATGCCACACATCTCAGGGAAATTATCCTGGGAATATTCTTCCAGGATCAGGGAGATCTCCACATGGTTTTGGGGCACAGCAGGACCATGAGGGACCGCAAGACCTTACACAAGACATCAACAACCAAGCTGGAAATGGAGCTTGGGCCTCCTGTGTCCTTCATCCTCTCACATCCCTGGTTTTGCCTGCTCTGGGAATCTCCCACTCCCTCATGATGAGCAGATGAGCACGACCCGAGATCATCCTCTCCAATTCCTCACCCCACACACGACACCCACCCCTTGCCCACCCTCCGGAGGAGCGCTCCAGCTCACCCTGGCGTGTTTGCAGAGAGGCTCCCGAGGTCAGGCACGAGGCTTTGCAGCTGATCCCGCGGAGAACGGGACCTCAAAGGAAAATGTGATTTACACCCCCAGTCCTGGGAAACGGACCCCCGATTTAATGGAGGTCAGAACACTCTGGGGCTCGGCAGCAGCTATTTTTAGACGTCATTAAGGCGTTATTTTTAAACATTAGCCGTTAAAAGCTTTCTAATTTAAGCAGCCAGTGTTAATTAGCCCCGCTCGCTCGGCGTCATGTTTTCCATGTGCCTTCCTCAGCAGTTCCAGCTGCCCCCGGGTGCTCAGTAACACTTTCACTGCTGGGCACCAGCCTTCCCCTCCTCGCTGCCGAGTGGCAGAAGCAGCAGGAACTCAGCACGTTTATCTCCAGGAACATCAGCAGCCTCGTGGAAATGTCTCACCTTACAGCTCAGCTCAGGAACGTTCAGCGGGATCAGGTGAGGGGCGGCTTGGATGTTCCTTGTGGGCTGAGTCAAATCTTAAATCAAAAAAATCAACCATGTTCTCCTGCACGGGTTGTGTTTGTTGATATTTCTTTAGGAAGTGAGAAAATTTTGCTTTCTCACTTGGGAGTCACCCTTTTTAGCAGGGAACAGGGATGAGAGGAGAGGGAACAGCCTCAGGCTGGGCCAGGGGAGGCTCGGCTTGGACACCAGGAGCAATTTCCTCCTGGAAAGGGAGGTCAGGCCTTGGAAAGAGCTGCCCAGGGAGGTTTGGAGTGCCCATCCCTGGAGGTGCCCAAGGAGTGCCTGGACGTTGCTGAGGACAAGGTGGGCACTGGGCACAGCTTGGACTCCACGACCCTGGAAGTTTTTTCCAACCTTAATGATTCTGGGACTCTCTGAACCGGACCCAGCCTTTGTGGGGAAGTAAAGATGGCATCTGGGATAAAAACCAATAAAAAAAGGGACACAATATCCACGTTTAGCCTTCATGACCTTCAAGGCCCATCTAAGCACCGAGCGACTGCAAAATGATGTGACAATTTATGAAACTTCTGAATTCCCTCGCCCTGCCAGCTCATGCCAGCTTTATTTTTATGAGCACAAGGGCTGGAAAGACAATTTCTCCACGCAAACATTAGTTCTGCCTGATGCCTGTGCTGCACAGGAACAGCCATGTCTGGGATAAATCCTTGGGCTGGATCCACGGGCTCTATCCCAGCTGCCTCCGCCTTGGGAGCCACGGCTCCGGAGTAAGCTCCAAACAAACAGCAGAATCTGATGTCACTAATCTGGGTATTTACCCAGGATTAAATAGCAGATGCATGTTTTACTGCTGTCTCTTTCATTGTTTCTCATTTTACTCTTTCCCTGCCCGCGGCAGTCTTATCCTTTTGTTCCTGCTCTTTCCAGGCCCTCTCTGCAGACCTCTGAGCTGTTCCTCTCGTGCGGGCTGTGGCTGCTGTGCCCCTTCCCTGGGCTGCAGGTGGTTCTGCCGATGAATTCTGACCCAGGAATTTCGGTGTTTCACCCTTCCCAACTTAAGTTTTACTTTCAGCACCCTCTAATTCTGCACCAATTCCCTCAGAAGTGCCAGAAACCCGTTTCAGCCTCCACACCAGGAATGGAAAATGATGTGCTGTCCTTCTTACCATCTGCTGGACTTCAGTATGTACTCATTTTACTTTTAAAATTAATTTCATTTGATTAATCCCTCAAAGCTTGATTAATTAATGTTTAAGGGTCAGAGCTTTGGGGCGTGCTCAGGTACACCAGGCAGGTGAGTGAAGTTCCACACCCTGGCATGGTAAATTCTGCTGTTTCAGCTTCCCAGGCCCTCTCACTGCTCCCTCCGCCTCAAATATTTTCAGGGGGAAAAAAAAAATTGCCTGGTAAGAAGAGCTCCCTGCTTGGATGTGGGCGAGGGTGGGCAGATCTGAGGGGAAACAGGGCCCGCCTGGCTCACAGCAAAATTCTTCTCTTCATTCCCACCCCTCTTGTACTTTTTTGAAAGAGGAGATTAGGAAATCAATAAAAGTTTGAAAGGCACACTGTAACCCAGGCTGATCCCACACCTACTCCCACCCACCCCCTCTCTGCCACGGATCAGGGCAGTGCAGCTGCTGCTCTCCCTGCCAGATGTGCAGCAGGAGCCTCGAGCCCTCCTCACATCCCTGAAGCCTCCAGCACCTTCCCAGCGTGGCTCCGTGGATTCATAACTTGCACCACCTCAGTATTTTCCCAAATTTCTTCATGGGAGCCAGGGAAGGTTTTTGGGGTTGGTTTGGCTGTGGGTGCTGCCTTTCATTTCATGGCTTGTTCCTGCTTGGGACCAGTCACACATCATCTCTGCTGGGTTTAAAATTATCCCTCTTTCAAATGCTCCTCAAAAGACACCAAACTTTTTGTTTCCATCAAGGAATTATGTAACTTTTTCTGTGGTGTGTCGTTTGGGTTTTTTCTTAGAGGAGGAAACCAGAAGTTTCATCTTCGCCTTGAATTCTTATAAAAGTCAATAGACCTGGGAAAACTGGAAAGGCCGTGAAGAAAACAGGGTCAGGTCCACATTTAGGCTCCATTTAATTTTACTCCCCGAATTTTAGAGGTTTTTTTCCCTCAGTCCCACAGATAACCAGTGGCTTTAGGGGGAGTTTTATGTCACATATGGCATTGTGGCTGCCACCTGCCTTTTGGGGTGGCCGGGTGGGTCATTTCTCACATCTCTAACTCAATCTCTCACTGTCCTCCCTTTAAAAAGAGAGTGAAAGAGTGGAAAAAAAAGAGTGGAAAAGCAAAATTACCTGACTGTGGTTGCAATATGATTGATGTGGTCGGAGGAAGGGATATACACATTTAGCTCTCTGGTTGGCACGTGAACAAAAGCTCTTGCAGCTCACAGGATCTCGTTTTTTCGCTGAAGGAAGCCAAGGTTATTAGTTTTGGATGATAATAAATATCCACCACGGTATAGCATAGAGGAGGATATTGTAATTTATTATATCTACTTTTATAAAGTATATTCTGCATGCAGTGGGAGTATTTCATTCTGCCCTTTGTTTATAATATTAAAATACACACCAGAAACCTTCATTTCTTTTCAGAAAGTGACTGAAATTGGTTTACTGACTCCCGGAGGTGTTTGTTTGCCTGTGGGACTCTGCTGGAGGAGTCAACACCCCCTGAATAATGGCTCTTTTCATGCCATTGACTGTGGCTTTGGAAGAGTTATCCGTACCTGTCTGGATAATCTTAATTTGGATCTGTCTGCAAACACACAAACACTATGAAATCCTGTGTATGAACACGATAAATCAACATTTATTTCCTTTTTAGAGCCCATCCCTCATTTGTTCTGGAGTGATGGGTGGTAATCAGGGAAAGGAACCATTCCCAAAGCTGCTGGGGAGAGTTGGGCAGATCAGAGCTGCCAGATTTCATTTCCAGGGGGTGCCAAACGTGACAAGAAATTCAGTGGCTGATGGCACAAAGCGATGTGCTATGAAATTCTTAGTGTTATTAAAATGAGGTGATTGGTTCCACTGGCCAAACCCCAAACACTGGGTGACATTTTTTGATAATTTTGACTTCTCCATGGGTAAATTCGTTGGTGCTTGAATCACTGATGTTTGAGAGTGAGACCGCAAAGCCATTGCTCTAAACCTCGCGTAGCATTTTTTTATAAGTTGTGAAGAAAACAAGAGTTTATCTCAATATTTACACGTGGGATTGGGGCGCAAACAAACCTTCGCGACAACAAAAAAGTAGATGTGAGAAACAAAATATAATTCTTCGGTGCGCCAGGACCCTTTTCCTTGCAGAATAAGAGCAGCCAAACCAAGATCAGAAGGTCTCCGTGCTGGAAACAACCATATCCAGCGGTGGAACATGATCTGCCGGAGCCAGGGGAGGGCTGTGCGTAGGCCGGGCTTTTATCAGCCCCTCAGATTAGAGGGGAAGGGGGGCACCAACATCTGCACCAAGGGTTGGGGCCGCGATGACGCAGAACTCACGGAAGTTTTTTCCCCCTGGAGGATTCCTGTCTGCGAGCGAGAGCTGGCGAATTGCAGAGAGGCCTCGGGGATAAATCAGGGTATTTGTTACCCGGAATGCCAGCAGATGATGGAGCTGGTGTAGCCCCGGGGTCAGGAGCTCTCGGCCCGCATAAATCATCCAGTGAGGGGAAAGGAGCTTCACCAATTTACAGCAGCACGGGTCGGGATGCTGGGAGCTTGGGAGGCAGAGTTTGGAGCTCTGTTCCCCCGTTCCACGTGTGCAGTTTGCTGGCTACCAGTTGTATCTGAGTTATTATAATTTACAGCCAGACACCTCTGTGTTGTCCCAGCCTGCCACTTCCACAAGCGTTTCCCTCCGGATTGTTCCGGGTGATTTTCCTCCACTCATTTTTTTAACTGACTCAAGCCTTGGAGTTCCCAGCATTTCCTGTAGCAGACTTCTCCATAGTCTGCTATGCTCCACAGAAATACACCTGGAGAGCTGAACCAAATCCTCATGCTCCTTCTCCCAGCTGGATTTCCCTGCATCAGCCCAAACAAATCACCTCGTTCATGTGCCTGCTCTGCCAATATCTATCGAGAGTATTCACAGCTTGTGTATTATCCGTGTGTCACCTGGGCTCACTCCCCCTCCTGCTCCCCACTCTCCTGCTATTTATGTTCTTTAACAGTGCTTAACATGGTTTTCGGCCCAATTTAACTTCACCTTTGTTGCAGGGTTTGGTGGGGTTTGGGCTTTAAGCTGCCTTTGCCCCTTCAGCCATGGCACAGCCTGGTCTCAGAAGGGGTTCATGATCCTCAACTGGCTCATTGCAAAGTCTCGGTCAGCGCTATCCCGTGGTGCAGGTGCTTCCAGAGACTTCTTCCAAACATTTCAACCACTGCTTTGTTAAACACCAGAAGGAAATTTAATGTGCTGCCAGCAGCACAACCTGCTGGGGGTCTGCATCCCCAGCTATCCTCTCACTCCCAGGACTGCTGGTGGCTTTCCAGAGGCAGCACAGCCCCTGTTCTGATCCTCCTTCCCCAGGCTCAGCCCCGGGGGTGTTGCTGTCCCACACGGAGGGGCCGGAGCTCTCCCGTGGAAAGATCTAAGGGAGAAAAAAATGCGCCAGCGCAGACCCTGAAATAGGATCTGGGCTGCCATGCTGCACACGAGGAGGGGGAAGGGGAAGGGCAAGGCCATTTGCTGGATCCAGGCTAAGCTGCCCGGAGTCAGCAGGATGTCTCCCCATGATTTCCATGCTCATGGACTCAGGGCACCCTTCCCCTCTCACTTCTGCCCCCGTCCCGGCCCGATAAACTTTCATCCCACAGCTGCCTGGGCATTCGCAGCCCTCGCATGTCTTTTATGTTATTTCTTTGCCTTTTTTGGTTCCCACGTTTCTCCCAGGCTGAATTGCAGGCGATGTCTGAGCAGCTCATCCTAAACACAGGATCCCTGAGGCTGGAAAAGCCCTCCCAGCCCAGCCAGGCCCAGCTGTGCCCGATGCCCACCTTGTCCCCAGCCCAGAGCTCTGAGTGCCACCTCCAGGCACTCCTTGGGCACCTCCAGGGATGGGCACTCCAAACCTCCCTGGGCAGCCCCTGCCAAGGCCTGAGCTCCCTTTCCATGCAGAAATTCCCCCTGAATTTATACATGGCTGTGTGTGCTGCACAAACTGCACCAAGTCAGAATAGATGGGATTGGTGGCACCTGTGGCACCCAGGTTTGGCAAACCCCAGGAGCTCAGCTGGCGTTGCTGCTCCAAAAGCATTTCTGGAAGGGGTTTGGCAGCCCCAGACTGGCCAAACATCCCCACTGAGGTTTGAACTCACTGGTGTTGGTGTGAGCAGAGAGCAGCTCCCCCAGAGCCATCTGATGACAGGGATGGTATCAAACATGATCCAAAGATCTTCTTCTCCCTTAGGTGTTTGCCTCAGCCTTGGGCTGGTGACGCACTCATGGATATCCCATCTCTGGCAGTGCCCAAGGCCAGGTTGGACACTGGGGCTTGGAGCAGCCTGGGACAGTGGGAGGTGTCCCTGCCTGTGGCAGGGGGTGGAATTGGATGATCTTTAAGGTCCCTTCCAACCCAAATCATTCTGGGATTCTGGGATTTTAAAGTTTTAGGTCCTCCCACTTGCACACCTTAACGGGAGACATGTTTTATTCCCAGGCTGGCTGAGTTCCATGACCAAACCAGCCCACACATGACTGACACAGAGCTCAGGATGCTCGTGGCTTCCTGCACAAGACCTGGGGCACTGAACCTCCCATAAAAATCCCTGGAAGCACCACAGCGTCATTTTTCCTTGGAGCTGAGGCGTTGCTGGACTCCTCCCTGCTGCACTTTAACCTGGATGTGCTCCCCTAGCTGTGCCTTTGGCCACGTGTGAAACTCTCCCCACATCCTTGATATTTTCGTTTGTCCTTCGGAATGACATCAGCGCAAGCAGCGCTGTCGGCCCCAAACTCATTCATCTTCCCTGCGGCTCTCAGAGAGTGCCGTAATTATTTAGCTTCTCAAAACCTTCACACTCTTACAGCTCTCATAAAGTAGTTATTCAGCTCTTGATATTTTCTCCCCAGCTGTGATGATTTAATCTAGCCTGGGGTTTGAAAGGCTCAGCCAGGAAAATCCCAGAGCGCAGTACAGCTCATTTATAAGGCTCAGCATTTCTGCAGTACCCAGCCCGAGCTGGGCTCCCCGTCTGCCTTATCTAAACACTGCCATCACCCTGCATTTAGGGTTTCATGGTAAGTTAAACCACCACACGGAGCTCGCAGAAACTCATACATCTGGCCTGGAAATATCATCCTGTATGTTAAACATTTTGCGGCCCAGCTCGGTATGAACTCAGGTAGAGCACGTTTGGTCGGGGAGGTTTCGCTCCCCTGCCAGCAAGGGGGAAGCACTGTGGTCTCTTCACCACAGAAGTTCTCCAAAAAAAACCCCCCAAAAGATTAGCTCAGTTCCCTAACTACATAAATCACAGTTTTTTATAAGCATCACAAAGTTATTCCGAGGTGATTATAACGCAGGTGAAATTCCCTTTCTTTCCCAGCGATGCCCAAAACCCCAAAATAACTCAGCTATGCCGCAGAGCCATTTGACTTCATTCTGAATTCACCCTCCCAATTCCACAGCCAGGAAATTCTCATAATTAAGGTGCCTCTTCGAGACATTAAATAACCAATATAGTTCATGCTGCATATTAATGGTCAACAGGAAGACTTTTAAAGTTTAAATTTCACACAGAAATTGCAAGTACAAACCCCTCGCACTACATATATTTGCTGTTGCTGAGCTAACATTGAAAGACACGTACTAACTTTTTAAATTTCCTGACTTTTATGATTGCTCAATTTTGCAACCTTAACATTATTTTGGAAGTAGGATTGTGTAAAATTTCCCCCAAGGGACTCTGAGAACTCTGTGCTTTTGAAACGTGGCCTTTCTGTAGCTAATTTCCCTCATTCTGTTGGAGGGTTTGGGGGTTTTTTTTCCCAGCCTTGCAGACAGGAGCAGAATTGCAGGACCTCAAAAATAATCAAGCGTTTTTCTGGTACCCTGGTGCCTTAATTTTGTGCATTTGCTGGGGTTTTTTTTCTTTAGTGCAGGTGTGCATCTGCTATGGATCACAGCCCTGTCCAGGAAAGCACTTGACATCCCCAGAACCCGAGGTGAAGCTCTTGCTCAAGGGCTGTCCTGGATGGGGGAATACCTTCAGAGATACTTCAAATGGAAAAAAAATGGAATTTAATTTTCCCGTTGATGCACGTGGGGTTGAAACAGATGGCAAATTACAGGTAATGGCTGCTGCGTGCACGTTCCCTGAGCAGGAGTGGGAAAGGAATCCTTTCTGAATATATGGAATTACAAAGCAACACAGTAAGAAGGAGAAACTGCGTTCATCAGAAACAATCACAGGTTGTTCTCGCCTTGTTTGGCATGGCAAAGTAAGAATTGGGTTTTGTGCCCACCACTGCCTGGTTTGCTGGGGGTGAGCACAGAGTGGGAGCTCTTCTATTAAATGGACATTTTAGGTGAAAATTCTCATCTTGTGAGGGGGCCTAGCAGAGCCACACAACATTTGAACCCCCTCAAAGAGGATTAAGCAGTGTCCGGAGATTAATGCTGGCTCTCCACAAGGAGGAGGCTTTGGGAAATGTGAATTATGACAGCACAGGAAGGACAACCTCCCTCAGCCCAACTCGGATGAGCCCCGACACGGAGCAGTGCCTGGCACCTGCAGCTCACCCAGCCCTCTTCCTCCAGCAGCAAGAGTCCCAGAATCCCATAAATCCCAGCCTACACCTGTCTGGGCTGATCAGTTTTATTGCTAACCTTAAAGAGCACGCAGAGCAGACGTGTTCGGCACGGGAACTCGCCCCTACAAGCAGCACCAAGGGCTGCAGTGGAAAATCAATATCTTTTTTAAACAACAAGCAAACCACTCGTGCTACAAAGAGCACAAAACCTTGTGGGAGCAAAGGTCTTCCAGAGGGCTCAGTGTCACACAGGAGGAAATGATTCACGCTGCTGGCAGCCTGGTTTGCAAAAATCTGCTCAGTGATGGGGGGTTAAATTTAGGAAGTACTGGGAGATGCAGGTTCGTTTCCTTTGAATACCCCTGAATGCCTTCCCCTTCTTCCTTTATTTTTAGAGCAAAACCCCAAACAGCATCCCCTCTTTCTCCACAAAATGAGGGCATTGTTCCCAACGCCTGTTTCCCAGCACGGAGCAAGTTTTCCTGTGGCAGAGATTATTTGCAGTGTCAGCTTTTACAGGGACTCAAGGATTCGACCATTACAGCATCACTGCCTTATTAATCCTATTATTCCTGATCTCTTACTGATCTCCTATTTCCGTGGTGTCAATACACTTTTCAGAGGCAGTCACACCTTCCAAGGAGTTTATCAGTGCCCATCCAGAGATGGAGAAAGCCTTATGCTGTTCTGACTGGGCCCCAGTGCTTCCTTGGAGCAGCGATCCGCGGTGATGAAAGCTCCAGACCTGCTGGCTCCGAGGAGTTACTTTTTACTGTATCAACTTTTCACATGCCATAAAAAGTGGAGCCACATGAGAAATTGAAGTTATCTGTGTAGCCCCAGGTCTCAGGGAGCACCAGACTTCTAAAGCAAGTGATGTGATTAGGGGAAATAAGGAAATGAAATCATTTAATGGGAATGCGCCGCGCGTAGAAGGGATCAATAAATAGTTCCCAGGAGTTATCAAGGGCCATTTAGTGCTTTTTTTGGATCTAAACCCTCTAATCCCTGCCCTTTCTGGTTTATTTGTCCTCCATTCTCGCACATATCACCGGGCTGTGATGCACCCTGAAGATCCCAGCAGCTGCTCAGCCCCAGGATGGAGGTGCTGTGGGAAGGTCAAGTTTTCCTCGTGTTCCGTCTCGGATTCTCCCTGAGGACCCTCTGGCTCTTCACAAGTGCTTTAAAGCCTCATTAAGGATATGGATAGAAGCCTGTTTCCATACACAGCGAGTTCCCTTCCTCTTCCTGTGGATTAGTACCTGCTATGGAATACTCATCCTGCGGGATCGCCCGGTAGCAGCGAGTCCATCTGGATGCTGATGGACAAAGCAGCGCCTGGCTGCTGGATCACTTAAAAAAGCAGCTATTGCCAAAAAGAAAGGAGGTAATAAAAGCCTACAGGCCTCCTGTGACATCTGCGTGACCTTGCTATGACTTCCGAGTCTGTCCCTGGGTGTTTTCTGCGTTACCTACCTGGGGTTCTTCTAACGACGCAAAAGGGATGAATAAACAAGGATTGAAAACGGCAAGGCCTGAACTCAGCAGCCGCTGGTGCTCCCCTTTCTTTTGGGTGGCTCCCGGGCCAGGGTTTTAATTCTGGGTGGTGACACGTTACTCCCTTGTCACTGCTGGCAACAGGAAGCTTCACTCGGGTGAATGCCGATCAAAAACTCAGACAGGAACAAATTACAGACAGAATTTGGGCCAGCAGGCGGTTTTAACGCAAGGCTGTGTCAAGCAACATCAACACTTTTTGCTTGGTGGTGTCTGCCTGAGCTGGGGAAGGTGTGCCAGCAGCCAGGGGGGGCAGGTTCACTCATGTCCCTGAGCCCCTGTCACACAGCCAGGGCTCCTCCACTGCAACATCTTCATTTTTGACCCTCATTACACCCTATATCCAGTCAGGAGGATGGCTCCGTCCGCTGATATTTATCATTGCTGGAAAAAGTCAAAAATGCTTCCCTGAGGGCATAAGTCTCACTTGTGCTGGTGGAAGCTGAGCCAGGATGTGGAAAGCTGAGGGAGGCTTCAGGCTTTGCCCTGTTCTCCTGAGGATTAAAGGAAATTATCTGTGGAATGGACCAAGTTTTACCAGGTAACACAAATGATTTAATTTCAATCAGCCTGAATTCCAAAGTCAGGATTTCCACATATCCAGTAATTCTCTGTGCCATGGGATCACACCAACCCTAAGCCTGAAGGCATCTAATTTGAGAGATCTGTGTTATGGTTTAGTCTGAGTTTATAGCTGAAGTTGTATCTCAATACATAGAATACTTTTTGTGTGAGTTTTTCTCATTCTCTGCCTCAAAAAAATGTGTTTTACCTACAAATGTAAAAATTGTATTGGGTTAGATCAATGTCCCAGCACTGCCAATAGCTGAGGTTTAGGGAATAAATAAAAATAGGAAGAGGATGTAGCATTGCTTTTCCAGAATATTGTCCCTATGAGCTGATCATCACAGACTTCTTGACCTTAATGATTCACCTTAATGATTTTTTCTTTCGTTCTTTTGTTTAATTACTTTTTGAACCCATGGAAGCGTTTGATGTCAGTTGTCCCGTGGCAAAAGGGACAAAACTCTTTGTTTTCTTGATATTTTGAACCTTTTACATCCCAATTTCATTTTATACTCCTTTTCCCCTGTGTTAGAACCATGGAATGGTTTGGGTTGGAAGGCCCCTCAAAAATTATCTCCTTCCCACCCCTGCCACGGGCAGGGACACCTTCCACAAATCCAGGTTTTCATTCCCAATTTAACATCTCTGTACTCGTGACTTTGGAGCACAGGTGCCACTGGGAGGACAATCCAGCCCCGTGGAGTTCAAATTTATTCGATACCAGCAGATATAAACCAGTTTGGCTTTTCATACTGAAGCTCCATTTCCACCTCTTTCCCGTTTTCCACCTCTTTCCCGTTTTCCACCGTTTTCAACCTGCAGCTCTCAGCACAATAAAAGGTAACAAGCACGAGTTCTTGGCAGGTGGAGGCAAGTTATTGAATGCCTGTGGAGAATCTGTCCCCATATGTTAAATAAATGCTTTCTTTCAATAAATGTATACTCAGCTTTAAGGAACATGGAAAACTGCAGGGTTTTTTTTGCATCCAGTGCCAAGATAATAATAATCTGGCAAGTGACTGCTTACTCTGAGTAGTAAAAGGCCAGTGAAGCCAAGACTCGCTGTTCCCACTCTTTTAATCATTATTTGCTGGTGACCACCAGTCTTCAGTGAAAATTTCAGGTGCCTCTGGTATTTTTCAATTTTTGCTGAGTGCCAGGTGAGTCAGGGCCCAGCTCTGCTGCTCTTTCTCACAGAGTTTTATCTGATTGAAAATCAGCCTGCAAAGACTCGAGCTGAAGCAAAAAAAAAACCCGCTTGTGCTGAGGAACAGCAGCAGAATCTGATCCCCTGTTTCTGGTCTCTAAATGGTTTTTGAGTAGCTGGCACCGAGGCTTTACATTCATCTCTAAATACTGGAGGTCTGGGGTTATTACGAAACCTTGGAGGCTTTTTTTTTTTTTAAATAAAAGTATGTTATTTCTATTAGATTCTGTTTGCAAAAATTACATATTGTTGGGCTGCATAGTGCAACCCCCGAAACAAAAAGTAAATGACAAATTCAGACTTCTGGAATTGTGTAAGTTCCACTGAGAAAATAACCCTGAAACCCCAGCAGCCACATCTGTGTATATCACTGCTCAATTATTACCCTTTAACTAGACTGCAGGTTATTTTGCCTTACACCCAATGTTTCAGGGGGAGGGAAAAAAAAAAAAAGCCCTTATTGACAATCCTGGGGAAAAAGTTAAATCCATAAAATGAAAAATTATCTGACAATAATTACAGTTGCAAGGCTTGCTCCTGGGCACACCATGAAAGCAATCTGAACTTCAAACCTCTGTTATTACACTGCTCCAGTTCAGCTGTACAACAATCCACTTTGGGCCTGGGAGTGCCAGATGCTGAAATCACTTTTTCGGGGGAAAACAGACTAAAAAAAACCCAGACTGAGAGTGTTTTAAAAGCGAAGTCTGAACAAGGATGTTGCTTGAGTAGATTTGTGTTACCATGGAGCTCAGCCCGAAGAGACTCACCCACAAAAGGGGTTGTGCTTGCTGCTGGCAAGGAGAAATGGGGGTACAGGGATCATGAAATCATGGAATATCCTGATTTGGGAAGGATCCCACCCAGTCCCACCCCAGGCCCTGCCCAGACCCCCAACACCCCCACCCTGGGCATCCCTGGCAGCGGTGCCCAAACGCCCCTGGAGCTGTGGCAGCCTCGGGGCCGTGCCCATTCCCTGGGGAGCCTGGGCAGTGCCAGCACCCTCTGGGGGAAGAACCTTTCCTGATCTCCAGCCTGAGCCTCCCTGGCCCAGCTCCGGCCGCTCCCTGGGTGCTGTCCCTGTCCCAGGAGCAGAGATCGGAGCTGCCTCTCTGAGGAGCTGCAGCCCCTGAGGAGTCTCCCTCAGTCTCCTCCAGCTGGACATTCCAAGGTCCCTCAACCACTCCTTGTGTGGCCCTTCCAGACCCTTCCCCACCCTCATGTCCCTCCTTTGGATGCTCCCTGATAACTTTCTGTCTTTTCTTGTATTTGGTCACACACGAGATTGTGAGGAGCGCTTGGAATAGATTCCCACATTTCCCATTTCATGAGGAGGAAACTTCTCCAGACAGAGCTGAGATCCCTTCTGAGGGCACCAATTTAAGCCCAAATCTTCCTGGCCACACCCCAGCAGCAATTCTTCGGGACAGGCTCCATGATGTGGTCTCAAATATCAGCCCAGTGAGGAAATATGGGGCAAGCAAAGCTTTGTGCTGTGGCAGTGGCTTCCCGTGGCTGCATCTTCCTCTGTCTGGGAAGCCTCCCAAAAGACAATTACAGGAATTGGAAAATGTGGCCAAGAGAGCAAGCACTGCTCTAGCAGGATAATTGCAAAGTAAATAAGGGTGCACACAACATTTGCAAATTTTACAGACATTTTTTAAAAGAAAAGAAAACAAAACCACTCTTGTGACCCGTCCAATACAAGCCTTTCCAGAAAGATCTCAGGATCAAAAAGAGCCAGGATAATCTTATTAGAATGAACACTTCTGATTGCATTCTCTTCTGCACACACAGCACAAACATTATTATTAATCTCCTACATGTTTGCATTTGCTCTGCCTTACCTGGCTTTTCAAGACTACTGAGCCCAGAAAAGCTCAGTATAAGAGCATAAGAGCTCAGCTGTATGATATCAATGTGCTGATAAGATGTTCCATATTCAGCACAGCCTGAGTGAGAGACCTCAAGAAATTCTCTGCAATGCCAGATTTCAAACCCAGCAGTCCTGCCTTGAAGTGACTCTCCGCTGTCTGAGTGGTGACTGCGCCCATGTGTCAAAAGCCATGTGAGGATCGTTTCAGAGAAAACCTACAAGGACAGGCTGTGATTAACAACCTGAAAAGCTGCTGAAATGTGCTGCTCTGTCAAGGATCCACGATATTAATCCTGTAGGAGCTGACAGCACCTCAGCTGCAAGCAAGAGACCTACGCTGCCACTAGGAGAAAACCAGTGGGCAGGAAGGCTCTGCAGAGGGGTCTGGGCAGGCTGGATCCATTGGCTGAGGCCACAACAACTCCAGGAGCTCCAGGCTGGGCAGAGGGGCTGGGCAAGGCCCTGGGGGTGCTGGTGGCAGGGGCTGGACACGAGCCCAGGGGTGCCCAGGTGGGCAAGAGGCCCCTGGCACCCGGCCTGGAGCAGGAATGGTGTGTCCAGCAGGAGCAGGGCAGGGATTGTCCCTCTGTGCCGGGCACTGAGAGGCCCCTCGAGGGCTGGGCCCAGTTCTGGGCCCTGCAGGAGAGCCCTGGAGGGGCTGGAGCGTGTCCAGGGCAGGGAACGGAGCTGGGAAGGGGCTGGAGAACTCCTGAGGTGTGGTAGTGCGGATCAATTAATTTAATTGTTATTTGGTATGTTCTAAGTTCTCCCCCACTGAGTGATAATAAAGGTTCATCCCAGTTACCACCCTTTCTCCACCCCATCCCCAAATAAAGTTAAAATCCTTCCCCTACTCCCTGTCCATCACCCAAATCACACCCTTTATTCCAGCACCTTCCCTGTCAATCCTCAAAACCCATACCCCTGTGTCATGTCAGTCATTTCCAACCCTACCCCTACATCTGGAAAATTCTGTTATATGCGATGCTCCATTTGTTAATATGTATGTCAATCACCTTGTATTATCCCTCATTGGTTATATATAAATGTTATCCCACCCTTATCTCCTCCCTACTACCCCCTGATTGGTTCTGTACTCTGGCTACCACCCCTCCTATAAAATCCGCGGTAAGCCGCCAAAATTCGAATTAGTCCGACCGAGCAGGGTTCGGGGAAATAAACCGTTAGCCTCGGACTGTGGTCTGGACTATTCCTTCCCTCAACCCTTTGTCCTGGACCTCGCAGACAGTGACGCGGAGCGGATCTCCCGGATCCCTCGCTGCCTCGCGACCCTTCGGTTCGGGTCGTCAGGCGGCTCCCATCATACGGCGGCGCCTGCACTGAGCTAGCCGGGCGTCCACCGCGTGCGTGCAGAAACGCAGAACCACCGCACTGAGGGAGCTGGGAAAGGGGCTCAGCCTGGAGCAAAGGAGGCTCAGGGGGTGTAGCAAAAAATGGGAGAAGCCACCAGGTCTGTGGGAGCTGTGGTTTCACATCTGCTGTCAGGATTAGTCCTCCTGCAGCTCGGGTGGATGTGGACCTAAGGCTCCCACTGCTCTCTCTGCTTCAGGAAACCAAAACAACAACAGGAAAACCTAAATTCACCTCAAACTAGCCAGGAAACTGTGCCCCTCATATTTGGATGTGGAACTTGGCTGAGCAAATCAGGCTTTCATCACCTTCAAGTTCAACTGTTGCAAGGAATATATTCTCAAGCTGCAGTCAGCCACAAAAAGGCGCTCAGAACCCATGGCTGGTTCAGGAGATTTGTCTCCTGAGTCAGACGTGCCAAAAAAAGCACTTCACACCAGTGCCCTGAACTCCCTCTGCTCTCCTGGTCCATTAAACAACCAGGCTCAGGGGTCTTGTCTTTCAGCTGTAACATCTGGAATTGTCCCGGGCATGGCTCGGGAGCATCTTTCTTTCAGAGGAAGAGGGATCAGTAAGGCCAGCAGTTACCATTTCCCAAAACATCAGCAGGGATTATGAGGAAGGAATTGTTCCCTGGGGGGGTGGGCAGGCCCTGGCACAGGGTGCCCAGAGCAGCTGGGGCTGCCCCTGGATCCCTGGCAGTGCCCAAGGCCAGGCTGGACACTGGGGCTGGGAGCAGCCTGGGGCAGTGGGAGGGGTCCCTGCCATGGCAGGGGGGGCACTGGGTGAGTTTTAAGGTCCCTTCCAACCCAAACCAGTCTGGGATTCCATGATTTAGGAGCCTTTATCTTTGTACTTTGCAGTGGCTTCATCTTCTACCACTCTTGGACATTTTCCAAAATTTTATACCTGTGAGAAATCTGGGATTCTGAAGATCTCATGTGCAGGGCAGAGGGGTTCTCAACTGCACACCCCAACTTCAGAACGGAATGTGTTTGAATGAAAAGCAAGGATTTAGGATCCCACCTCCCCGTGATGTTCTTGGCATCGGGAATCAGGTGATAGGCACTCTCCCTGAGAACAGATAAAATAATCTCCCCTGTCGTCCTAGAGCTCGGGCAAGGTGACAGGTTGGTGATTAGATTCTCCCTGGAGCTGCCTCGAGGCCCCGCTGTGGAAGGTTCAGGAGTTTACTTGGCTTCTCTGCTTCAGGCGGAGTTAAAAATCCCACAGAAAGTCCTTTGTGTGTGGAAATATCCCAGCAGACAGGAGATAACATTTTCCAAACCAGTTAAGTACTGGAGGCGCTACATCATTTCCATAACAGTTCCTTACCACAGGATTCCGCAACAACATTCACAGAGTGCCTCTAACTGTTGATTTAAACAACAAATACTCCATAAAAACTCACAGAAAATCCTATATTTTCCTTAAATTCAAGCTTTTCCTTTTTCAGTGATCTGGAGATTTGACAAAAGAAGCTGCAGGCACAGCGACCCACAACTCCTCATCTTGAGAAGAAGCGATGAAAAGAAAATAAATCTCCCTGTAGATGAGGATTGTAGAACTCAGACGTGAAGCAGGCATGAGGAATAATAAAAACCACTGAATGGGAGTGAGAAGGGAACGTGACAGGAGATCCAGAGCCCTTGCCACAGGGGGAGAGGATGCAATTCCTGGAGCAGAGAGGCAGGGAAAGGAGAAGTGGAGCAGGGCAGGGGATGGAGGGCAAGAGCTCGAGATGTGTGAAGCACATTTGGTCTGCAGAGATGTTCTCCCTTTCCTCTGGCTCCTGTGTGTAGCTGCTCCCCACGACTCACACGGCTCGTCTTGCCTCTCTCTCAGGGCCCATTCCTCGTCAAAAAGGCTGAATTTTAAAATATCTCGAGGACAAATGGAGCCAAAAGTGTGATGGTTGGCGTGGCTCAATTTGAGCAGAGAGAAATGTAAAGGACAGATTACAAACGGACAGGGGACATCCCTGGGGGCTCTGTCAGGGAGGTGTTTTGATCAGACACTTGTATGAACCTGAAAATCGGAATTTTCCCATCCTGAAAAATGGCAGGGAAGAAATAATAATGCTGATGTCTCCTAGTTAGGGCTGGTGGGGTAGAAAACATCAAACCCTGTGTATTTTTCTGTTGTTTTCTGATTTTACACTGTACCTTTCTTAACACGTTCAAAACTTTGAAGAATCTTCTAAGAAGTGGTTTGAATCTAATAAATTCTTTTGTTTTGAGAGCCAAGTCTTGTCTTACTCATGAGAACAGCCCAAGCAGTCACCCTGCAGTCCAAGGAAGGGGAATTTTAGCCTTTAAAGCAAACCCTGTGACTGATTGAAGCGCCCTGCACTTCATACACTGAATGTCGTGTTCCACATTTCTCCTAAATCCATCTTTTACAATCCACCCTAAAAACTCTTTTTAATTCAACGGGGAGCAGACAAAAATTTCTTCTACCGTATTTATCATTGCTGACTGTCATTGCACAAATAGCAACATTTAACCAATGTGGTAACAGAGCAAAATCTGGGTTGGTTTCAGAACATCACATTCAGTTCCCAAGGAGGAAATTCATGGAGTTCATTCTTGCAGTTATTCCATGAGCAATTTAGTTTTTGAGCTGTGGGGATGACGTGAGGGGCAAAAAGAAGGGCAGCCACACAGAACCTGGATATTTTCTTTCTACTGCTTCTTTCACATAAATTGCAACCTTCTTTCTGTGCCTGGAGATGGTTCCAAAGAGATTGTGGGCAATTCTTTTGCAGGAAGTTCGGCCCAAATGCCAAGGGCTGTGTGGATGGGCCCAACACTTAACTCAAGAGACTAAGACAGAGGACACCAGGAGGAATTTTTTTCATGGAAAGGGAGGTCAGGCCTTGGGAAGAGCTGCCCAGGGAGGTTTGGAGTGCCCATCCCTGGAGGTGCCCAAGGAGTGCCTGGAGGTGGCACTCAGTGCTCTGGGCTGGGGACAAGGTGGGCATCGGGCACAGCTGGGCCTGGCTGGGCTGGGAGGGCTTAATGGAGAGTGGAAGGATAATGATCCAGCTGGGGAATACTGAACAACAACCTGGATTTTGTGTGACCAACAGCAACACTTTTTTGGTTGCTGAGTGCTGGAGGCTTCAAGCCAGTATTTACAGACAGCTCTGAGAAAGGAATCTCTGCAAGAGCACGAAAACTCAGCCTGGGGTTGAATCCATGTCCTCAAACACTCCAAGTAGATCCCTCTGTGTGATAAGGGCTCTTCCAAATCATCTTCTTCCTCCTCTGGGAAAAGGAGGAATATGAGAAACCCTCCGCTACCACCACTGCTAAGCTCACACTTCAGTTTGCTTTCCAGCAGGAAAGGATTTAAGGCTCTGCCTCTTCTCTCACACAAATTAATTACCACCTCTTTTATCTTTAAGCAAACTTGGGATAGACCCGAGGAGAAGGACAGAAATATTGTACTGCAAAGGCAACGCCGACAGGATTATTAAAGCTGTGGAAGTCAGGCAAGATGGGATGAAGGTGGAAAAGCTCCATCAGCCAGACTCACGGATTTATGGTAGCACCCAGTGCCTGGAAAAGGATGGGGCAAGGAATAAAAGTTCTCACTCAGACTCATAATATTTTATATTTTGGGGGTTTGGTTTCATTTCCCCTTCCTTCCTCTGAGACTAAGAGTAAAGGAATTAAACTCTTCTGTGCAGGATGCAACTGGTTCAAGTCTTTGTTCTCTTGCACCTTTTATCGAGCCAGTTAAATACTTCTATTAATAATTAGAAGTATTTAATTATTATTACTGGCTGTAATAATTACAGCCAGTTAAATACTTCTATTATTTTTGTGATAACAATAACCACGAGCATTTCTTATCACACACACTGGTTTTATGTGTGTGTATAAGTACACTAAATGTCCCACTTCTCCAAAATTTAGCCCCATCTTGAAAACCGGATATGAAAGAGAAAACATCAAGTTTCGTGGCAGGTGTTTCTAGCCCACCCCAAAAATTCAGTAGTTAAATCCTGCTGGAAGATTAAGTGCAGCACGGGAGGCGTCAGAAATTAAGTTCAGGTGTTATTAATTTTGTTACAGACCTTTTACCCTTTAAGGTTTAGGGTCAGGGTTATAAAGCAGGGAAAGAGAGGTGCTTGAGCTGTTTGGGTTGTTGAGCTGGAGAGGACAGTCCTCAGCTCTGCTTTGTTGGGAGTTAAAATGCAGAAGAGAGTGGGGAGAAGCAGGTTCAGACTTAGTCCTTCTGTATCTGGGGGAGGGAGGTTAGAAGAGTGTAGCTCTGTAAAAAATGATATCATAAAATGATATTTACTCACTTCTGGTTTACACAGGAGTCTTAAAATCCGCCAGTTTTCCAGCTGTGGCTGCCTTCACTGAGCCAAGCTGCTTTGTAGCTGGAGTGAGAGCTCATGTGAGGATGGCTTTGGCTCCCAGCTCCTCTTTTGCTGTTTAATGTTTGCTTTTTGTTCTTCCCAGAACCTGAAAGACAAAAGATTTTCCGGTGCTCATCTCTGTTGGGACAACGAAGCGAGCTAAGGCCGAGGAAATTTGGGGCGGGGGGGTTTAAGTAACCTGTGGTGCTTTTATTTCTTAGGGAGGTGAGGGGGTTTGAGTAACTGATGTAAGAGTTGGTGTTATAAATAAAGTGAGTTAATTGGTTTTTGCATGGTTATTAAGTTGAAGGTGTTAATTAAATAAATTGTTGTAATTAAAAGTCAATGAATTAAGTGGTTATACCTAGTTAATAATTAAGAGTTAAAGTTTGATGTTAATAAAGTTAAGAAATATATTTGTATCCCCTGTTAAAGGTGTTAAATTAATCCCAACTCCTTATCCCCAGTTAAAAGGTTAAAACAAGTTAATTAAAAGTTTTATTCAATGTTAACAGTTAGCATGTTGTGTAGAAACACTATTCATGTTAAAATATTTGTTTTGTGACATTTTTATTTGAAGATAATAATTATTTTTAAGTACCCCTATCTCAGAGACGAGCCAAGTTAAGCTGCAATATTAAAGGACAAAGGCTATTCTTAGCTCACTCTCAACGGCCGGTAACCTGCAACCATGGCAACCTTGCATACCAATGAGGGACTTTTCCCGCCGTTGAGAGGAGCTGACATCATCCCCTGACAACCAACGAGCCATTGGCCAAGAAGAGGTGAAGTCATCATCAATTCAGCAAATCAAGAGAAACCAAAGGGGCGGACCGAAGGCGGTGCTAGGCTTTCCAAAAACCTATAAAAAGCAGAGCTCACGGGAACTCTTGTCTCCTTTCCTGGCAGACTAGCTCCTGGAAGGACCCAGTGCTGTCGCCCGGTCAGCCTCCCTGCTTCGGGATTTCACTAATCCATCCGACAGCACTGACTGGCCACTGTGCTTAGGCTCTTTGCCCTTTTTGGGACTTAAGCATCTCTAATTCCCACCCCGAGATTTTATATTTTTATTTTCTCTTTTATTTTTCTGTAACCAATAAATGATCTTTTTTAAGATAATTTTGAAGCTGTCTCCTTATTTACAACAGTTGGGGCCTACATTCAGCACCTGCCTCCCTCTGAATGTCCTGAACAGCTGCAGGTGGATTTCAGCAGCTCTCCCAACCCTCTGTCCCCCAGGATGATCCCAAACTTCTGTTACTTGGCCTGTAGCAGGGTGAAGGTTTGACAGGGCAAGAATGGCCTCAAGCTGTGCCAGGAGGGAGGCTCAGGTTGGACATCAGGAGGAATTTCTGCATGGAGAGGGTGGTCAGGCCTTGGAATGGCCTGGAGTGCCCATCNAATTATAGACTTTACATATCAGCATATTTATCACAGATTTTCCAATGGGAGGCTCAGGAGGAGCCCCCTCGTAAGGAGTGACCCTCCTCTGCATAGATCTATTTTAGTTTACAGAGTATGTTCTGGAGAAGACCTTGGGTCTGGGGCTTGCTGACCCCCTAATTACGAAGTTTCTAAGATGTTTGGTCTCTTGGCTTAACAGAACTCTGGGTCTAAGCTAGTTATCAAATTTAGGGAATTATAAGTATGTGGGTTAAAAGCACTGAGGGTACAGAAAAGTTGCATAAAAGCGTATATGAAGGGGGATATGAGAGGAATATATGAAAAAGCAAAAATTATTATGGCATCACTGGAGGTGTCCAAGGAGCGCCTGGATGTGGCACTCAGTGCTGGGGACAAGGTGGGGCTCACAGCTGGGACTCGGTGACTTTGGATCTCTTTTCCAGCCTCAGTGGTTCTGGAGTTCTAAGAACATGAATTTACCAAGAGGTGGGCTGAAAAATCGTGTTTCCTGCAGAGCCATGAGCATCCCGGAGGTGAATTGTGCTGAGTAGTAAATGCAGCTCTGCTGAAGCCTTTCCTACCCTGGAAGCATTCCAAGGACAGGTTTCTCTGCCTCGCTGCTTATTTTCATAAAACGCTTAGGAGCCTGATATCTCAGAGGCTTCTGCTCTCTCAAGGCTGGTGGATGAGTTCTAAATTAACCTTCAGTGTGTGTTTCAAGCACCGTCCCAACTGCTCTGCCCTAATCTCTGGGAAAAGTGACATCCGGGTCACAAGTTTATCCCGAACGATGATCTAACAGGGAATCTTTGTAAGAGACAAACGCAGCCTTATTGACGGCATTTGCTATTTCAATCATATAATTATGGGTACGACTCAGGAACTGAGATGCCCTTGTGTCCTGATTTTCTGTAAGTACTGAGGGCTTGTGAAGGAAATTTGGTTATTACTTTAAAAAAAAAAAATGAAATATAGCCTGAGTAAAGAAGAAAGGCAGGGGGATCTCTCGGAGGATTAATTTTGTATTGTGTTTGCCTCTATTATAAAATTGTTAACATATCCCCTCCCTCCCCTGGAAGAGTAATGGCAATATTAAAGCCAGTTTTACAATTTTCATCCTGTGTCTAAATCCTCCCTCATCCTGCTGCCTCCTTACAGCACTGAGCTTTTCCACAGCATTCATTACCCCTGTCCAACAAATAAACACCCCACACCTGCGAGTGGAATTTCATCTGGGCAGGAAAAATGGAAACTTTGTCCTGGCGGAGCAGGGCTTGTGCAGGTCCTGCCGCTCCGAGGGGCACGGCTGCAGCAAGGAGCGAGCTGAGCAGCACCAGGATGTGAAACTGAACGGTCTGCACTGGCAGAGAGCTTGGAAAATGATGCCAGGGGGCTCAGGTTACTGCAGCAGCGCTTCCCTCCGGCAGAAATGGAGGCCACTGGATCTTAGCAAGGTGGATGTTCCCTGTTCCCCTTCCCTGGCTTCTAAAACAGCTGTAAAAAGGTGAGCAGGTTTTTGTGGCCGCGGAGCGTGAGCTCAGTATCCTCAGTTCTTGAGTTCCCCCTGTTAATTACAGCTCATTTCACCCCTGTATGGTGAAGTTTTACCCAAACAGTTCAACCAGAGTGGGAAAAACCACCACAAGAGCAGCGCAGACCAAACCTGCAGGAGCAGCAGGCTCGGCATCTGCACCCTGTGAATTAATAACTCCTCGGGCTTTATTACAGGCTGGCTCTGTTCGGGTCGGTGCTTGGCAGAGATGTGTTCAATTTGTACTCAGGAGTGTGTGAACCAGTTTTCTGGATCCTTTCAAACAGTTTCTGCTAGTTCAGAGCTGTCTGCACTTGTCCAAAAGCTAAGAAGGCTCCAAGAAACTTTGGCAAACTGTGCCGTGAACAGAACATGGGAAAATGCTCTCCAAAGCCTGAAGTTTGTACAGAAATAAGGTGGCAATTACTGCGAAATGAAACTGTGCACATCTGGGCATCTTTGGCCTGATTTTCATTCAGATGTACAGGATGGTGTGCTTTGTTGTTGTTGTTATTATTATTACTATCATTATTACTCTTTAAGATGTCTGAGCCTTTCACAGCTGGATCTAAAATTCAGTGCAAACTCCTGATGTTGACTTGTGCAGCCATGGCAGCTGTTTAGAAGCAATCAGTGAGGTACCAAAAAATTCCTTTGGCTGGTGCTGTTTAGTTCCAAGCAGCAGGAACAACGCCAAGCAGCTGAAACAGCCCTCGGTGTTCACAGCAGGAATAAACTCTGTATTTCCTTAGGTGAAAATAAACCACCCTAAAATCACTCCCATCCCTCTTTCCCGGAAGTTTCATACCTTCTTAACACACGGTGTTGCCCCAACTGTTTTTTCCCACTTCTTAATAAGTCAGGAGGAGAGGAATCTTCATTTGGAGCAGCACTAACAAACATCTCACTCTTACAAACTCGACTGGGGACGAGCTGGAATTTTTTTCAACCCTGATTAAAACAGAAGCTTACATATTTCATCCTGCAAATAACCAGCTTTATACAGCTGAGGAAAACAGGATGAGCAGGTTTTTTATCCATTCTCTCTCATCCATGCATTTAAGAGGAAGGACAAGAAGAACCTGCTCTTTCTCCACCCCGGTGACTTACGTGCAGCTCCCTGGCATCCCAGCAGCTCTTCCCTCTCTGTGCTTCAGGAACATCAGCACAGCTCGTTGAGATGATCCCTGGTGGATCAGAGGAGCTGAGGAGTGACACCATCACCCCCTTGGACAGAGAGATATTTCATGTTCTTTGTGAAGGGCAGCGGACAATCCGTGGCAGCAGGGAAATGCTCACCCCATCCTAGGGCTTGCCCTGCTGCGTGGCAAGCAAAGAGCTGATCCTGTCTCTGCATCAGCTGGTTTCCTACAGGACTCAGAGACCTGACCTGGATCCGTGGGAGGTGACTTTGTTGTTGTTGTTATGACCTGGATCCCTTGGAGGTGACCTGAATCCCCGGGAGATGCCGCGGAGGACGAGCCCGGCAGCTCCCAGAGGGCAGGGTTCAAGGAGACCTCGAGAGCAGGAATTCCAAACGCATCTTCCCACCTCGAAATGCTCCAGGCAGATTTGCTGAGGAGGAGCCTCGTGTCAGTACCCAGCTGGGAGGACATGACCCAAGGCGGCTAAATTTGTCATGGCAGGGGAGGTGTCGGAAAACGGAGCGTGCCTGCTGCGGGCAGGACACAATGCTGGAAAAAGGAGCATCGGGTTCAGCTGATGATTGACAGTCTCCTAGAGACCAGGGCTGGGAGTTTTGGAGGGATGGGCACTGAAATGGAGACAACGGTGCAGCTGGGCAGGCCTGGCTGGGATGGGGTCACTTCAGTCTAATATCCATGATTAATTCCCTTTTTCCCCACAGCAGTGTGCGTTCTGGCAGGGACTTCAGCCTGCAGGATCAGACAAGGATGAGTAATTAATTTTCCTGTCCCACGCCCCCTCGAACCCAACATCAGAGCTCCTGGTTTTTCGTAACTTGAACTTGGAGGGGTGTAGCTAAACTAAGGAAGAAAGTCATATTAAAAGATTGTACCTGAAAATATTTTACCTTCACTTTCCCTTGTGCCTTTCTCCTGCTACATTCCCCTACAAGGAGTCACTTCCCTTTTTGGGAAGGTGTGTTGAGTTGTCTTGTCCCTCTCAAACCCTAAAAGGACACATGTCAATTGCACCTGGAAAATATCTGGAAACCGTGGCCAAAATAGGGATGGGACAAGGAAGAGGCTCATCTTTCTCTGTGTTAATCACAGAATGATCTGAGTCAGAAGGCACCTTAAATATCATCTTGTTCCAATCCCCTGACATGGACAGAGAACTTTCCACTGTCCCAGGCTGCTCCAAGCCCCACTGTCCAGCCTGGCCTTGGGCACTGCCAGGGATCCAGGGTCAGCCACCTTTCAGGCCCTGCCGATGGCTGAAAATCAGAGAGCTGCAAAAGGCTTCTGAGAACTTTTTTGCGGGGGAATTTTTGGCGGCACGGGACACAACCCAGTGCTTTCCGCAGACCCCACTAGATGTCAGTGTGCTCTGCGGGTCCGGGCGCTGAGCGCCGGGCTGGGCTGCGGGCGATGCTCCGGAGCTGAGCCCTCCTGCCGCCAACCTGCTCCAGATTTCAAGGAGAGAAAGTCAGGCTGTGCTTGTTGTATTCGTGCCTTTGGGAATCACAGAATCGTCAAGGTCATGCAGTCAGGATCACCCAGTGCCACCCCAGCAGCACCAGCAGCACCCCAAACCCTGTCCCCAGGGGCCACACCCAGACTCCTCCTGAGCACTCCCACACACAGTGACTCCAAACCTCCCTGGGCAGCTCATCCCAAGGCCTCACCACTCTGGGAGGGAAAAATTGTTCCCAATCTCCAACCTGGCCCTCCCCGGGTGCAATTTGAGGCCATTTCCTCTCCTCCTTTCCTTGGGACACGGCAGCAGAGACACACCTTCATAACTGTGTCCTTTGGACACTGGGGATCACATGCTGAGACCAGGCCCACCTATCTATCACCTTTAGCAGTAAATTTTACCTCTTCTTGTCACTAAATCCCAGACTCATCGAGGTGGGAAGAGCCCTCCAGGCTCACCCAGTGCCACCCCAGCAGCACCAGCAGCACCCCAAACCCTGTCCCCAGGGGCCACACCCAGACTCCTCCTGAGCACTCCCACACACAGTGACTCCAAACCTCCCTGGGCAGCTCATCCCAAGGCCTCACCACTCTGGGAGGGAAAAATTGTTCCCAATCTCCAACCTGGCCCTCCCCGGGTGCAATTTGAAGCCATTTCCTCTCCTCCTTTCCCTTGGGACACGGCAGCAGAGCCCGACCCCCCCTCAGTGCCCCTCCTGTCAGGGAGTTGTGGGGAGCAGTGAGGTCCCCCCTGAGCCTCCTCTGCTCCAGGCTGAGCCCCTTTCCCAGCTCCCTCAGCTGCTCCTGCCAGGTTGTGTTTTCCACCCCTTTCCCCAGCTCCGTTCCCTTCCCTGGACACGCTCCAGCCCCTCAATGTGCCTTTTGGAATGAGGAGCCCAAAACTGGGCACAGGACTCAAGGTGGGCCTCACCAGTGCCGCGTACAGTGGGAATGGGCATTCAGATGGATGAGTACAGATTTGGGGATGCCTTTGGGCGGCCAAATCTCCTAGATGGACAACCCTTCCCAAAGAAATGGCTTTGAAACCCTCAACTTCCCTGGGAACGTTGCAGGCACCAATATCTGAAGTGGAACCTTGTTTGTTTACCACCAGGCCGCATCACCAAGAAGCATTTATTAAATGACTCTCCCAATATTCTTGTTGAATAAGAGGCTGTAAATTTTCTTTTTTTATTGTTTTGTGAATGCTGCCACTGGCAAGGATCCTTTGGCAGATCTTTGCATCAGCCACTAAGCTCCCCATCCTTGCCTCCCTGGAAAGGTCAGGGATGTTTTTGCCTGATGCCTTTGGTGCAAATCATTCCAAAGAGAAGAACTGGCCCAACATTGGATCCAGATGTGGCTTCAGAGTCCCCGACCCTCCCTGTCCGTGCTCACACGTGGTGGAAGTTTCCTCATCCCATGTTCTGGGCCTGCCTCAATCGCAGACATTTCGGTCTTGATTTATTTTTAAAAAATCCAAAAAAATATCCCACCGCCACTATATCATCAACTCTTGGCAGATCTATAAAAATCTACTTGTTATGCTGTTTCAAGGGACTGTCTCTCAAATAATATTAATATTCCTGAGGTTTGGTATTAAACAAAAATAAATCTGGGTCAAACTATTGCAGGTGATGAGGCAAGAGAGGATCCCTCCTTCAGATCTTTGATGTGCATCTGAACTGGAAGTTTGGCAGAGCCATCTCAAAGCCTGAGCAAGTGTTTGAGTTGGGTATTGGAGGGTTTTTCTCTTTTATTTATTCTGTGATGGATGTACAGGGCCAGCCTGAGATGCTCTCCAAGGGAAGAGCTGTGCTGTTCAATGAAAAGCAGATTAGGGGATGTAAATTCAAACTGAAATGCAGCAGGGGAAGCCAGATATCCACCCTATTGATCTCATCTCTACATAAAATATTAGGGAAAGTTCCTGAGCTGACCAGGCTTTCTGGACTGTGCAAGGACTCCCCAAGGTGATGATGCACTGGGTCCCTAAATAGTGTCCCTAAATTAAGATTTAGAAAATCTTTGTTTCAGCAAACAGCAGAGGTGTGTGATCAGCTATTTCTAGAAACATTCAATGTCCTGCGCTCTGAAATGTAGAGGATATTTAGAAATTATTAATTATTTAATGCATTTCAATAAAACTTGCTCCTCCCATGAGGCACAGGAACATTCTTCTGTCCGTCAGAAGATTGACGTGGTCATTTTTTTGAACTCTGAAGCCCTTTCATAGAATCCCAGGATCACTGAGGATCTGGAAGAGCCATCCCAGTCCAGTTTGTGACCAATCCCCACCTTGTCACCCTGCCCAGAGCACTGAGTGCCACGTCCAGGCCTTCCTTGGACACCTCCAGGGGGAATTTTCCACAGGGATGTGCCTTCATGGTGCTTTACAATCCCTAAATCACAATATTCCTCATCCTTAGTGTTGCTGTGGCATCGTTTTCCTTTTGGGGGTGGATTTTTGTGAAGAGAATCCCACAAACTCTGCAGGCTGCAGGTGTTGAACCCACAGCAGACACTGAAATACTTGTGAGTAATTAGAATAATGAATCGTAGCTGCTGGTAAGGCCAGGAAAGGACAAAGTCGAGCAGGAGAAAGAGTTTTGTGCTGTGTGGAAGGACCAAAGCGTTTGTGAGCACGGTAAATGGCCTGCTCAGGCTCACAAACCCTGCTGAGTGCTCAGAGCTCAGCTGACTTCTCATTCATTGCCCTTGGGCTGCTGCCAAAACCAAATGTTCTGCTCCTGGGAACAAATCCCAAGGATGGAGGTTAAAATGGAGAGGGGAGGGATTTCACAGCCCTGGGCAGTCAGGGATGGGGCTGCTCAGGGAGCTGCTGGAGGGCAGCTGGAGGGCTCCTCTTGTGGCTCAAACACAAATATCTGGATTCTGGATGGAGAAACACAAATATCTGGATTCTGGACCAAGAAACTTTCTCTGAAGGTCTTTGTCCTGCACCTTTGAGTGCAGGACTTGCTTGACGCTGCTCAGGCTAGTCCTCGGCCGTGCCCGAAAGGCAGAGGCAGCGCGGCAGTGTCTCCAAGGGAAAGCGTCCTCGCAGGGCACAGCCCCTGCAGCACCGCAGGCAAGGCTGGCCAGACGCGGAGGAGTTCCACCAGGCCGGCTGGTAAATGCGCTTTCCCCCATCAGGGGGCTCGCACCAGGCAGCCGATGTCGAAGGAAAGCAGAGCCTGAGAGCAAAGGAGGCGAGAGAGGCCACTTGTATGGATTCCAAGGAGCTTTATTTCTTGGAGGGTCCAGGGACAAATGGCAAACAAAATGGCTGAACAGGCCTTTTTCTAGGGGGGTGGAAACCGGGACTATCCAATAGGATAACAGCAAACGGGAAGATAGACAGGGGTACAACCAATGAGGATATGCGAGAGGTGGGAGTAACAACAACAAACCAATCAACATCCGAACTTAACAGAACTCTCTGGAAAACTAGGTGGTACAAACTCGGGGGTGCCACCCAGTGGGCTGCGGCCTAAACCCAATCGCCGCCTTCAACTCCGCCCAGGGATCCGCCCATGGAGTCGCCCTCTGACTCCTCATCACTGTCCCTGGCGGGAAAATCCACCCACTGGATGGCTAAAGCTCCATTTCGGTTTCTACTGACCGTGCGGGGCTTCGGCTTATGCCGTGCCACCGCCACATTTGCTGAAGGAAGTTTCTCCTGGACGAATTTTGGAATGGACTGCCTGGGGAGGTGGTAGAATCACCGTCCCTGGATGTGTTCAAAAAAAGATTGAATATGGCACTCGATGCCATGATCCAGTTGAGGTGTTAGGGCACGGGTTGGACTCGATGATCTTGCAGGTCTCTTCCAACCCAGACATTCTGTGAATTCTGTGTGAGCTCAGACATTGCAGGAGAGCAGGACTCTCCCATGGAACACTGAGTTTGACTGGAATTTTAATGAAAGCTCAGGAAAAGTGGGAATCAGCTGAAGCCAAGTGGTTTGCAGAGGGCCATGTCCTGCCCCTGCCAACCATCCCTGCAAGTAGTTCAAAAAGGTTTGAAAAATTCATCTTTTCATGAATCCCAGGTGAGGCACCCTGAATTCTCACACCTTTGCAGACAAAACCAGAAGGGATATGTGTGTGTTTTGTTTGGAGGTTTTTAATGCTGCGTTTTTAAATCCCGTTATAAAGCAGGGAAGCTCAGTGACGTTTGAATTTCGGGTAACGAGTGGGAATATCTGCATTCACTCTGAGGTGCCTCTTCTGTTTCAGAGCAGCCAAAAGAGCCTTCACAGATGTCTCATGGCTGACTCCTTCCAAATCCTTTTAGGTTTTCTACAAGCATTACTTGGATACAAGTTTTTAATTTTAAAATTAAAAATGTTGGGTTCTTCCAGGTTTTGACCACGTTTCCCCACAACATTTATTTATTTATTGGTAACAAAGGTGGGGAGATGTTTTATTTTCTCATGATGTCAGAGTGTGGGCTCTGCTTAACCCCATAGCCTGGTTGGAAAAGACCTCTAAAATCATCAAGTCCTACCTCTGACCTTTTGTTCTAAAGAAAAATCCATTTTCTTTTACTAATGGGAGCAGAGCACCAATCTGGCTTGGATGGGAATATCTGACTGCCGCCTTTGCCATAGAGAATAAATTCCTAAAAAATGGCATTTTAAGGAGTGTGGAGGAACTTAATTTGCAGCTGAACTCCCCAGCTTCCCTGCAGCCCCTTCAGACCCTGGAAGTGCTGTGAGGTCTCCACACAACTTTTTCTTCTCCAGGCTGAGCAGCTCCAAATTTCTCATCCTGTCTCCACAGGGGTGCTCCAATCTCCTTATCAACTTCATTGCCCTTTGGGGTCACATGTTCTGCGTCCCCTCCCAGTCTCCCACTCACCCCCAATTTCCTCACCAGCGTGACAGAATAAAAACCACAAAAGCCCTTGGCTCTGTGTAAGCCCTGCTCAGCAATAACAGAATCAAATCTCTATATTATCCACCCTGTGTCCAGCACAAATCCAAACCACAGCTCCATCCCAGCCACTGGGGGAAAAACAATTAACTTTACCCCAGCCAAAAGCAGCAGAGATGGTAATAATGACAATTATGAGTTTTGGGGTGCAGCACAGACTGGGGCTCATATTTAGCCATTGGTAACTAAGACACAGATTTCCCCCCAGAACTGGCAGACTGACTGTCAGCAAAATGATTTTTGTATCACTATGATTTGCCTCAGGGTATGAAAACCACGAGGAAATTTGTAGGTGAAGATCTTATATATTTTTTTAACTAATTGAATCTCTGTGCAGGTTATGTGGAAAGTAAAACCAGGACTTTGTGCTTTACTTTCTGAGTGGTGCCCAGGCAAGAAAAGTTGTTAAATCACCAGTCCCAGAAGTCACTGTGCCTGTTGAGGTTGGCAGTGCCTGTTAAACACAAAATCAGTCAGGCTCCATCACCGAGAAATATGAGACAACAAAGTTGGTCCTGGTCTCAGTTTCAGCCCTAAGAACTGCAGCACTCTGGTCTTCAGTGTTATCTTAGCAGATACCAATCTGGTTATGGGCTGGGATCGGGAGTGTGCAGGAGGCTCCTCAGTAAAATAATTTCTGAGGCACAAATTCAGTTCCTGTTTGCGTTGTTTTTAAGGGTTATTGAATCATTTGGGAGTGGAGTCCCAGCTTCATCATCTTCCACAAAGGGATGCAGCCACATGTGAAGGTAATGCTGGAGTTGTTGTATCCCTGAGATTCCTGGAATCACAGAGTGGTTTGGGTTGGATTAAAGTTATTTATCCCTCTGCCATGGGCAGGAACACTTTCCAATGGCCCAGGGTGCTCAAAGCCCCTCTCAGCTTGCCCATTTTCCATGGATCTTGCACAGAGATTTGCCAGTTTGGAGGACAGGCGTGCAGAAAGATTGCTGAGGATGAAGGAAGTGAGGGAGCAGAAGTAGCTGCAGCATCAGCCCGGGGTCTAATTCCTGCTTTTCAGCAATCCCCGTGCCAGTGGAGGAGAAGTCACAAAAAGAAAACATCTCGCAGAGGCACAGCCAATAATCCTCACATTACATGCTGAAACTGAGACGGTTTCATTGTGATCCTAATCTCAGCCCTCTGCTTCCACATCCAGCCAGGTCTGGGTGGAGGAGAGATTCCCTCTCCATCCCAAGGAATGCAGCAGGTACGGAGCCTGGGCCTGCTGCAGCTGCTTTAACCGATTATCTTCACTTTTTTGTCCTTTTTTTTTCATATTTTAGAGTTTGAGCCTCAACCTCAGCAGCTCTTCAGCCTGTCCGAAGGTCCCTCAGAGGGTCCCTGCTTTGCAAAGCCCATGTCACAAACATTAAATCTGTAATTACAGACAAAATTAGACTTTGCTGGGCACGAGGCCTATCTCTAAATCAAACCGGCGTGAGGCAGGGTGGCGTTACTGGAACAGGCTCAAAATCAAGTTATGAACCATGACTTGGCTCAAATTCTCTCCCTAGTCCTCAGTCATTAGGTTTGATATATACAGGAATTTCGCAGGGACACACTGGAGTTCCCAATTCATTTTTGATCAAAGCCTCCACCGGACGGGACGGGAAAGTTTTGGCAGTTCAGAGACAAGCTCTGTTATCACCGAGATCTTTTTTAGCTCCATAAATACAACAATTTCAATTAAATTTGCTGATAAATTAGGAAACATGAAGTCAAACCTTCCTGGTAGATCAGACTGACACTTAATTAGGGTGCAGCTACTTCAGTGATCTCCTGATCGTTGCCGCTTACCACGCTTTGGCTCAGAGCACAGAGCAGGCTCTGAGCGCACAAACTGGGCTCCTTTTGGCTTAAATAAAACCAGACAATGCTCCAGTGTTGCTCTTAATTCTCCCCAATTACTTCTACATCTTCAGCCCACGGGCCCAGACTAAAACCAGCCTGAAGTCAACCCCCTTGAACATCTATCATCCTCACATCAGATACTCAACACTGGCTTTTCACTCTATAAATCCACTTTTATCAGGCCTCGTGCTCGCTGATGCAGATTCAGCCCTAAATTTGCAGTTTGTTTGACAAAAATCACTTGGACAACATTTCTGAGCGGTCCTCAGACTCCACAGTGAAGCTCTTGGCTGTGGATCCATCCCCTTGTGTGTGCATTTTGGATTCCCTCTCTGTCCTTAAAATCCTCGTGCTGTCAGAATTTGCCAGAGGTTGCAGGAAGCACATCTGAAGTTTGGGGGTGTGATTTGCAAGCTGTCTCTTCTGACAACTGATAACAAATTAATGTCCAACGATTCCTGCTCTGCCAGTGGCGCCTGAGCAGCACCGCAGGACCTGAGGCTGTAAACAAAGCTGGAAGGCTGGGATAGAAGGGATAAAAGTCCCAAAATAGAGGCTGTGTTGGGCGAGGGGTCACCTCTGAATATTCAGCCGGGGGCATTCTAAAACTTCTGGTGTTCTTGTAGCAGCGAAATCGTCAAAGAAATAGAGAATTCGTCATAGCATCCAAATCCTCTTGGATGGATGGGAAAAGACAGCAGGGGAGAGAAGCAGGGGGAGGAAGTGGACAAAAGTGAGGCAAGGAAGCACTTCTATCTCATGGCAAACTTAAAATGAAAAGAACTGGGATGAAACAGTCATGGAATCACAGAATCACAACTTCCTCACGAGGGGCGGTGAAGAAACGCTCTGGGAGCAGGGGCAGGCCCTGAGGGCAGGGCTGGAGCTGTGTCAGGAGGGATTTGGGTTGGATATTGGGAAAAGTTCTTCCCCCAGAGGGTGCTGGCACTGCCCAGGCTCCCCAGGGAATGGGCACGGCCCCGAGGCTGCCACAGCTCCAGGGGCGTTTGGGCACCGCTGCCAGGGATGCCCAGGGTGGGGTTGTTGGGGGTCTGGGCAGGGCCAGGAGCTGGATTTGGATGATCCCTGTGGGTCCCTTCCCACTCAGGATATTCCATGATTCCCTGATTCTTTGATGAATAGAGCCTGAACGTACGTTTGCCTTCAGGAGATGAGTCCTTGGCTGATCTCCATAAAAGCTGCCAAACCAAATCTTTTTCTTTATGCAGCAATAAAAAGACGCCTTTAATCTGGTGAAAACTTGCTTTCAGCTACTTGTCTGCTACGTAAACCCAGTTCAGATTGGGAAAAAAAAAAGAAAAACTCTTTGTTTTGCCACAGGTTCTCGTTAAAGGAACTCCCAAGAATTACTCCTGGAACTGTGCGAAGCCCGGTTGTTCCTCACAGCTGTGATAATGCCACAGACATGGACCACCCCGCCGGCCTGTCAGCTCTAAAATATTACTCCTGGAATAATGAAAAATTGCCAGTTTCTCACTATGGCTTCATGATTTATGTGCAGTTCCTCAGAGATTGATCAGTTGGTTTGTTTCCTTACCTGGAATGAATGATGAATATTTTAAAAAACACTTAATGCTGGATCTGGTGCAAATGAGATAATTTTGCAGTGACTTGTTTAGTTGTTTCCAGAATAACTGGACATTATTACCTGCCCACCATGCGTGAACTATGGGTCTCTGGAGGGGCTAAATGCCTTCAGTGGATGTTTCCTTAATATTTCCATGGAGTTCATCTGCTCTGTTCATACCGGAGCTTTTACCAGATGGTTCTCCAGCCCCGTAAGGACATTTCACATTTTCCATCTATTACTCGCCGATGGAAAATGAAACAATTCGATTTGTAACTTTGGACTGACTCACTTCTCTTCCTGCACTAAGGAATCGTGCCCGGGGTGCCCCAGGGAGGTGGAATTGGGAAGGAGTTTGCTGGTACCTGGAGTGGGATCAGTACAATATTGAAGGGAACAGCTCGCTGTCCTTTATGACTGAAGAACAAAGGGGGTTTGTAAGGCTTTTCCTGAGATGGTTTGGCACATAACATTTGGGTGTCTACCCCAAGAGTAATTTATCAAAAATTCATGAAGAATCCATTATCATTTGGATCTGCTGCTGGGACAGAACCAGGAATAGAGGTTGTCTCACCTTTGGTGCTTGTTGGGCAGCGGGGAGCTGAGGGCAACACATAATCCAAGCTTACCTTTGTTTCCAGACTGGGAAATGTTTAGGCAGGGTTATTTTATTTTACTTTATTTTATTTTATTTTATTTTATTTTATTTTATTTTATTTTATTTTATTTTATTTTATTTCATTTCATTTCATTTCATTTCATTTCATTTTAATTCATTTTATTTTATTTTATTTTACTGGAGGGGTCCGTTATGCTTTTTTTTACAAATAGACCTTTGAGGTATTCAGTGTCCTTGTGTCTAATAAACTACCAACATTGCACTTGTCACCAATGGATCAGGTAGCAGGAAACGGCCACTTTTGAGAAGATATTCAGAAAACTGCTGTTTCCAAACATAACCCTGCCTGTGCTGTCAGAGTTTGCAAAGCAGGAGCTGGATCTGAAGACAAACACGGCTGTCTTCTGCTCTTGTTATCCTCGTTAGTCTCCTTTGAAGCCACACTCCTCCAACTTCTTCCTTTTAGGAAGGACGTGGAGCTGCTGCAGAGAGGCCAGAGGAGGCACCAGGATGAGCAGAGGGCTGGAGCAGCTCTGCTGGGAGGCACGGCCGCGAGAGCTGGGATTGTTCAGCCTGGAGAGGAGAAGCTCTGGGCTGAGCTCACTGTGGCCTTGCAGGGCCTGAAGGAGCCCCAGGAACCATGGAGAGAGACAATTCCCAAGGGCTGCAGGGCCAGGAGCCAGGGAATGGCTTCCCAGTGCCAGAGGGCAGGGCTGGGTGGGATCTTGGGCAGGAATTGTTCCCTGGCAGGGTGGGCAGGCCCTGGCACAGGGTGCCCAGAGCAGCTGGGGCTGCCCCTGGATCCCTGGCAGTGCCCAAGGCCAGGCTGGACACTGGGGCTGGGAGCAGCCTGGGGCAGTGGGAGGTGTCCCTGCCCAGGGCAGGGTGGTGGAACAAGATGAGCTTTAATGTCTCTTCCAACCCAAACCATCCTGTGATTCCATGATTCTTTCTCAACACCATTTCCAGTTTGAGCTTTTTCTCTTTCTTTCGGCTCTGATCTGTTGGCCACAGCTCC
>WEIT01036918.1:2639-12813 GCA_013389985.1 Dryoscopus gambensis | reverse complement strand
AAGCAGTGAATCCCCACAGAACTTACAAGTCATTGTAAATAACCAAACGCTTTTTTTTGCTCTTACTATGTTGCTGTAGCTAAGAAGCTAAAAACAGTCCCTGGGTGCATTACAGGGAAATATATGGTAGTACTAAGGACCTGAAATTATCTGCACATATGGCATCACTGGAATGCTATAACCAGGCCTGGTATCTTTAATTTAAAAGGAAGTTGAAATTAAAAGGGCCAAAAAAGGAGTTACAAGAATTACAGTAAGGAAATCCTTCCTTTTATTGTGTGTGTGTGAGAGATGGATAAAAGATCAGTATATTTAGTTTATTTATAATAAGATTAGAGGTGACTTGATGGAGATCTACAGCTTAGAACATGTGGAGAAGGTGTAATAGCCAATAACTATCTAATCAAGCACAGAAAAGGATAGTAAGACAGAATTCCTGAAAAACATCAGACAAACTCGGTCTAGAAATATGATGCTTTAATTATTACATCAGGTTAGTCAGCAACATAATACATCTCTTTTTGTATCTTAAATATCAAGGTAAAGGTGAAGTAATGATTTGGATTTTTTTTTTAATGATTAATACTTTACCTTGATTTATATCAAAGATGGAATGCCTAAACAATCAAAATTATCTCTCCTGCACTGAAAACAGTTTAATATGAAAGAAACTGAAATACTCAACTAACTTTAAAAGATAGTTTTATACAACATCTCTGTTCTCATTTATGATCTTATGGGTCATACTTTAATGCAATTACTCAATATAAAAATTACTTTATCTAATGTAACATAAAAATAATTTTAGGAAAGGGTGCAAGTATACTACCTATCTTTACAAGAATACACCATCAAGAAACAAAGTAAGAGTGACTTTTGTGGTGCAACAGGTTAAGTAGCTACTGGGCATCCATAGGTGTGCGTAACACCAATATGAAGCTGAAACAACTGCTCCAAATAATTTGAATATAATGGTGCAAGATTTGCTTATGGCACTATAAAATGGATAGGACTTCCTCAGCATAGTTGCGAGATCTAGTAAAATACAAAGTCTAAAGACCTAATTGTACCAAGGAGAACATAATGAATTCAGCTTTTTAGTATTAGGTCCTCATTTAATAGCAGGGGAAAACGAATCATGTATCAGATGGAAAAAGAATGCAAGAAAAAAGCCATATTTGGTGCCTAAAGAACTGTGAAGCATATTTTTGGTCTGAAAACACACACTGAAATTACAGTTTAAGTACGTGGGAGGCAATTGTCCTTGTGGTTATAATTAGCGTCCAAATTTAGGGACTTCAGCACTTAATGCATACCCACCCGCCTGTTATTCTTACCATGTTTTGCTATGTCACTTAATGGAGATGAATACTCTTTTCCCACCTCATATTTACATCAAGGCTATTTAATTTCTTTAGGCTGCTATAATAGGTTAAACGGCAGTCTCAACATCACTCTTCATCTCCCACTGGACAATGAATGGCATTGTAAGACTGAGAATAGATGAAGGCATATTTACATTCATAATGTTCTTGACTATAAAATTTATGTAAATTATGATTTTATATTTGCAAATACTGTAATTTTCAGTTTCAATGAATACTTTACTACTCTTTCATCATTAACTTTCTATGTACATTACATGGAGAGAAAAACTAATGAAAATAAAGAAACTAAGTTCTGTGATCAGAGAGGTCCAGGTCTCCTGTAAAAGGAAAAGAATGCTTTGTTTCTTAATTGATCTTACCCCTGTACAGATACGGGGCTGGACTACACCCCACTGCTCACTTGGAGTGTGCAAAACCTTCAGCGGTTTTTAAGCAGGTAACAACAAAACCAGATTTTGCATTGATGGCTTGTATTTTAACCCCATCAAAATCTAACAACTCTATTGCTGATGAAAACTAATTTTTTTTCCCCCATCTGTATAAAGAGTATTTTTTCTATTCATTGACAAAACACCATGGAAACACTATGTTAATTACAGAACTGCATGTAAAGTTTGGCAACATGTTTACAGATGTTACACAAGAATGAGAAACTATCAAAATATCCAATTTCATTAACTAAGCTATTGCTCCACCAAATGGATAGAATGATTTTTAAATATCCTTACAGTGGAAAAAGAACTTTTCAGTTAAGAAGAATATTAATCTCTCATACCTCTCATGAGACATACACACACACAAAAACACACAAAACTTGTGTATTTCTACACACAAACTATGATGATTTTTCTGTGATGGTCAGCTACGTATTTCCTTTAATTTTATAACACGCAACTCTGACTCAAAAAATCTATGCTTCCAGAATAAAAAAATGACAAATCATACTGGTCCAAATACTCTGACATACTTTTAAATGAGGAAATTTTTTTGGTGTGTTTTGATAAGAGCTTAGTGTGACATTTTCAGACTGCAAATGCAAACATATGTAATGAAACAGCTCTCAAAATAACACAGTCTCAGATACATATTTTATTTTTAAGGAGGTGATTCCTTGATACCTGAGAAGCACTATGAGAATGAAAAAATGTCACACATCTTCAGGAAGTAAAATTGGGCATGTAAGACGAGTCGGATCAGTTCTGTGTATAATGAAATTGCTGGTTATATATGTTGTTTTTCAAGTTACTCAACATGTAATCATTAGAGGATTCAGCTTGAAATGCATGGACTGTGTATATATTCAAAGACATGCATCTTAAAGAACAGTGAATTTTCTGGTCTCTCTTAGCTTTATGCCTTGTAATAAAAATGAATCTAAAAGGACTTCAAGATTCTGTTCCAGTTTGACAAGTGGAGGAAGTACGGACTCGGAACAATGGCCCAAACCATCAATATCTTCCATTAAATATCACTTCTGTTTTCCCAGTTACTTGAACCAATTTATTTTTCCGTGTAAAATACTAAATTTCCTAAACTTCTGCTGAATGTCTGGCAAAAGGGAAGTCCGTATCACTGCTGTATCAGACCAAATTGCGGCTACCAAACAAGAAAGCCCTCCTCTTAGCACCCTACAAATACTATCAAAAGGAAAAATTATTCTGTGGGACTTTTAACAGCAAAACCTTGAGGGATGTTGAGAAGACCTTCCAAAACTCAGAGCTTGTTTGTACAAGAAACAGGGAAATCAATCTGATGCCACTCCGTAGTACTTGTCACAGAGAAAATACTGAAACCTCAATATTAATTACAAAACTTAAAATAGTCACAAGAAACAAAGACACCAGAAGCTATTTTAATACTGGCAAAGTCTTATATGCAGTTTTAACTACAATTCTTCAAAGAAGCTTGCATATGAAATCTTCTGTATTTCAAGTTCCTGCATCGCCCACTAATGATGTATTCAAGAAAGGAATGACATCTGAAAAGTAGTGTCAGAAAAATTAAGAAAACTGCATTAGCCAAATTTTCTTTTCAAAGAATCTAGGAGCACAAGGCATAAGATCCCTGTGTAGAGTAAAAATGTCATGAATGACTAACTTTCTTTTTTACATTAAATAGTCCATCCTTTTCATGATGTTTAATACAGTATCTTTTGGAATAAGAAAAATATTTTGTATGGGACTTTTTTAATATTTAATTGTGTCTTTGCCAAAAATTAAAGTATAACAAAACCATGATTGTTTCCCTTAAAATACAGGTCACATACAGAAATAACCACAATTCTATTCAACATTTACATTTCATTCATAAAAGTGCATTTAATAGTGAAATGAATCTATATATATAATTAGTCACTCACTATTCCTCTAGCTGGTCACTAGTTACCTAGAGCAAAGTTTCACACTATAAAATATTCTCAGCTGGAGTGCTAAATCATGATTAGACATAACTAGATACTGATTAATAACTTAAACACTTAGCCATTCCCTTTGCTTTTGTCAAAACTTACTTTTTACACACCAAATGCTTTTTAAAATTTTGATGCCAAAATCCAGCTTAAGGTATTGGATGACTTTTTTGTTATAAAAACCAAACCAAAAATATCCAACCCCAAAACATTCCACTAAATTCCGATTCTTTTCAAGTAGCTATATTCATACCGAGAAAACTCAGTAACAGCTTGTCAATTCAGGAATTCCGCTACTTCCTGTAAGTTAAATACTTTGCAAAGTCTGAATCTAAAAGACCAAAAAGAAACTAAGCGCAATCTGTGCTTTCAAGAGCAATGTGTAGTTAAGGTCTCCCAACCATTTACTCAGGAAGAAATACTGTTGCTTCTGGATTTTAACTTAATTAAAATCACTTTCCTGTCAGATGGTATGAGTGTCTCCAAGCAAGAGTGTCTTGATCTTCTTTTTACTGGTACATTTTATGGGAAGAATACATTTGCTTAAAAAGAAGAGCATTTTCTTCCTTTTCTATCCCTTACTCCTCTCTGCCAAATGACAGAGAATAATGATTTTTTCCTCAGATCCAACTTGGATCCCACTATAAAGTACACTTTTGGATTTTAAAATAATCTAGGTCAATATGCCAAAACAAGTTTAGAACATTTATAATACAGAGAAATTCTTGCACCTGATCTACAATTCCCTTGCAAAAGATAAAAAATATTGCAAGTTTCAAGATACAGGTAACCTTTTCTTGAACCCTAAGGCATGCATGCTCCTTAACAAAAATCATAAAACAACATTCAACCACTTCTTGTAAATCTAGTTGAATCAGTCATATCAGAATCAACTCTTACTACATTAACACTTCTAAGAAAAGACCTTACAGGATCAGATATGTAATATGGAGAAAACTACTGCAAAAAGTGATGGCAAGATTTTAATTCTTTAAAAATTGCAAATCTGTAGAAATTATGTTCCAAAGAAAGTGTTTAATATGAAGTTATGTAATGTACATCATGCAATGAAAGCTTGAACAAAACCATAGGGAGCTGCTCAGAAAGTTCTGAGTTTTATATAAAAGTTTCACATTAATTTATTCAAATACAACAGAGTGCTGGAAATATAAAATAACTTCTGGCCACCATGGGTTCTATCACCTTAAAGAAATGCATAAAGTTCTATATTTACTATATATGTTTATCGAATAAATAGCACTAAGCAATGTGTGGAGGGTCTTAAATTACTAGGCACTTGGTCATCACTGTCGCTTTAATTTGGCTTTATTCGTCTGCTTTCCATCAAATTACCAATGCTGACCAGTCACAACAACTGAGAAATGCTGCTGCTTGCATTGCAGATCAGTCCCTGGTACTGGACTCCAAATGCACTTGGCTGGCATCTGCACTGGTACCTGTCAGTATCATTCAGCACATGTTTAGACATTTAAATCCATATAACTTAAGAGCAACACCCACTAAAATTCTGTGAACTTCATTTAGAATTTGTCCTGGAAGCAAAGTGCTCTGTAAGTGCCACAGAATTTCTTCGGGAGGAGGAGAGGGAAAGCAAAGAGAGCCAAGGATAGCCATGAAATAGCATCCCTTCCCTTTAAGGGAAAATACAGCCAATATTTTAGAAATTTTTTTTTGTCCTTAAAACTTTACTGGAACATTATCACAGCTCTAAACACATCAGAGACAACTGTCTGTGACTGTCACATCTATGGTAGGAGGATCACTTGAAATACACCAAAACATCATTACAATCTTGTTTTTAACTATATACACTGCTGGCAACCCAACTGTCTCTCCCCTCCATCGTTTTCTTCATGCAGATATGCTTAAGGCTGCCACTTTTAATCCTTAAAGAACAATTTTAACAAATACTTTTTAACAAATTCTGATTAGCATTTATGATTATCTGAAGTAGCAGTTATCTTCTACTGAAAACAAAACCAAACCAAACCACGAATTAAAGTCTTTTGACCAGGTTCAAGCAACACAACTTGTAACCACTGCAATGTCTCTGAAAAAGTTTGAAAGTCAACAAAATGCAGAGGAAACATTATATAATGAAACTTTGTAAGAGACATACATAATACTCATCAGGTAAAACAAAGGAAAGAAGCTGCTCTCCTCAAGAAGAATCACAGACTGGTTTGGGTTGGAAAGGACATCTAAAGAACACCTAGTTCAGCCTCTTGTCATGGGCAGAGAGGTGGACATCTACTAGATCAGACTGCTCAAAGTCCTATCCAACCTGGCCCTAAACACTTCCAAGGATGGGGCATCTGCAATTTCTCTCGGCAACCCATTTCTGTGTCTCAATACCCTGATTGTAAAGAATTTCTTGCTTAGATTTAATCTAAATGTACCTTTACTTTTAGAGACCTAAAGAGGCCCTGGTAAAAAGTCTCCATCTTTGTTATAGAGCCCACTTTGAAGTATTGCAAGGCAGAAGTTAGCTCTTCCTCTGTACTGGCAAGAGTGGCTTCGTGGTTAAAATGAACATGAACTATAAAGCAGGCACCAAGTACAATGAAAAAGCTCTGCCAGAATCAGCTGGGCTCTGTCCATGGCTTCAGAGTCATGTCGCCCAAAAGGTGGCTCAGGAGGGAAATGGGGCAACACGCCAGGGGCAGGGACAAGGGCAAGGGAGATGCAGTGCACAAAGACCACTGCCAGAGGCAACTTGAACTAACAAGGATGTGAAGCAGTACCAGATTTGTCAGCTATTTAAAGTAGGTAAATCTAAAACGGTACAAAGAGGAAACACAGAAAGGATGTCTGAAGAGAATGGGCTAATAACACACAGTACCACTAGTCCTCACCAGGAGAATCTGACACCTGCTGAAAATGAAGCTACGGGAATTATTAGTCCCGACTTGATATTATGTACCCTCGAGGGGAACTGATATAACCTGATTTTAGTGCTTTGCAAAATAACTCTTGATCCTGGACCTGTTCTTCCACCCTTTGAAACTGCATGTCCTGCAAGTTTTGCTACATCTATGTCCTTATCATATGCATATCTCTCTTCTTCGAGCCCAACTCTGCAATACAGCCATAAGTGAAACAAAAGCAAATGGGCTTCCAACCCTGTAGGAACAGCAACAACAGAAACACTGCAATGAATGCTGGTATTTGGTCTTTCAAATACTTAAATGTTTTGCTCATACAGATATGTGATGACCTTTATGAGGTGTGTAACAATGTAACAAATGGGTAATTCATGGCTCCACAAAACAGAGATTATTGTAGTATTTAAGAAAAGATGCCATCTGCAATATAGCTGAAAATCACCAGTGCTTTTTAGACTGATACAGTTTACTTAAATTTATATTAACTGACAAATTATAACATGTTACCTATTCTAGAGCCTGTAAGACAATATATAAAATCATTTAAAGATTTCTTCTTAGAAAGCACTGTATTTCAAATTATAAACACTTCCTGAAGTATTTAATTACCTGAGATATTTCATCTGAAAAAAAACCCAACACTCAGTTTTCTTGATGCTTCATAACCCAGTTTATGAAACAAAGACTTTAGAACCAGCCTGCAACCCAACAATTATATGGGATTTAACCACTCCCTAAGCCAAAGGAACTATGTTTAAAGCTATATAGTATTTCAGTTTCTTTATAGATTACTTCAATAGTGAAACTTGTTTGACCAGTTTCAGTATTATGTCAACATAAAAATATCTGAAACACAAGAAACCAAGAAGTATTAAGTGAAACCAATCTCAGAGAACACTGGAAAAATTTCAAGCAGAGGTAACTACAGGAAAATAAGTAACTGGCACTTAAAAATATTTTGTCTTCAGAGAAATTATCTGTCTTAAATATAGGTTTAACAAATTAGGAATAAGAAGTAAGGCATGCTAAATAAGCATTATCGCTTTCCCACCAAAGAATTCTTAACATGATTTAATTTGTAGTCAGAACAACCTACAGTATACCAGCCCTGAAACAACTGTGCCAAGCTTACTATGAAGCAAGCACTTAGATACATAACTTTAGTAAGATTATACGCATCTGAAATACTAGGGTTCCTCAAATACGTCAATTGCAGCATTCTTTTCTAAATCAGCAATATGCCTTGCTTTTTAAAATGAAATTTCTACTTTCTTGTTTTCCTGTGAAGAGCTGTAAGAGGGAAAATGGCCATGGACAGAAGAGATTCACTGTTTGCTAAATGGAGGATGAGGCAAGAAAAAAGAGACGCAGTTTGGCAGTCTATTTTAATCATGAAGACAGAGCAGACAATTTCATTTTTCTTTCTTGTCTTCTCATTTTCCCCCATTAGCCAACAAGAAGCACCAGATCTACTCACTAGGCATACTACCTTACTGCATGGCTAAGAAAATCAAGAGATGAAATGGAAGGTAAGAGCAACAGCCACAGCTTCCAGTTTGTGTCTCAAATATCAAGACTTGCCTGTAGTCTGGTCTACCACTGAACAAGCACAATACCTCTTTAACAAAGGAAAGATATCTAGCAGGTTACAGGGAAACCCCTGCTGCCTGAAGCCTTCTTCACCAGTCTGAATGCTGCCTCCAAAATTTGGAGTGATAGATGAGGGAAGCTCATGCTACTGAACTTGGCTTACCTTGAAGGCACTATTAGGGAGAAACTGAGTTTGTCAAAAACTTAAAGAAAGGTCTCCCAGGTTTGTTCATGAGTATATAAAGCTTGTCTTATGTTAAATGTACATTGAGTTAACCAGAATATTCAAAAGCTGCTAAGGCAATTTTCAAGAACAATTTTAACTGGTTTTTGAAAGACATGTATTCTCTAGTAGTAGGAGAGAAAGCTATTTTAATTCGTTTTTCTAAGCAACAAAATAAAAAGACATTCCTAAAATTACGTAGATCAGTAAAACGAGTTCATTATAATAACTTATTATTGTGTTATCATGTAAGTTTTTAATTTCACAAAGTTGGATGCAATGAGAAACAATCTTGATATAACCTATAAGAAGAAGTCTAAACACTTGGAAACGGTGAAATCATATAATCACATGTGCACAAACAAAAAGACTAACCCACCAAAAGCAACAGTCTTTACTTCTCAACTCTATTTGACAGTTCCAAAATCCAGGCACACATCCAGAAGAACTTTCTGCCCCACGTCTGGTCAGTAAAGAAATTGAGGTTAACCTTTAATTTTTAATGTCACCTGCAGCCAGTGACTGCTTTTTCTAATGCAAGTGACAGATAAACAGCAAAACACTCCCAAGATGATACACAAAGCACCACATACCATAAGTGCATTTTTATTTTTATACCAACTCAATTTCTCAAATGGATAACCAATGTTCCTACTAATTTACATTAAGAATTGAGTGAGGCATGAAAATTGTTCTGATGCATAGGCTCTATTTCTTTAATGTACTGGATAGTGTTCTGTACTTTATTGCAACACTGGAAAAAATGAACTACACTTAAAAGGTACGGAAACTACATATACAAGCTCATACACGTCTTAAAAAATCACTTCAGAAAGGAGTTTTAAATTATCTGGAGAATAGGAAGGAAAAATAACTAATTAAAGTCACTGATGGAAGTCAGTAAAAAAAAAAAAAGTAAAAATTAGAATGAGTTTACTTACCTTTAACTACTTGAACTAGTGTGTTTCTGTAGGTCAAGACCAGAACTTTAAATCCACATTGCAAGGACTTCCAATTTATATCTCCTTTATACAATTCAATACTATCACCTTAACATTTGCAAGGTAATTCCAAAGTAAATGGAGGGAATATGGCAAATTGAGGTAATATAGTCTAGCTATTTAAGGCCAAATTGGCAAGCCTTTAACAGTAAACACTGTATCATTACTAAACACTGCCATGTTGTTAATGTTAAGGAGAGGTTTAAATTAGAGAGTGAATTGCCCCTTCAGGTCGGGACTTAGGGCATATTATGGGAGAAAGCAAAGAAAAGCTCCCACTGACACTGTCTGTGTTTCACCAGTTCTGTGGGAAGCAGACTGGAGTACAGTTATCCATCAGTTTTAAAACCAAATACTACAGTCACCATTTTCACTTGTCTTTTAAAATTTAATGCAGCAAACTGGGGAGAAAAGAACCTATGTTTGTAAAGCAAGATTTCTTTTGATACAGAAATGGTATGAAAATAGTTTTTGGACAACTGCAGGAGACACATCACAAACATTTTTATTGATGTTAAATGTGTAATTATGACATTAATGAAAATTAGGCAAACTCAGTTTGCTTTTTTAAAAAAGTACAGAAAAATTAACTCACATAGTGGCAGGTGCTCAAACACAAAGGAGACAGTTGTCTTTACAAGGATATTCTCCACACATTC
>WEIT01036913.1:159494-197464 GCA_013389985.1 Dryoscopus gambensis | reverse complement strand
GGTGGGGGGCGGGTCTGGGCTACGGGTCCCCTCGGGATGAGTGGCGAGTCCCAGCCCGACCCCCACCCCGGTGCAGCTCCAGTCCGGTGGAGACCCCACTGCGACCTTCGCTGCGGTGCGGGGGAGGCGGTGGTCTCTGAATCCCTCCCGATATGGCTGGGGAACGCACTTGCCTGGCCGCCATCCCCGCCTCGGTCCCATGCAGACCCCCGTGAGGCCCTCGCTGTCGAGGGGGGTGGTTTCTGAAGTCATCCGGGATGGATGGGGAGCCCCCATCTTGCCCCCATCTCCGCCCGGTACAGAGTGCACCTCGTGCCCTCTGCAGTGGGGGGTGGGGGGCCGTGCGACCCTCGCCCCTTCTGGGTAGGGGTCTGGACTCTGGGTCCCCCCACTGTAGCTGGGGAAGCCACCAGCCTGACCCCCATTCCCATCCCGCTTCCATGGAGACCCCAGTGAGACCCTCATCCCTGTTGCGGGAGGTGGTCTCTGGGTCCCCCTGCGATGGATGGGGAGCCCCAGCCTGGCCCCCATCCCTGGTGTGGATTGGCCTAGGGAGGCGCCAGGGGCAGCCCTTGTGGGGGGCGGTGGCTGGATGTGCCCCCCAGCCGTGTCAGTGCCTGGGCACGGGCTGGGCCCAGCGTTCGTGGCTCCTGGGAGCCCTTAGAGCGCCCAGCCCTGCAGGGCCTGTCCTTACTGCGGGGCTGTGCTGAGCAGTGGCAGCAGACAGCCCTGGCACCCTCTGCCCCAAAGCTCTGCCCTGGCACCCGCCCGGGCTCGGCTCTCCTGTGTCCCCAGGGGCTCAGCCTTTATGGTGTTGTCACCACACGCAGGAGCAAAGTCTGTGGGGCTCAGCAGCTGCTGCTCTGTGAACTGGCCAGCCCTTCTGACAGCCTTCGCCCTGTGTGTGTGGGAGGGTCTGGAGCCTCCTCAGGGCCTGGTGGATGTGTGTATCCCTGGCCACCATGTGCTGCCCTTGAGGATCTGGCCCCATGAGAGAAAGGTGCAGCCCCACGGGGCTGAAGCTGCCCTGGGCTGCTGCGGCAGGCCCCAGTCTGCTGAAGCCTCCACATGTGGGCAGCGTAGCTGTGGCCAACAAGGTGTCCTGGGGAGCATCAAGTACCTCCTGTGCGGTTTGTAGAGGTGGAGGCAGGCCTGGCGAGGCAGGGAGCTGGCTGTGGTGTGTGCCTGGCATGGAAAAAGGCTCTGATACGCTTGTGTGGGCAGAGGCAGCACTGGACGTGGTCTGTGTCAGGTGATAGTGGGGGATAGGATTTTCGACTGAGTGCTGAGGGATGGTTCCTGGAGTCTCTTTTGATGAGGATGAGAGCTGCTTCATTTGTGCTCTCCTGCTGTGTTTCCACCTATGGCTTTTGTTCTAGGCTGTAACTTCTTTCCCTTTCATTGCAGCTGCAATCCCCAAGAAAACTTTTAATCTGCATTTTCTCACCTAACCCTGGCTATCCTGGGATCAAAGCTGATGATAAGAGCAGAGCCCTGTTGTTATTGTGAGCTCAGCCTTATTAAAGTAATATTCACAGCCTACAGAGCTGTAATGACTAACCTGAACCTCATAGCTCTGTAGTGCATATTTGCACAACCTCTTTTTCTCTCTGCACCTGCTCACATCCCTCTCACTGTGAGTGCCTTTGCTTTGGAGGATGACAGTGAGTAACACCAGATTCTTCCACATCTCTGGCAGCCAGACCAAGGCCCAGGCTGAGCCCATGTCCTCACTCACAAGGGGAGCAAGGCCCCTTGTGTGATATCTTTATGGATGTCTCGTGGTCAATGATGCTGGGATGTACAACTCTGATGGACACAGACGTGCTGGCAGAAGCCTTGCTGCAGAAGGGTTATGGTGAAAGCAATCCAAGGGAAGTATGGAATAGGCTACAGCTGTGACAATGCATTTGTTAGCTTAGCAAAGGCAGTGCTAGCAGGATTTCACTGGATTTGTGTTTTCGTCTCAGTAGAGTGTTTTGTTAACTTCTTCCTCTGCTGATGATCAGGAAATGGCAGGGTTTGAGACCATCCTCACCAGTCCTGCTGGTCATGGGCTCTGGTGCTGTCTCCTGGCCACTTGCTGTGAACCTGCTCTGCTGGCCCAGCCCTGGGCAGGCCAGAGGGAAAGGAGCTGGTCTCTAGATGGGGTGAGGTGTTGCTCTGTTCAACACAGCCTTACCCAGGCCCAGTTTGAGCAGCTGCAGGTGAGGTGAGGCCTCCCAGCGCTGAGGTCCCATCCCAGTGCTTTGGTGGCAGGCACCTTGCAGGGGGATCTGGGCCTGTCAGTAGGAGAGAGGAGACAGCTCACATTGTGTGTCCAGTATTTTGGCTCTGCAAGGCCTCTTAAGGAAAATGAGAGGTTTTGCCCTCAAAGGTGCATCCTCTCAGAGACTCTGCCCTTTGGTCTTCTCTCTCTTCCCTGTGCAGTAAGGTTTATTCACAGAACCACAGACAGATTTGGGTTGTACAGGACCTCTAGAAGTCTCTGGTCCAACTGACCTCCTGCTCACAGCAGAGCTGACTTGAGGCCTTGTTGTTCAGGGCTTTGTCCAGTTGGGTTTTGAGGACCTCCAGGGAGTTCAGGGCCTGTTCCCAGGCTGCAGCACTCCTCTGGAGAGTCACCTGCTGTCCATGCAGCTGTCCTCTCCAGCTGTCTGTAGCTGCTTGTGGGATGTGCCAGGACTTTGTCAGGTGTTCTGATGCCTTTCTGCAGCCTTGGGCAACAGGTAGAGAGACCTGAGGACCATCTGTTTTTTACCACTTCCAGGTCTTCTATTTTTTTTAAATTGTGGTCTTAATATCATTAAGGCAGTTTGGGCACACAGTCCTCGAGCGTGTTGTACCTCTGAGCCTTTTTTGTTGTGCTTCTGATAGTACATCCAAAGCTTTTTTTACCCACTCAGCCCGTTCCCCTGCGTTTAATGCTATTTTGGCTGTACAAACACCAGGAGAATTTTCTCTTGGACTTGATTACCGTGTGGAGTTGGTTCTTGAAGTTGAATTGCTCTCCAGATAGCATTGCTGCTAAGAGTGAACTTGGACTTGTTACTCCTTGCTCTGTTGCAAAGCCTTGACACTTAGTGCTTGGGGGGGATCCTGGTCTTACAAGATGTGAGGGGATCCAAGCCGTTTCAGACTGCTGCCAGGATGGCATTCTGGATGGATGAGGATGCTCCTGTTGGCTATCTTAGAATTTACTGCTATGGTTAGCAGCAGATAATGCTGAGATTGAGGAGTGTTGTCAGTTATATTTGAAGTGTTGCAGGGAGTCTCCTGGTAAACCTAATTCCAGGCAACTCTGTGAGATTTCTGAAATTTGTCCTTCTTGCACTTTCTTGAAACTGAAAATCCAGTTTGGTCATTCTTGCCTTTGAGGAATTTACAAGAGACTCACGGTCGTGTTTTGCAGCACCAGCTGCTCAGTGCTGGAGGATTTTTAGGCTTTCTGGGTTCAGGGTGACTGTGATACTACATTTGAGGCCTGCAGGCCTGAGCTTGGGCTCCCGCTGTAGGAAGATCTAGTGGTGATCTTCTCCCCTGCCTTTGGGACTATCAGGAAACAATTGCTGGAGTCTTGATGCTGCTGGTGATATTCTGGAAAGGCCCTTTTTTTCCCTGTGTACCAGTTCCTGTTGTGTAGACAATCCCAGGCACACGTGAAGACTGGCCTGAAGGGGATGTGGTGAAAGCTGCTGCAGTTTGCACTGGTTGAGAACCAATAATACATTTGGAGGTGAGACAACATTCACCAAACCCTCCCTGCCAAGCACAAAGCTGAAGGACTTGACCAGTGGCATCTGCAGGAGCTGTAGCTGACTTGGAGTGAGTCACTGCATGTGAAATCTCCGAGTCACAGAGGGCTTACAGATCCCTGGTCAGTTGTATAATCATGTGTTTATGAGCTTGTCTGACTTTGATTTCCAGCTTTTTGCGTCCTTGTGTGCATTTATCTGTATCTCTAAGGAGTTGTCTGCTTGTGATTTTTTTTGAGCTGGGTCATGCCTCCCCATTTCTTTTCAGTGAACAAAATAGGTTTAGCACTGGAAGGTGTTTCCTAAACCCTGGTTGATTCATAAAGCAGTGGATTCTTGTGTCGCTGTGTCAGACTTTTTTTTTTAAAATTTGAAACATCTCAACTCTTCCAATAACGGTTACCAAGTGTAGCCAGTAGCCAAGAATGAGCCAGTCATGGTCTAACATGGTCCTCTGTACAAGTAGCACTGTGCTGAATGTCACCAAGTGGGCTTTGTGCTCTTTGAAGACCGAGTTTGCAGCTCAGAGAGCTGCCTCTCCAAAAACACTAATAAGTAACAAAATCCTTTCTGCTCCTTTCTGGAGAATTTTGGCTGGACTGAAACCTGGTCCACAGTAGTGTGCTTAGTTCACTGGTGGTTCTTTGTAAATTCATTTGAGTTGAAATGAGTTAGCCAATACATAATAAAGGTTTGCAATGCTTGAATTTAGAAAGCTATCAGCTGTCCAGATAAACTCAGATAAGTCACAGCAGTGAAGTTGGCTTCTGCTGTACTCACCACTCAAAGTATAATATTGTTCATGAAGATATGTTGACTGAAACCATGCTGGTAGGACATGATATTATTTTCTTAATGTTTTATTGATTGAACTGTGTATTGACACTGTTGTTTTGGTTGAGAAATACTAGGTTGGGTGTTACTGTTTATTCAAAAATTTGGCACAAAAAAATAGAAGCTTCTTCCAGAACTCTGCACAGGTCTTACAGACTTTGTAGATGGGAAGTGGCTGAAATGTTGATTTAAGTGTCTTTTGTAGTTACTAGTTAATTATTTTCATATTTCAAATGATCTCTAATAGTGAAAAAGATAATTCTTCAGCCTTCAAAAGTATTGAAAATCTGAATCCACATCCATGAACAAAAGTCCAGGAGAGATACCCAAGCAGTTGCTGTTCCTTTGCTAGAGGAAAGCAATAACTGCATGGCTGTGGGATTTTTCTGTGGACTGTAAAGACTTCTGAGATGTTCACTTCATTGGGAGGGAGGAACAGCAGCATTTTTTCTTGCCATCTGTTTTTAATTAAATGTTTGATGGTAGATCCTCATTTCCATAGGTAGGCACATATTCCTCTGCTAATGGTTACCTGAGTTACAGCACCACTGATGTCTTTAATAAGCTGGATAAAGTTCCAGGTAGTCACTTGTGCTTGAGTGTCCTGGCAGAGATGTTGCACTTTGAGCTTCCAGATCTGAGAGAAGATCCCACATGCCCCCTCTTTGACAGAAAGGGCTGGGCAGGTCTGGTAGTCCCAGGTACTGGGTTTGGCAGTCAGTGTCGTGTTCTGTGCCAGTCCTGCACGCTTGGGGAGGACCCTCAGCTGTTCCATCACTCTTCTGGAAACGCTTGCATGCTGCCTGAGAAGCATTCTGCTGCAGGCTGTTGTGCAAGAGACTTTGCCCCTTCAACTCGTTCTTCCCAAGAATATATCTGTTACTGAATACTCCAGGGAGTACTTAACTCCTAAGTAAGGAGTTCCCAAATGGAGCAGTTGTAGCTGCTGTTAAGTGCAGGATTTCAGCACACTGCCTCCTCTTGGTCTGGCCAAGTCATGTTGCCGTGTACTCTCCTTGCTGCCAGTTATGTGGCTGGAAAAGAGGAAGATTTCGAGCAGGCCAGTGACCAAACCCCATTAGCTGTGCATTAGCTGGTCCTGGAATAAGAGAGGCGATGACTTGTCGTGGATCATTTCAGCATCTGCCAGAAACAATAAGCTATTCTGCTTCCATTGTAGAAAGTGAGAAAAGACTTTACCAGAGATAAAGTGCACGCTCTGTTTGCAGCTTAACTCACTGTGAAGCTCAGCAGAAGGTCCAGACGAATCTGACGGCCTGGGGCAGACAGAAGTAGAGCTTCTTACCTTGCTGCAGCTGAGCAGCTCTAATTTCTTCAGGTTGAGTTTGATTTCAGAGCAACCCACAGAACTGGAAAATACCATTCTTTCCTGTTTTGAGAGCTGCCTTCCTCATCCTTATCAGCTGGTAGTTGAAAGCCACTATAAAGAATTCATTGTCAGGGACATTCCGTGCTTTCCCACTCATACTGTTTGTCAGCATCACCTTGGGTCCAGCCTCAACTCTTAACTCCATCAGCTTTTCCAGACTCTTTTAAATACATCAAGAGCTGGCGTTCATCTGCCCTGTATCACCTTGGAGCTCTGCTGCAGCAGGTTGAAAATAAACAAAAGAATAATACTTCTAAAAACTAAATGTTAAGCTGCAGAACTTAAAACCATTGGAATTTTAGGAGGTCCAAAGTATAAATTGGCTCAGAGTAGGATTAGGCAGATTCACGGAGGATTTTCCCAGTACAGACTCCTAACAGGGACATTGTCAGTGCAGCTCAAGCCAGGTGGTTCGTCAGCAGCTGGGTCCTTGATTGGAGGATGTGCTGAAGAGGAACATCCTGTTAGTTGTGTTTCTTACCCTCTCTCCCCAGGTATCCATTCTTGGTGTGAATAGGAACAGGATATTTGAGTACGTGGTCCTTTTGCAGCAGTCCTTAGCTTTACATACCCTAAGAAGTTTTGGTTCCTTTGGCAGAACACGTGAGCTGTTCTGCTGGGAGGATTGAGACAGAGCTGATGAGGGGGACAGGACCTCGAGCCCAGGGGGTGAGCGCTGTGCTTCCAACCACAGCGTGCGAGGGAGTGCTCTTCCTGCAGCCTCGCCTCTGCAGGAAGATCTGTCCCAGCCACATCCCAGTAGTTTGGAGTTGCCTTAACCTGCAGAATACTTGCTCTCTCTAAGACTTTTCTGTTGGTCAAGGATGTTGCCATTAAGTCAGAGTTTTGTCTTGCATCGTAATGCCCAAAGTTTGAAAGCCACGTTAAGGTGTACACTGGTAAACCAGGTGCCTCTGATCCGCTTGTAGAGCACACGAGTTGCAAGACAAGTTCATAGATTGTTGCTTGCATTATCCTCTGGGAGGGAATGCTCAAATGGATTTCTTTTTCTCCAAATCTTTCTAGGGTCTATTTCTACCAAGGAAAGACTAGGCCAGCTCAAAGTGGCAAATTCTTTAGGAGTATCACCTTAGTGGTTCATTGCAGACTTGTGCAAAGTGTCTGAGGTGATTCTGAGGGCTATGTTCCCTCTGTTAAGTATACCTATAAATAAATTTTCCTTCATCTGGAAGCCTTGTGGGGTTTTTGCTTATTATTGTAGAGTCTGCTGTCTGTCTGTGAATCTGGGTGGGGGATATCTTTGAGCAGGAGACACTGTTCATATTCTGAGCAGCAGAAAAAAACTGTGCTTATCATCTTGCAAGAGTTCTCATCTGCTTCAAATCCTTAGGAGCTTTCTTTCAGATGTCTTTGTTTCTATTTCACTTTGTTCTTATTTCTGTCAGCCACCCTAAAACATGTATTAGATCCTGTATTGCTCTGGAATTGGCTTATTCTAAAAGTTTTGTCTCATCTTGTAACTAGAAGTGAACAGAAACACCAAAGTCTTTAGGGGTGAAACTTGCTGAGCATTTCTAAAGATTACATTTGCTTTAGTTTCTGTTTGTGATTGTGGGAACAGTGCTTTATCTGCCACCAGGAAACAGAAAACAGAAAACATTAGTGTGTATTTAGATAAAATAAGGAGGCAGTGGCTTTGAAATCCAGTTGTTCGGTATGATTTCCTTAAATTCCTGCTTGAATACGTTTCAGAAGTTGGGTATGTTGTCTGTCCAAATATGTTCTGTTTACTTCTGAGCAAACCATTTGTGAGTGAGAACTTGGTTGTCCTTTCAGAGAGAAGGATATAGAAAAAGAATTAAACAACCATCGTCAGTGAAATTATTTCAGGCTTCCTCCTTCACTGATATAGATCAGTTATGCCCACTGTAAGCCCAAATAGACAAGAGTACTGAGTCTTCTCATTCAGGGCTTAAAACAGTGCTAAATTTAGAATTGGAATTACTCTGATAGGGAGGGATAGGTTGTTGCCACATCATTTGATTCTAGTGCCTTTCTTGTAGTGTCTGCTTAGGGCCTGTTTGGGGACATGATGTTACTTCAAGTCTTACACTGCCTTACCACTTGCAGACTCCAGCTCCTGCTCCCTTTCCCTCTTTGGGTTTGTCAGTCATTATCTCCTTGTGCAGATATAATTCAGTTTTAGACCATGTTACTTGCCTCATCTTGAAATCTTGACCTTTCTGTCTCATGATAATGTCGACCATGAGCTGGGCTGTAACTTTCCCTCTGAGGCTGGCAGTGTGCATCGCACCTTCCTGTTCAAGTGCACTGTTTGTGCCCCGCAAAGTCACGCTGGTCTTTTTTCCTGACTCTGCATTGCATGCTCGTGTCTACCTTGCTGCTTGTTATTCTTATGACTGCTTTTAATGTCAGAGCTTTACCACCTTTCTTCTTGCTAGTCTCCAGAACTCCTCCTAGTTCTAACTTAAGCTTTTGCTTGTTCCATGCCTGAATATTAGCCCACGTAGTTTTGGGGCTGTGCAGTACACTACAACATTGTTTATATCTGTCCTCTGACAAAATTAATGCATCTTGTCTTCCTGTGTCTTGTTAAAACTCAGGATTCAGGGCTTGAAAGGAGTTATTTCTACGTCTATGTTTAAGAGAAAAAAGGTATTTTAAAAATTAAAGATGTGTTAGCTCCATAAGAACAGATCAGGAGAAAGGGCAGACCAGATAATTTGGATAGAGAGGAAGGCAGGGCTGGGGGTATTACCGCAGAACATCGGTGGGGAGCCTCCTGAATTGGTGCTCGAGCCGTTTCTGATACCCCGCTGTGTCATTTAGCATAAGCTAGTCTCTTTGCCATGCTGTGGTGAGGCGTGTGAGGGCTGTAGAGTTCCTAAAGGTCTGTTATACCAAACTACTGCATCCTGCTGCTGACTTTTGTACCCTCACAAGTAGAGTTGATTGACGTGCTGGTGTCTGGTATCCTGGTTATGGCCTGGCAGCATTCCTGGGCCTTGTGTTACTCCAGCAGTGTTCAGAGGAGTGGACAGTTCATGTTCTGTGTTAGACTGCTTTTCATTAACTTGCAAGTCTCTCTCTCGTTTCCAGTTGCCATCTTCTAAATGGATTCCAGTGAATTTTCAGGATCTTTGGACCCCCTGTCCTTGCCTGACAAACCGCTCATTGGTGATCTCCCTGCTGACATGGAGTTTGGTGAAGATCTGCTGGGCTCCCAGACAGCTTCTACCCAGGAAGTTTCAGTTCTTCAGCCCCCTGGCTGGGATCAATCCAAGCAGATGACTGCAGATGAGGACTTGGACCTTGTAGTGAAAGCAGACAGCCTGTCTGAACTAAATAAGTCAAATGACCGCGTTCTAGATAAACCTGGTATCTTGGATATGCTGGAGAAACCTGCTGTCTTAGATGATTTGGGTAAAACTTCTGACTTGGTAGAACTAGATAAACCAGAGGCTCTGGATGGGCTGTGTAAGGCACAACCTTCCCAGGATGTGGAGCATGGACCGGCAGACTCCTCTACCCTGTCTAGAGAAGCCCTTGTTCCAGAAACAGGGAAAGAAGGGGAGGATGCACCAAAAAATTGTTCTGGGGATGTAAAGGAAGCTGGTGCTGCTGCTATTCCTGCACTGTGTGGTGACAATGCCCCTGAATCACCCCAACAACCCGTTCCTAACTCCGGGAACCTCAGCAGTGCCCCAGCCACAGAAGAAACCACAGCACAGTCCTCGAGTCCTGCAATGCCTCCACCCCAACTCAGTCTTAAACAAACAAAGAAGATGAAGTTGAAGGCACCAAGGAAAAGCTCACCTGTGCAGAAGGAAGGGCTGGCAGGGGAGGCAGGGGTGGAACTGAGCCCGGACAACAAAACTGCAGCTTTGCCCCCTGAGCCTGTGGAGGAAAACCGGGCAGAGGAAAGGGATGATAAAGGGAAGAATTCACTTAAAGAAAACAGTGTACTCAAAGCACAGGAAGCCTTACCACCAACAGGTAAGTTGTTGGCTCAGCAGAACTTGGCTTCCTTTTGCTCAGGAGATCATCCAGCTACACACTGTTGAAGCTGGAGTCTGCTTTGCACTCCAGCACATCCCTTGCTGTGGAAATAGCCAACTCTTCTGATGGTCTAGATTTGGGCAAAGCCTCTTGTGTAAAGGGGATAATGCTCTGTGTGCACAAGCTCTTGCTCTGGCTTTCATGGCTTAAACTCATTTTTGATGCTTGTGGAAGCAAGGAGCTTCCCCAGTAAAGCTGTGGCTGCACATCAGCTTAGCTCACACTTTGCATCACTGGAGTCTGTGCTGGAGCTGAGGGTCACCAGCAGGTGTTTCCAATAGGCAAAGTTCCTCTGCCCAGGCTGGCCATCCCCAGGAGATGCTCAGTCTTGGCCAGAAGCAGCTGGAGGTAACTGCCCAGCCAGCCTGCCTCCCCCGTGCAGGGAGGTCTCCCCCTTACAGGGCTCCTCCCAAGCTGTGTGTTTGGATCTGCAACTACAGGTGGTGGGTTTAGGAGCCTTCCACCACCAGAACTGTACTTGATAGCCAGGACAGGCTGAGGCTTCATGTGCTGACTGACCCAAAGGGTGACTGCATTTGGAGAACACCTGTGCTCTTCTCTTGGGGAAAAGCAAGATGTTAGATGCAAGCCTCTTCTGTGCTTCTGTTCCAGGAGAAAGCCTGTCTGGGAAGGGAAGCGAGCTGCCAGCTGAGAAGGTGAGGAGAATGCAGTCAAGTATGTATGGTACAGGAGCATAGAGCGTGGCTGGCTGTTGTCAGACTCTGTGAGGGACACTGGCTGTCTCGTCACCCCTCTGGAAAGGAGTTTGCATGACTCCTGTGACAGAATGATCCCTGTGTGCTGCCACTATGCTGTCATGTGGCTTCAGTGTGTCCCTGCTATCCTCAGCTGAAATGTCATTCTCATAAGCCTTCTTCCCCCTCTCCTCTGTCTTGCCAACTCTGATCAGGTATCCATGGAGTTTTATCAGTTTTCAGCCTAGGTATTGGGGAGCCAAATCCCAGAAGTTGGGACTTCACCATGATCTGGGATATTTATCCGTGGTTGTCCTAGCTGATAGTTAGCTTAACTATTTTCTGAATGTCTTCTAGGAGCAGAAAAGAAGTGAACGACCCAGAAGATCAGAAACTGCCAGGCCTGAAACTGTGAACTCCTCTGAGAGCAGTGAGTAACTGGGGTTGGCCAATGCCTGTTTTCAGCCCGAGAGAATGGCCCAGATCCCTTGTGGGCAGCTGGTTCATGGTGTGAGTACAGTGGGAACTCTGGAACCTCTCTGCAGACCTTCCCTTCTACACAGGACAAGGTCCTTTCAGCCCACAAGTCTTGGGGTACTTGCCTTGCTTTTCAGGGCACTTAGGTCAAAGCAGGGAGTGTTGTAGTAATTTTACAGTGGTGTGTGGGCACCAAGCACTAAGTAACAGGATGGGACTCGGGGGGGTTCCCAGGAAATCCATCTCCTCACCCAGGAGCTTTCTTCCATTCTCTCTATGACAGCAGGCTGTCTGAAGGAAGGTTGCATCTTGGAAGTTTTCCTGGAGAAGTACATGAAGTTTCTGTTCTTCTGAGATACTGAATGTCACCGTGCCATTCCCTAGTAGTTGTGTGTTGTTCCTTTCTTGCCTGCCTGTGCTGGAATCTGGTGATCAGCTCGTTCCCTTTTAGGTCTAATGGTTCTTACAGGGTTTTCTGCTGTAGAAGTTCACACTCTGGGCTTCTGCTCAACCTTGGCAAATCATGACTTCCTAGAGAGGAATTGTGTTTAAGCCTGGTTTGTTTCAAGACCTCTTGATTCCTCTCCAGTTACAACAGGATTTCTTTTAAGGGTCCCTTTATTATTCCACCCAGACAGGAGCAAAGTACGTAGGGGAACTCTAGAAAGGTGACTCAGAAAACCCCAGCATGTGTCTCATGGCAGAGTTTCTCACTTCCTAATGAGGAGTTTCCGATCTTCCTCTGCTGCTTTGCAGTTCCAGTCTCTGACGAGGACTCTGATGCAATGGTGGATGATCCCAATGACGAGGATTTCGTTCCTTTCCGTACGCGGCGCTCCACTCGGATGTCCCTGCGCACTCAGATGGCCCAGCGAGCCGCCCGCTCCACCTTCACCAAGATGACGTGTGCCAACTGCCGGACCCCGCTGCAGAAGGGCCAGACTGCCTACCAGAGGAAAGGGCTTCCTCAGCTCTTCTGCTCCAGCTCCTGTCTCACCACCTTCTCAAAAAAACCACCCGGCAAGAAGATATGCACCTTCTGCAAAAAGTGTGTGTTCATTCCTGTTTCCTCAATGCTTCCATGCTTGTGACCCCACTCACCTGCTCCACAGCCTTCCCTGCCAGTCCCCTTCCATCCCCTTCCATCACTCCTGCCCACTGCCAGCTGCTGCCCCATGTCTTCTTTCACACACTGCCCATCCCATGCTCCCTGCACCCCCTTCACGTTCTTGCTATTCCCTGCCTGTTCCCAGACTTAGTGCTCCATATTCCAGCCTCCCCTCAAAACAACCTCCTGCATGCTCCGTCTTCAGACACCACTCCTCTGGGCCAGGACAGAAGCTGCTGTGAGAGTTCTTGCCAACTTTCTGGGACACTAGAAAGTCTTGTGCATTGCAGTGAGCCATCCTGTCTCTGTGTGGCAGGACTCATATGTCCCTGCACTAACACATCCCCTCCTGACCCCCAGGGAGATCTGGAACACCAAGGACTCTGTGGTTGCCCAGATTGGTTCAGGTGGCTCTTTCCATGAGTTCTGCACCTCTGTCTGCCTTTCCCTCTACGAGGCCCAGCAGCACAGACCAGCACCTCAGTCTGCAGATCCTTCGGACACCATCCGCTGCAGTGTTTGCCACAAACCTGGCGAGGTAAACAAGTCCCTTGTTCTTCCCGTGTCCTGGATGAAGTGCTTGGGACCCACAGCACTTAGTCTTGGTCAAGACCAGGGCACTTGCCAGGTTTTGCTGTGGTGGGAGAGCCCCTGAGCTGGTGTGAGCTCACTCCCAAGCTTCTCCTTGCCCTGAGGCTCACTGCTTCCTGCCACTCTGCTCTCCCAGTTACTCCTCTGACTTTTGGCAAGGGAGGCCACCCTGAGTCCACACCAGCTTCCAGTATGGCACTTCCCAGAGTTTTCGTGCCTGTTATCCCAAGGGCTGTGCTTCTAGTGGTACAGCTGCATTGGAAGGAGGCCCGTGGTGGTTTGGGGAGTGACAGCAGTGATGTCTCTGCAGATCCAGCACGAGGTCAGCAATGGGAACATGATTCACCGCATCTGCAGTGACGCCTGCTTCACCAAGTTCCGGGCCACCAAGGGGCTGAAAACAAACTGCTGTGACAACTGTGGACTTTATATCTACAACAAGGGCTTGCCCCTGGAGTACCTCTTCCATGAAGGCCAGCAGAAACGCTTTTGCAACTCTGCGTGTCTCAACAGTTACAAGAAGGTGTGTGGAGGCAGCTGCCTGGGGTGGGGGAGGTGTCTCTGTGGGCACACAGCAACTTTGCTTGGTGTGGCACAGGACACTTTATTAAATTTTATTAATATTTATTAAATTTTATTAAATCCCCTTGGTCTTTTATTGCTAACAAAGTAGTTAAAAGATTGCTATGGGGAAACTTTGAAGCAGGCAAACAGAATTGATTTAATTGGCATGGGGCCCACCATGGACCCAAGCATGGGTCGGAAAGTTGGTGTGCTGATGGTAGAGTGACACTGGTATATGCAGTTAGCATGGACTGGCTTTTGGATGTCTCCCTAAAGCTGGGCTGGATATGTTCCTCTGTCACCTGAGCAGCCTTCACATAACTGTCTTGGAAGGGATTGTCAAACTCTGTATTCCTACCAGGCTAGCCTTCAAATGAGAAGTTGAAGTGCCCAAGGCAGCTTTTTTTTGCTACCACCATCTGAATCTGCAGACTATGAGCCTGTCCCTGGCACCAGGTGGTCACTGCAGGAGAGCAGTCCTGTGGTGGATACAGCAGTCGGGTGGGATGTGGTAGTTGGACCTTTCCAGCTGTGATAGTCTCCTGGAAGCTCTGTTGTGCTCTGTGTTTGCAGAAGAACACTCGGGTATACCCCTGCATGTGGTGCAAGACGCTGTGCAAGAACTTTGACATGCTGCCCAACGTGGATCGCAGCGGCAAGATGGGCCTGTTCTGCTCCATTTGCTGCACTACCTCCCACAAAGTGAAGCAGTCAGGCTTAGTTGGTAAGAGCACCTGTGTGGAGGGAATCATCACCTCTCCACTCTTAATTCCTTCCTTGGTATTGTTTACTGCTTGTGGATGGGACTGAAAAGAATGTAAAACCCTGGAGAAGAGTCCAGTGAGACAAGTGGAAGTGCAGAGGGAGGAGCCCTTGCAGCACGTAGACATCTTAATACAGAGGGTAGTGTACATTGCTGTTCTTGAGAATGCAGGGAGCAGCTGTGCTGGACTGTGCTGGCATTGCCCTTTCCATTACGTGGAGTACTGGGGTGTCCAGGAATGGGACAAGTATTGCAGCTGATTTGTCCAAATTCCTGTAGAGCCAGGGTCACTTCGTTGAACCACTCTGCTCTCCATCTGTTTAACATTTCTGTCCTAGCAGAATCTGGTGCTCTTAGTTTCCTGGTGTTCTTGTCCTTTGCTTTTTGATAGTAGCTTGACAGACTGAGGATGAGTGAGTAGCTTGCATGCCATCCTCAGAATCCAGTCCCACATCCTCTGCTGCTGCCCTCACCAATTCCTATCTGTTTCATCAGGTCCCCCTAGACCCTGCAGCTTCTGCAGAAAGAGTTTATCTGAACCCTGCTATTACAACAAGACAGACCGGGTTGTCTACCAGTTCTGCAGCCCCAGCTGCTGGACCAAATTCCAGGTACTGAAATATTCTTCATGCTGGGCTGGGCTGTGGAGCTCGTGCCTCCTTTCACACTTAGCAGAGGCTCCACCTTCCTGGAGCTCCTCAGGGAGCGTTCCTAAGAAAATCTCTTCTGGAGCACAGGAGTTGCAGCGACTGTAATTGCTCAAAGCTCAGTCTCTATCTCCCCCCTCCTCCACTGGGATAAGGTGGGCTGTAATTCACTCCTGTCTATCACGTTATGCCCAGCAGGAGGGCAGTGCAGAGCTGTGCTGCATGAGTGGTTTGAGATAGAGTGGCCTTATGAGAGCACAAGCAAAAGCACAAGTAAGCCAGCAAAGCACAATGCACACCTGATAGCTGTGTGGAAAGGGGCAGAGCTGCCCTCTCAGCCAGGTGTCACCGAGAAACATAAGTCTTCCAGGATGTGTTGTTTAAAAACTTAAAACTAGCAGGCCTGGATACCTCTTGTTTAACAATCCTTGAAGGCTTGACTGGTGATTTTTAATCTTCTGATGTTAAGTTTCAGCATATGTGAGATGTCTGTGGTATTCATAGGCAACTTCAAGAATATTAGTTTTGTACAGTTGTCAAAGAACAAAGTAACAGCCAGGAAGACATGAGAAACTTAGGCCAGGACGTGTCTTGGGCAACTGAGAAAACATAGACAATCTAGAGGTAAGAGTTAGTTACTGGCAGTTGCAGCATTTCGTTTTGGAATTTGGTTTGTTTGGGGTTTTTTGCAGGGGTGGGGGAGTGGGGGAGCATTTGGTTGGTTGGGGTTTTTTGGTGGGTTTCTTTTTTTTTGTTTGGGTTTTCAAATGAATTCTTGATGTCATCCTTCACTGAGGTCACAAATAGTGTGGGTTAGTGTAGCTATAGAGCTTTTACAGTTGTGGACTTAATAAGACTAAAATCATAGAATAGTTTGGGTTGAAAGGGACCTTTAGATGTCATCTGGTCCAACCTTCCTTGCAGTGAGCAGGGACATCTTCAACTAGATCAGGTTGCTCAGACCCCTGTCCAGTCTGACCTTGAATATTTCTAGGGTTAGGGCACCTACCACCTCTCTGGGCAACCTATGCCAGTGTTTCACCATCCTCATTGTAAAAAACTTCTTTATAGCTAATCTAAATGTGCTCTCTTTTAGATTAAGACTATCACCCGTTGTCCTATTGCAACAGGCTCTGCTACAATGTGTGTCCCCATCTTGCTGATAAGCCCCCTTTAAGTACTGAAAGGCTACAAAAAGGTATCCCCGGAGCCTTCTCTTCTCCAAGCTGAATAATCCCAACTCTCAGCCTGTCTTGATAGGAGAACTGTTCCAACTCTCTGGTCATTTTCGTGGCCCTCCTCTGGACTCTGTCCAACACGTCCATGTCCTTCCTGTGCTGGGTGCCCCAGAGCTGGAGGCAGCACTGCAGGTGGGGTCTCAGCAGAGTGGAGCAGAGGGGCAGAATCCCCTCCCTCCCCTGCTGCCCACAGGGCTTTTGCTGCAGCCCAGGTCACACTTGGCTCTCTGGGCTGAGAGTGCACATGGCTGGGTCATGTCCAGCCTCTCACCCAGCAGTACCCCCAAACCCTTCTCTGCAGGGCTGCTCTCCATCTGTTCATCTCCCACCCTGGATTGATACTGGAGTTGCCCTGCCCCAGGTGCAGCACCTGGTACTTGGCCTTGTTGAACCTCCTGAGATTCCCATGGGCCACTGCTCGAGCTTGTCCAGGTCCCTCTGGATGTCACTCTGTGCCTCAGGCATTTCAACTGAACTACTCGGCTTGGTGTCATCTGCAAACTTCCTGAGGGTGCTCTTGATCCACTGTGTCCTTGATGAAGGCATGAAACAGTCCTGGTCCCAGGACAGACCCCTGAAGGTCACTAGTTGTCACCATCCACCCCATGTGGACACTGAACCTTTGACCAGTACCTTCTGGATACAACCATCCAACCAATTTCCTCACCCACCAAACAGTCCAGCCATTAAATCATCTTTCTCCAATTTAGAGAGAAGTATGTTGAGGGGAACTGTGCCAAAGGCTCTACAGAAGTCCGGAGAGATGACACCCATGGCTCTTTGTTTCTCCACTATTGTGATCACTCCGTTGAGGAAGACAGCTAGGTTGGTCAGGCAGGACTTGCCCTTGGTGCAGCTGTGCTGGCTGTGTTGGCACCTCCTGTCCTCCATGTGCGTCAGCACAGCTTCTAGAAAGATCTGTTCCATGATCTTTTGAAGGCACAGCACAGTTCAGTGGTTTCCAGGGTCCTCCTTTCTTCCCAGTTTAGAAATGGTTGCAGTGTTTCCCCTCTTCCTGACTGGGACTTCATTAATTCACCTAACTTGAATTATTGTCATATAAAATCAGCATTGTAAACATATGAGTAAACCCATGCATCACCTGGAATAGAAACTGTCTTGCTGGCAGGTCTCAGAACACACTTGACAAAGAAAAAATACTGAAGAGAATGTTTCAAGATGGCTTCTTGGGAATCAGTGTTAAGCCCAAGGATTTCAACATCTTCATCGATCATTTGGCAATAAGTCAAAGTAAGCATGATGAAATTTAGCAGATGAAACAAAAACTGGTGAAGTGTTAGCCCATGCTGCATTCAGGGCAGTCACAGAAAGCAAAGCAATTGGATTGATTGACAAGGCTGGTTCCTCCTAATATGTGCTTAAACACAGTTTCAGTGCAAGATCCTCTGTCAGCCTTACTCAAGTAGTGTGCGGATGCCAATCCTGGGAAAGTAAGGATTTTGAAAAGGCTTTGGAATTACAGCAGATAAACTATTCAGTGTGAGCATCTCAGTTTACAGCCACGCAGGGAAGGATTAATTCATTGCAAGTACAAGCAGGCGAACATGGAGTTAATGTTTGAGGGCCAGGGAGCAAAAGAGCTACCTAGAATGATGCACAGATAGGAAGGATGTTCTCCAATGTCCACTTCATTTTCAGTGTTGAAGAAAAATTAGAAGTATTCTGAAAAAAACACAAAAATTAAAATTGGGCTTGAAAAACGCTTGTTCTGAGGCCCTTGCAGAATGTCTTACCTGAGGTTATCAGAAAGAAAACCAGGAATTACTTTATTAATAAATAAATTCTTGTGGATAAGACACCAAATGCTAAATGCATTGTGGACAGGACACGAAATGCTGTTTAATCTAGCAGATTAATCTAGCAGAAGATGGGATGAGAGGCTGCTTGAATTCTTAAATTCTGTTATCTTGAAAATAGAAACGAGGCACCTGTGCTTCAAGAACTTTTAGAGAAATCCTCAGAAGAGGTAACAGAGCCCCCATCTCTTAAATTTTGAAATCCAGGGGTGTGTTAGCTTGAAAGCTTGCCTTGCTGAGAAGAGCTAGACCCAGCACACTGGAAACAAAGTGACATTGCTCTCAAGAATCAGCTCTCCAGGAGCCTGAGGTGTGATGTGATGGCCGACTGAGCCCCCACAGTGGCAGCAGGTCCAAGGGGGCCAGGCAGGCTGCCGGCCGTGGAGGAGGAAGAAGAGGAGGAGGAGGAGGAGGAGGAGGAGGCAGTGTGAGGCAGGTGCCTGCTGCCCTCCAGCTGCTCTCCCCCCATGAGCTGTCTCTGTCTCCTGCAGCGCACCAGCCCGGAAGGTGGGATCCACCTCAACTGCCATTACTGTCACAACCTTTTCAGTGGGAAGCCAGAGATCCTAGACTGGCAGGTGAGGACTTCCCCCGGGGGGATGTTGAGGTGGAGGCCAGCACTGCTGAGAACCTCTGGGGTATTTCCTCTCCCTGCTCTAAGCAGAGCTCCTCCTGTGCCAGTCCTCTGAATGCCTTAGCTGCAGAGACGTGCTTGGAGACTGCTGAGTGCTGCACTCCTGATGTTCAGCAGGATGTCAGAAGGGCAGGAGGAGACCACTTCTGCCAAATCCTGTGCCAGGAGAGCTCAGGACTTGACTCAGCCCCATAGTCTTTCTCCTGCTTCCCTGAGAAGTGTGGGAACCTCCTGCCAGGCTGGCTGACCTGGGTGTGGTCTCTTGGCAGGACAAGGTGTATCAGTTCTGCTGCAAGGACTGCTGCGAGGACTTCAAGCGGCTGCGTGGGGTGGTGTCTCAGTGTGAACACTGCAAGCAGGAGAAGCTGCTACATGAGAAGATCCGTTTCTCTGGAGTGGAGAAGAACTTCTGCAGCGAAGGTACTTGGGGAAGGCATGGGAGAGGCAGAGCACCCATGCCAGCCCATGCTGGGGGAGGAGAAGAGAGCATGGAAAGGAACAGAGGGGAGATTGTCTTAGCCAGGCCCTGGGGCAAGAGCCTTGCCATGCAGTGAAGGGAGGACTGTTGTGGGGATGGCTTGCTGTCCAGCCAGGCCCTAGGGCAAGATCTTTACCGTTCATTGTGTCCTTGGGGAGGGCCTTCTCACAGCTTTTCTCTCTCTGGGGGCTGGGGAGACAGCAGGTGGCAGCTCCGCTCCTCCTGTCATCATGCACTTCTACGCTCTTGCGTCTGGGCTGGCCTGACCTGGCCTTGCCCTGCCTGCTGGGTTCCTGCACACAGGAGGTTGGAGTCAGACTCTTCCTAGAAGCATGGAGGTGAGAGATGGCAAGTCCCCGTGAGGTCCCATCTTATCCCAGCCCCAGGGGCCAGTGCTGGATTGTTCCCTACAGTGTGTTGCGTGTGCTCTGTTGTCTCCGCAGACCTGGATTCTGGTCATGTTTGGGTCAGGGAGGCCCCCAGTTCATCCTGGGAAGGTTTCACTCCTATTGTTTCTCCGCAGGGTGTGTGCTTCTTTACAAACAGGATTTCACCAAGAACCTGGGCCTGTGCTGCATCACCTGCACCTACTGTTCTCAGACCTGCCAGCGGGCGGTCACCGAGCAGCTGGAGGGCAGCACCTGGGACTTCTGTAGTGAAGACTGCAAAAGCAAATACTTGCTCTGGTACTTCAAGGTCAGTATTGGCACTGGCAGCTTGTGCTAAGTGCTGTGGTGGGCACGGCACCCAGATAAGTGGGCATTGCACTGAGGAAGTTCGCACTGCTGGAGTCTGGCTGGCACTGCTGCGGAGAACCTGGCACTGCTGGAGTCCTGCCTGGCAATGACGGGACACTGCTACGGGGAAGCTCACGTAGCTGGAGTCCCCAGCTGATCCTGCCAGACAGAGCACTGCACTGAGGAAGCTCACAGTGCTGGATCCGCGGCCAGTGCTGCTGTGAGAAGTTCGCACCGCTGGAGTCCCTGGCTGGCACTGGCAGGGCACTGCTGTGGGGAAGCTCACAGCACCTTGCGATGTGCACCTTTCACTGGAGAGTTGTGTTGCACTCGGAGGGGGTGTGGTTAGTTACTCGTTGTTTCTCTCCTGCTGATGCGGGCTTTAGGCAGCTCGGTGCCATGCCTGCAAGCGTCAGGGGAAGCTGCTGGAAACCATCCACTGGCGGGGGCAAATCAAACACTTCTGCAACCAGCAGTGTCTGCTGCGATTTTACAATCAACAGAACCAGCCCAACCTGGACACGCAGAAGGGGCCCGAGAGCCTGCTGAACAGTGAGTAGGAGGGAGGGAGGGGACCTGCATAGCTCAGTCTGAGAGACACAGGGAAGACTCAACAGCAGGGGGTGGAAGCTGCCTGCCCAGGACTGGAGGAGACGCTAGGGAACAATCCTGCACTGGCCCCTGGGGGGGAAAGGACGGAGTGGGACCTAATGGGCTTCTCCATCTCTAACATCTATGGTTCTATGACACACAGGGCCCAGACGGGAGGAGCCGGTGCCAGCGTGCTGCCTGTAGCTCACACTCTTAGCGAGGATACTCAGGGATTTAACATCCTCAAGTTGCCAGCGGAGAGCTCGATTTACAGGGTTAGGGGACAGCGTGGTTTGGCATGACAATCCACCTGCAGCCCCACACCACCTCCGAGCTGTGACCTTCTCAGATCTCATAAACTAATCTGGATTGGGCCAGGTCAGTGCTTGGATGGGAAACATTCAAGGACAAAGAAGGGTGCTGCAGGAAGTGGTGCTGGTGATGCTGTAGGTGGGCTCTCCTTCAGCCAGAGCTGAACCTAGAATGGTCTTGAGGGAGCACTGAGCTGCTGGAGGCACTGTGTCTTGCAGTGTTAGATTGGAGTCCTACCACTTACTCAAAGTTGATTGCAGCTTTGGGGAGTTGCCAACCCTATGTCCCAGATAACCCCATTCTGCATCCATGGAATTCCAGCTGGAGAGGAGATTCTCGCTGCCTGTTGCCCCATTTCCTATGATTAACTTGAGCCAGTTCCTTATGGAAGATTGCAAAGTGCTTTGGGATCCCTCAGGATGGAAGGTGCTCATAGTGACAGTGACAAGACACCGCTTGGCCCTCGGACACCTGCAGTCTCATTCTGGTTGGCCTTTCGTAGGCCACGATCTCCTGGGTGACCTGGGGGATGTAGTTAAAGTGCCTGCAGCTTATGGTGGGACTTGCTTCCGTGCATCAAGCTTCAAAACCTACCTGCATCGCAGGTTCAGGGCTTTGCTGCCCTCCCTGGGATTTCATGAGGTGGAAAACCCTGGCTAGGGTGTGCCAAGGAGGGGAAACCAGGACAAAGACCTTCGCGTGAGAGACCTCATCCTCCATCTCCAGACTCTTGAGGTTCCTTCCCTGACTCCTGCGCTGATAATAGGACAGGGGAAGCTCCGGATGTCGTTGCTGCTTAGGCAGCAAAGCAGAGCTGCTCTGCCGGAAGCAGCAGGTTCCCCCAGCTAAGGGAAGCCCAACCTGCCTTCCAAGAGCCACGCTCCATAACAGGCTGTGTGAGGTGCAGCTCAAGTGGCAGTACACTGGAGTGACCTGGACAAGGAGCTTCTGGTTTTTGCTGCCACAGGGGTGCCCATGGGAATTCTGCTTGATGGTTCACTGTGTTCTGCTGCCCAAGGAGGAAGAGGTGTATGACGTGCTGGTTCCTGTAGCTCACCAAGTGATTCCACAGCCCTAGCCATGCTGTTCTGTTTGTCCTCTGCTTGTCAAGGCATGTTGTTTGTGAGACACCAGTAACGCTTTTGGGACACAGGCACAGTGGGCAAGCTCTGCCTGCAGGGGGAAGCATGTTTCACACTGTTTAGCCGTCGTCTCCTTGGAGCCATGGACCACAAGACTGAGAAGTACCTTCTCCACCACCACCAACCACAAGAGTCTCAGGCCTCCCCCACCACGTCTCTGGAAGTCCCCCAGAACTGTGCGGCATCACCCTTGGTGCCACAGCTGCATCTCTGTGCAACCTGTAAGGACTAAAGGGAGCCAAGAAAAAACCCTTCATCAGTCGTCAGTGCTCAGCTGAGCACGAGTTCCAGGCTCCCCCAGCAGTTGCTGTGCTTGGTGGATGCTGCTGGTGGCACTGGGCCCTCTGTATGCTCTGGAACACCAGTCCCCTGCCAGATGTGGGATAGCTGTGGACATCCTTGCCCCAGGACTGTGGCACACTGCTGAGTTTGCGAAGGAACCATGCTGGATCCAGGACCCACTGACACAGAGAGCCTTCCAGCCCACTCTGCTGTGCTGGGGATTTCGGGAGGAGCAGCTTCTGCCTGATCTCCTGTGGACCTGACAGCTGTGTTGGCAGCTTGCAAGGGACTACCTGGATTTCAGGCCCATCTTGGACAGAGCTGCTTATTCTCTTGCAGCCAGTGATTGTCTAAAACATTAATTCCTGTGATCTGCTGTGATGATCCTGTGGCTGCTACCAGTCTGGCGATCCTGGGAGTTCTTATAGCTGATCATAAAAGCAGATGTTCCTTTGCTGGGAGCAGTTCATGTAGTGTGGGATTGAGGAGCTTCTGCTTCAAAACTGTGCCCAAAGTCTTCCGAGAGGGGCTGGCTCTGCACTGCGCTGCCCAGCTGGAGAGGGCAGAAGTCACAGTTGTGGTAGGCAATGCCTTGATGGCTCCTTGTTGGTGTTGGGATGAGAATAAAGAACAAGCTGCAGCTTTCCTGGAAGCCTGGACACATAGCACATGGCAGGATAATCTTGTTTTCTTTAGTCCTAAATCGTTGGCCAGTGGGATGATTGTGTTTGCTTTAGATTCTGCTGCAGCAGAAACTCTGCTCATATGCCATAGCTTGTCTTTTCTCATTCAAGCCGTTGATGTTTCCTACCTGGACCTGCTGCCCATCCACTTTGGGCTGTCAGGGTGAGTTCTTGGCCCCTGAGACTGTTGCAGATCCTATGGCTGAGTGCTTAGCTGCAGACTAGGGAGCTTCCTCCAGCTGAAATTTATCTGTTGCCCCCTGTGGTGGTCAGCAAGTGGAGCCTGATGGGCCTCAAATTGTGCAAGAATTACCCTGCATTTCCTCAGGTCAGAGGAAGTCTTCACAGTGTGAATGTCTCTGTGTTGGTCCTTTAGGCATCTGGGTCTTTCCTGAAGGACCTGCCTGTGTTTAGGAGTTGTGAATGGACCCGCCACTGCCTTTGGGTGCTGGGACCTGCTGCTGTCCCTGCAGGAGTCTCCTCTGTGCATGGCCCACGGGTAGAAGGCAATTCTTTTTGCCAGCTATGTGGGTAACCAGGGCTCACTGGAGACTGCTACGAAGGTGCTCTGTTAGCTCACCAGCCTCTGAGGTGGGTGCAGGTTTTCCGCAGAGCACATGAGCTGGAATTATCATCCAAGGCAAGGTGATACTCTGACCACATGAGACCGGTGTCTGCCACATGCGCCTCTTACCTGCAGGTGATCTTCTCTTTCCTTAGGGGAATGGACTGCATCCCTAGGGCTGGGGCAAAGCTCTCTCTCTGCTTTCTGGGATATCTCATAATGCTGCTACTAGCTCTGTCACCTTCTTCCTTGGGATCTCGAAGCACTTTGCCAAGATATTTGTTGCAGGGATATGGAGGCACAGGGAGGGGCCATGGCTCGGTACAGCAAGCCGATAGGCAGAGCTGGGATTAGAGCCCTGGATTCCTCTCTTTACAAAGGGGCTGGGATTTCTCCTGACCTGCTGTGATGGGGAAGGGGTGGACTGCAAGAGAGCACAAAATGACATGGGAATAACTTGATTCTGGAGTTGTAGCGTCTTCTGAAGTGTTAGGGCTAGAGATTGTGGAAACATTAACTGTTCCTGGAGCGGCCAGGAGCAGTTTCTGGAGAGCCTGTCCCTGCTCTCTGGCTGCTTGCACCTCCAGTCCCAGCAGTGGGACATGTTGGCCCAGGAGCTCTTGAACTTAAGGGTTGTTGCTTTCTCTTACAGGTCAGACTTCAGAGCCAAAACCAGCTCTCCCTTCCCCACAGAAGGCAGAAACTAACATGGTAAGACCCAGTGGAGGTGGGAGTTTACAAGACAAAGGTGCTGTCCCCAAGGAGAGGACAGTTCCACCATTGCTCAGGGAGATTTCATTCTTCTACAGCTAATGCATTTTGAGATATCTGGGTAGTGGGAGATGAAAAGAACTCCTAGGAAGGCAGCATCAACATATCTCCTGCTAGGGGAAAGAATAACTGTTGCTCAGGAATCAGTGATGAGCTCCAGAATAGCCTGACACTGTGGCACTGGCTCCTCTTCGCACAGTGCTTTCCTGTGCCTGGCTGTAGTTGCTGTCCCACTGTTTCCCTCTACCCCATGGACAGGAGCCACCATTGCCAGACTCCTGACACGGCAGAGGCAGCACACAGGCTTGCTGCCTGCCAGGAACAGCTTGGCAGTCCTTCATCACGGCCTGACCATGGGAGTGTCCATGTGCTGGGGACTGCCAGGCTCCAGGAGGTGCTTTGGGAGTCATTCCATCTGTACCTGTAGTAGGGAAGAGATAGTGCTGCCTTAGGTGGACACCAACCTCCTGCTTTCTGCATTTCCCCAGCTGTCAGCAAAGGCCTCCTCAGCCCAAACGTCTCCAGCTGTGCCACCTCCCGCCCCACCTCTGGTTCCAGCCACCCCTCGGAAAAACAAAGCTGCCATGTGTAAACCACTGATGCAGAACCGAGGTGTCTCCTGCAAGTTTGAAATGAAGTCCAAAGGATGTCAGACAGGTAGGAAAACAAGACTTAACTGTAGGATTACAGGGGCATTTTGGAAAGGCAGGTGATACATCCCTGCTACAGACTAACTGTGAGTCCAGCCTGAAATGCTGCACAGTGTCTGCATGTTTGGCACTGTTCTGAGGAGTCTCTGTGCAGTTGTAGGGCACACGTGGCAGGGCTGGGGGTAGGGAGCCCATTTCCATCAGCAGCAACAGGAGAGATGTAGCATGATCCCACCTCTTGTGGTACAACTCTTGTTTCTCTGGAGATCGTTAGCTTGTCTGAGGGCTGTCTGCTGAACAGGTTCCACGCTAATTCATTTTGGGCATGTTTGTGTGGTCTGCAGCATATGCAAGGCAACTAGACCTCTTAGCAGGGCCGTGTAAGAGCAGGATTTGTACTTCTGGCAAAGGCAAGCCTCTCTCATTGCTGGGCTTGACTTTCTGCTACTCCGGCTCTGCCCTGAGTCATAGAAGCTGGTGGCTGGAAGGGCTGTGGTGCTGGACGGCTGGGGGCATGGCAGCATGCAGCAGAGCTGGGTGGAGGAACTTCTGGGATTAAGGTCACTGATGTATTTTTGCTCTTGTCAGAGGCTGACTGGAAGCCCCAGCTGGTTGTGTTGCCAATCCCCGTCCCGATCTTCGTGCCTGTGCCTATGCATATGTACTGCCAGAAAGTACCTGTGCCTTTCTCCATGCCTGTCCCGGTAAGCAACGGCTTCACCTGCTCGTGTTCTCCTACTGCCATGAGCCTGCCTTGCTGCAGCCCCCCTGCTGCTCTGTTCATGCTCTTCTCCTGCCTCTGCTTTTATGTCAGTCTACTGAGTGTCGGTTTTCTGCCTGCTGTGCTGCTGTCCACAGGTGCCTGTGCCAATGTTCCTGCCCACCACACTGGAGAGCACAGAGAAGATTGTGGAGACCATTGAGGAGCTGAAGGTGAAGATTCCCTCCAATCCCCTAGAGGCCGACATCCTGGCCATGGCTGAGATGATTGCAGAGGCTGAGGAACTGGACAAGGCCTCCTCAGACCTGTGTGGTAGGTTCTGCCATTGCTTGGTCTGGTCCAACAGCTGGGATCAAGGGAGCTTTGCCAGCTCTTGGAGCTAAAGCACCTGCCAGGATTGTGGCTCTTCCAAAGCCTTTGAAGAGGAAGCAGGGAAGAGCAAGTCCTCAGCTTCTGCTGAGGAGGTACCAGAAGGGAAGAGCTGCAACAGGGAGCAGCATCTGCCACTGTCCCTTTTGGGAGTGCCAGTTTTGTGGAACATGTACAGCTCTCTTAGTTTATTCAAGTGGCTGTTCAGATTCTTCCCTAAAGCAGCTTCTGATTTACAAAACTAGCAGCCCTGGTCTTGCAGGTCTTTTTACTTTATTTTTACTGCATTCCTGCAAATCACGGTGATGGATGTTGTGGCTGGGGAGACAACAACCTTGCAGTGTCTTGCTGTCCAGGGAAAGCTGGACAGCCCAGGTGTCGTGGGGCTGCTCTGAGCACGGGGCTGTGCTGCGTGCAGGGACCCCAACTTCATTTTTCAGCTGTTACAGGGAAAGCAGACATAAGACTTTGCAGAAAGCTGGGTTTATGATGAACTTTCTCATTGCAGACCTGGTGAGTAACCAGAGTGCAGAGGGTCTCCTGGAGGACTGTGATCTGTTTGGACCAGCACGGGACGATGTGTTGGCTATGGCTGTCAAGATGGCAAATGTCCTCGATGAGCCGGGCCAGGACCTGGAGGCTGACTTCCCTAAGAGTAAGAGCTGGGTGAAGCAGGCATGCAGGGCTGCTTGTGCTGAGGGGCCTTCCACTGCCCTCAGCTGTGTGCACTTACCTCCCCATGCCCTCTGACTGACCAGGTGTGAGAGCTCTGCTGTGACTGCTTGCAGCAGGGCTGGGGAGACCACCACTTCTGGAGTGTGTGTTTGTCTAGACTAAACTTACCTGTTGTGAACGTAAGACCCAGAGAAGAGGAGAATGAGAATCTGATTTTAACAGCACAAAGAGAAGGGCAGCAGCACTGGTGTGTTTATGAATGATGATTCCAGAGGATCCAGCAAGGCGAGAAACCTGGAGAAGGCATGGCATCCTGAGAAATGGCAGAATTGCTGAGCGTCCATTAACAGAAGGTGCAAGAAGAGGCAGGGACTTGCTGACAGAGGCAGGGACAATGCTGAGGCAGGACACTGGCAGCAAACAACAGTTGAGGTGCCTGTGCCAGGCTGTCTGCAGTGCTGGCCTGGCACAAGGGAGTGAGGAATATTCCTCAGGTTTAAAAAATAAACAAAAAACTGTCAGAGAGGAAAATGTGGGGTCCTGGTTATTCTGAGAAAGCTTAGCATTGTCTGCCAGAGCCATATTTCCTATGTTGGGCTGTGGCTAAAAGTTTGTGCCAGGCAGTGGTAGCGGATGTGAAGTGTTCCCTCTTCATTTTGCTGTAAAAATCAGGCCAGTGCAGGGGGCGGGATGAGAAGTCTCAGCTGAGCCCTTCTGCCTGTGTTTCCTTTCAGACCCTCTAGACATCAACCCCAGTGTGGATTTCCTCTTTGACTGTGGGCTGGTGGGACCAGATGATGTGTCCACAGAGCAAGATCTGCCTCGAGCTGTCCGGAAGGTGAGTGCTCTGTGGGTACTGCCTGCTTAAAGCTCTTTGGGTTTGGAGCGGGAGCTGCCACCTGCGATGTACAAGGTGAAGCGTGCCAGAGTCTTCGGTGTGCTGGGGAGGTTGTGCCCTCTCCCTTCAGGGCATGGTTGGCCTTCGGGCCACTCCTTGAATGAAAATACTGTTTGTCACTTCAGAGGAGCTTTGAATACTACAAGTCATGTGACAGCTGGTCTCTTTTCTTGCCTATGAGCCTCATAACTAATGAGCCTTGTTGGCTTGGCTGTCAGCAGAAGGGTCCCCTGCTGCCATGCCACACTACAGGGAGCTGACAGTCAGCAGGTGTGAGGGGTGGCCAGGACTCCTGCACCTGTCCCAGGTAGGTGCCCAGTCTCACAGAACACCTCTCTGCAGGGGCAGAAGCGCCTGGTGCTCTCTGAAAGCTGTTCCCGGGACTCGATGAGCAGCCAGCCCAGCTGTACAGTCCTCAACTACTCGTATGGTGTGAATGCCTGGAAGTCCTGGGTACAAGCCAAGTATGCAGGGGGAGAGACCAGCAAGGGAGAGGAGCTACGTTTTGGCCGTAAGTGCCTTGTCTGAATGCAGTGGAGTGGCAGAAACCTCCCAGAAGCTGGACCTCAGGGTGCTGAGGTGCTCCTGACCTTGTAGGCTGTTGTCTGAGGCTGCTGTGCTTGTCTCTGCAGCCAAGCCCATGAGGATCAAGGAAGACATCTTAGCCTGCTCAGCAGCTGAGCTCAACTATGGCCTGGCCCAGTTTGTCAAGGAGATAACGAGGCCCAATGGGGAGCGCTATGAACCGGACAGCATCTATTACCTCTGCCTTGGCATCCAGCAGGTGAGGGAGGCCTTGCTGCCCTCCCGTTGTCTACAGCCAGACTTGGGGGTCAGATCTGGTGAGGGGAGCTTGTACGCTTCATTCTGCCTTCTGGGGACACAGTGAGGCTGTCTGGACTCCCCTTCAGTGCCTCAGCCCAAGACAGCCGCCCACCTGGTTTGGCCTTTGTTCCCAAGCCCAGAGGGCAGGGTGCCAACTATTGCCCAGCCTTGCACCCTTCTTGCACATCTCTTAGGAGGGCTGGGGGATCTCCCCAAATTCAGGCGCTTCTTCAGCACCAAGTCTGCTTTGTCATGCCTCAGGGTTTTCCTTGCAGCTCTCAGAAGTGTCTACCCAGCAGCTCTGGTGGTGCAAGGAGGGGTGCTCTGCATGTGTGCCCTGGGCTCTCTGGGGAGGGTTTGCATTGCAGGTGCTGCTGTGTTTCTCTTGACTGTGTGTTCTGTCCTTTCTAGTACCTGCTCGAGAACAATCGTATGGTGAATATATTTACAGACCTTTACTACCTGACCTTCGTGCAGGAGCTGAACAAGTCCCTGAGCGGCTGGCAACCCACAATCTTACCAAATAGTACGTGTCTTCAGAGTACCTTCAGTCACCACATATATCCAGTTTGTGCTTGTAGCCTTGGATCCTCTGGCCTGATCGTGCTCCCTGAGCCTCAACCTTGGCATAGGCAGCACAGTCCTGCTGTATCTTGAGGTCATACTGACCCAAACCAACTGCAGAGCCAGTGTGGTTTACACTTCAGCAATTTCTGTGGCTCACAGTCAGGGTAGCTGGGAGCAGAGCACATGTGCTTTGTATCCTGGGCCAATTTGAATCTTTACAACACTTCACGGTGATGTTTCCACCCTTTGGCAAGGATAATGCCAGGCCTGGAGGCACACTGGTGGATGTCTTTGTGTTCCCAGCACATGGATGAGCCCTGCACACTGTGCTGGGCCTTGGCCAAGGTTGTTGTGCTGCTGCCTTGTGAACGGACTTAGAGCTCTGCAGAGGCTTTTTGTGATGCTGTGATCTGGGCTGCCTTGCCTGCTGTGCCTTGTCAGTAGTTAGTTCACAGATCCAGCCTCACCTCTGCAGATTGGCTATCCCAGTCAAAGCCATTTGACTCCAGACCTGTGTATCTAGGCAGGAGCTGGCCAGATCTCTCCTGCCTGCTGCTTTTCCTTAATCTCTCACTGAGTGTGGTGGAGCACTGACCTGGAGTTCACTTTTTGGCCATATGTAGTGATGAGCAGTTAGGATTGATTTGGGTTCCCACCCGTGGTTTGGCTGTGATCTGGAGAGGCTCATGGCTGGGCAGAGCTCTAGCTCTGCTGATGGCTCTGGAGAAGTAACCTTGTGAAAAAAGGAATGCTGTGAAGCATCAGTCTTTGCAGTGAGCTTTCCTGGGCAGGGAGAAGGGATTGCCACGAGGCCACTGCTGATGTGACTTGGTTCTCCCTCTGTTGTTGCAGACACAGTTTTCTCCCGTGTCGAGGAGGAGCACCTCTGGGAGTGCAAGCAGCTGGGTGTTTACTCACCCTTTGTGCTTCTCAACACCCTCATGTTCTTCAACACTAAGTTCTTTGGGCTGCAGACGGCGGAGGAGCACATGCAGCTCTCCTTCACCAACGTAGTGCGCCAGTCCCGCAAGTGCACCACGGCCCGTGGCGTGACAAAGGTGGTGAGCATCCGCTACTACGCTCCTGCCAAGCAGAAGAAAAGCCGAGGTGGGTGTGGGGTTACATCTCTGTTCCTCCCCCTGTGTCCTCCATCGGGATGCAGCCGTGATCCAGCTCTCTCCCCCTCTGCAGATGGCGGCTCTGGAAAACGGAAGCGTGAGGAGGAGGCACCGATGCTGGAGCAGCGGGAGAACAGGATGAATCCCCTCCGATGCCCAGTCAAGTTTTATGAGTTTTATCTCTCCAAATGGTGAGGCTTTCTGTGGAGAAGAGGCATGTGCCATTTTGGGGCCACTTGTCAGTTTTGATGGGACCCTGCGGAGTAACTGCTGCTCTCCAGACATTTGTACATGAGCATGCAGTCTTGCCCAGGCTCTGTGCTGCTTGACTAGAGAGAATGCTTCTCTCTGGCCTCTTCCACTTCTTGCCCTTCTCCAGACTGGCAGGAACGTGCAGTAGTAGTCCAGTGCTTGGGTGGTTAGGGGTTTTGGCCTTGAACAAGGAACTGCAGGCTCAGTTTGTGTCCTTATCCTACTGACTGATGAGAGGCTGTGACGAGCTGTGAACGCCCCTTGCTAAACACATCAGGCCAGGCTGTCTGAGCCCCTGCAGCTGATACCCCAGGTCTCACCCTCCTCTCTCTCCACAGTCCCGAGAGCCTGCGGAACCGCAATGATGTGTTCTACCTGCAGCCCGAGCGGTCGTGCATCGCCGAGTCCCCGCTCTGGTACTCGGTGATCCCCATGGACCGCAGCATGCTGGAGAGCATGCTGAACCGCATCCTGGCCGTCAGGGAGATCTACGAGGAGCACAGTCGGCTCAGCAGCCTGGAGGATGACATGGACTAAGGGCAAGGTGCTGCTGGACTGGCTGCTCTCCAGCCCTGGACACCTTGTCTTGCTGCTTCCCATTGTGGGGCAGGGGCCATGCAGCATAGGAGGGGATGGTGCTGCAGCAGTGCTGTCCCTGCATCATTACCAGACTTGGACCTCCCATCCTGCTCGTTACAGGCATCCCCTACGTACGTGGCCCCCGCACTCAGCTCTGTCTCCAGTTTTGGCTGCTGGGTGAGCCATCTTCCCCAGGGCCAGTTCCCATGGCACAGGAGTGGCAGAGTCCCTGGGGCAGCTCCCCTTGCCCAGCCCTGTCCCTCCTGTACCCCCAGCCCAGCCACTACCCCTGTCTCCCGGTGCCCCAGGGCAGGAATTGCACAAGACGCAGTGCACCATCGGACCAGCGCCCCCGAAGCTTTTACTTCCCTCTTCCTTTAGCATTCCCTTACAAGGCTGGAGGTACCAAGGCAGGAACAGTAGCTCTGCTGCTGGGGCAGGATTGTCTTTTCGAGCCAGTGGGCATGGGCTGTTGGGTGAGGGGCAAAGCTCTTGTCCCGGGGTGGGAGAGATTTGGGTTGGTTGCAGGGAGTGGATGGAGCTCGCGCTGGAACTTGTGGGCAGAGATCTGGCCTTGCCACAGGGACACCTCCCTTCTGTGCAGCCAGGATGCCTCCCTCTCTTTGGTGAATGTTTTTTGAGTCTGCTGAAAAATAATGGAGATGGGTCTGTGCCAATGCTGCTCTTCTCTCCCCACTGTTCCCTGTCCTGGTGTGAGGACCCTCCCCTGTGCAGGGTGCTATCGGTGGGAACCTCTGCTCCAGCCAGGGGCTCAGGCATTTGCTGGCAGAAGCAGGGAGCCCTGCCTGGCCTCCCCCTCCCTCCTAGAGCCACAGGCTGCCAGCACCCCGTCCAGGGCAAGTCTGGCTCCAGCTGTGCCACTCCCTGCTGCCTCCTGCCCCTTCTCGTGTTCTGGTCGGTTTTCTTGAGCTGTACATGGGTCTCCTGTTGAGCCTGTATATATTGTTCTGGGCCCTGGCCTGGGGCCATCTGTTCTCTGTGTCCATGTGGAGAGTGAGCCGCTCACCAGTCTTGTTGTAGTGATGCCAGGGTGGTAGGACTAACCCTGTGTCTCTGGAAACCATTCATTTCAAATAAAGATGTGGAAAACTTTGGCCGCCCCTGGTTTTTTCCCCTGGGCAGGGTGAGCTTTGTAGGAGAACAGGGCCACTGTCCCAGTGCTGCTGTGCACCTTGCTCCTGTCCATCCCGACCTGTGCTGCCTGCACTTCCTACTTTGCCTGGCCCCCGCTGTGCTGCCAGCTCTGGCATGTGGTGGTGGCCCCTGTCCTAGTGCCCAGGGGTGCCAGCATGGCATGCCCTGCCTGTCCCTGCCCTGGGCCCTGCCCACAGGGCTGCAGCCCCACCCAACCCAGCAGTGGCCCTGCTCTGGCCATGCAGTGTGTCCGTAGGACAGAGTGGTTGGAGAGCAATGCCACGGTGCCCATGAGCAGAGCAGGAGTCAAATGAGGTGCAGTAAGTGTTTATTTTCTCTCCCTTCCCAGCTCTGCTCTCAGCCCTGCTGCTCCCAGGAGTACCAGGAGCAGCTGAGCAGCATCCCCAGCTCTCACGCCGGCCATGGGGTCCATGCCTTGGGCCTGACAGCGTCTGGAGACGCAACCACCACTGTGACCACCCCTGCCTCGCCCATCCCTGACCATCCCAGCAGGCCACATTCACACTGCCAGGTCTGCCGTTCGCATGTCCCTCTGGGACCCACCAGCCACCCCTAGCCATGCACCTGCCTTCTTCAGTGGTGCCAGGCCATGGGGGGGTCTGCCAGCAGCCAGGGGGCTGCCACCCCTGGGCAGGGTGACATAGGTGCTGCCGGGCCCCACAGGGCCACCAGGAGTGGTTAGGATGCGGGACTTGGGGCCTGGCCCCCGCCGGCACTTGGTGAGACCCAGGTGGTAGATCTCCACCAGGTTGAGCAGCAGGGACACGCAGGCCACCCCCAGCATGAAGAGGATGAAGATGGTCTTCTCAGTGGGCCGGGAGATGTAGCAGTTGACCGTGTTGGGGCAGGGCCAGCGGCTGCAGGTGTAGAGGGGCTTCAGCTGGAACCCGTACAAGGCATACTGGCCCACAATGAAGCCCACTTCCAGGAGAGCCTTGAAGACAATGTTGCAGATGTATGTCCTCAGGATGGCCCCCCGCATGCACACCCGTGCCCTCGTGTGCCCTGCAGGGAGCTGGGGCTGCCTGGGGCGCTGCCGCCTGGCCCCGCTGCCGGCCCGTGCTGCTGCTTGCTGCTGTGCCTTCTCCTCCAGGTGCACCAGGTGCAGGATGTGGCCCAGATACACAAGGCTGGGGGTGGAGACGAAGATGATCTGCAGGACCCAGAAGCGGAGGTGGGAGATGGGGAAGGTGCTGTCATAGCAGGCATTTTGGCAGCCAGGCTGCTGCGTGTCACAGGAGAAGCCAGACAGCTCGTCACCCCAGACCCTCTCCGCAGCTGCCCCCAGCACCAGGATGCGGAAGACGAAGAGGACGGTGAGCCAGACCTTCCCCACCACTGTGGAGTGCTCCTGGGCATTCTCCAGCAGCCGGCCCAGCAGGCTCCAGTCCCCCATGGCACGTGCTGTGGTGCCCTGCAAGACAGCCACCCTCCAGACACAGCCGCCCCACGACCCGCCAAAATGCCACCCCACTCCCTGCTTGGGCAGGTGTGCGCAGACCCAACCCAAGGCTGTCCCTGGAGTGTCCCTATCCTGCGTCCCAGGGGACCCCCTCACCTGTCACAAGGAGGGCAGGGGGAGCAAAGGCCTCCAGCAGAGAGCTGGGAGCACCATGGGGAACAACCGCGGTGGCGATGCGGCACGGGGACCTCTCACCCTAGATGGTGCGTGGGGCAGAGCCCAGTGCTCCTGCGCCGTCCCTCCTGTCAGTGGGGTGATGGGGGATGCTGCGAGGCCCCTTCCCAGCGGGTCCCCAGCTCCTCCGTGGGGTGCGGACAGGTCTGCCTGGCTCCGTCTGTCCAGCCACCCAACGGCGGGCGTGGGGTTATTGGGGCATGAGGCAGCTGCGTGCCCCATTGGCTTTCATTGTGACTGGCACATGAAACAGCCACTGGGGAAACTTTTTCCCTCTATTTTTGGTCTGGGCACTTTTCTAATTATATTCGGGGCTGCAGGGGCTGGTGCTGGGGGAGCGCAAGCCCTTGGACACAGATCAATGCCACCCAGGGGTCATTGGTCCTGCATGCTGGCTGCCAGGGCAACAGAGCCCCAGCTCAGCCCTGGCACTGCAGCCCCCACGGCCCCTCAAAGCACCCACCAGGGCTTGGGTGCAGGGATGGACACCCCACACTGGCACCCCCAGCTCCTGGCATGTCCCGGCCGGAGCAGAAAGGAGGGAGGCAGCACCTGAGAATGGAGATTTAATGGCCCAAGATGCTCTCCTGGCCATCTAGGAGAGCCAGACTGGCACCTGAGGGATGCTATTCTTGGAACAGGGACAGTAACAGGCCCATGGGGTGACTGTAGGGCTGGGGCCCCTGCAGTGGTGACCCTAGCAGGCAGAGCAGCGGTCACCCTTCTCCTGCAGCCCAGAGTTGCGGCGCAGCATGTCCTTGAGGGAACCGTCCTGCTCTGTCAGCAGCTGGTTGATCTCATTCTGCTTGTACTCGGAGGAATGCTTGTGCCCATAGAAGGAGCCCTTCGCCGACGAGGGGTTGGAGCCGTGGTGGCTGCGGCGGGCACAGGCCCGCACCACCAGGTAGATCAGCTCTGCCATGTTTAGGACGATGCAGACACTGGAGGTGACCAGCATGAAGACGGTGAAGATGGTCTTCTCGGTGGGGCGGGAGATGAAGCAGTCGACAGTGTTGGGGCAGGGGTAAGCCTCGCACTTGACCAGCCGCATCATCTGGTAGCCCGGGTAGAGCATGTAGAAGATGTACATGAACACGGCCTCGAAGAGCAGCCTGAAGACCACGCTGCAGACATATGTCCACCACAGCGACCCCGCTATGCGCATCTTGTGCTTCTTGACCTCTTCCATGTGCTTGGCATCCCCATGCCCTGTCAGCACCAGCAGCTTCTTCTCCTGGTGCTGCTGGTAGGCCACGTGCATGGCCACAAGAAGGGCTGGTGTGGTGACGAGGATGAGCTGCAGGGCCCACAGACGGATGTGGGAGATGGGGAAGAAGTGGTCATAGCAGACGCTGTTGCAGCCAGGCTGCTGGGTGTTGCAGGTGAAGGCGGATTTCTCATCCCCCCAGACGCTCTCGGCTGCCACCACTAACACCATTATCCGGAAGATGAAGATGACAGAGAGCCAGATGCGCCCGATGGCAGTGGAGTGGCGGTTCACCCCGCTCAGCACCGTGTAGAGGCCAGCCCAATTCATGGTTTCTCACGTCTGCAGGAGAGAGTGGTCAGAGATGGTGTTAGGAACAGGAAGGACCCCTGGCTGCAAGCCCAGCAGATGCTGGCTCCAGTGGCAGCAGCCCCAGGAGGGACCTGGGAGCAACTGGGTGACAGCCCTGGCAGGTGGAGAGCAGGATGGCCAGACAGGAGGATGGCAGCATGGCTTCTGCTCCTGACACAGCTCAAGGCAACATTTTGGCCAGAGCAGGCAGGAGCCTGGCTGCCCCAGCAGTCCCAGATGCTCCAGTCCTGCCACCCCACACTGGCACAGGGATCCTAACCCACACCTGCCACAGACAATGGGGGTGAAGCTCCCACACCTCTGCAGGGACCCCTAGTACCCAGTGCTGAGCTCTTTGGCTCGAATGGACCCAAGGAGCTTCGTGGGCTCCACTGCACCAACACCTCCCTGTCTTTGTTCCCCCATAATCCGCAGGAGCAGGGCCAGGGAGCCCTGAGCTGAGGGGCTCCCCTCGTGCAGCCCTGCACTGCCACCCTCCCAGAGCCATCCTTGCCCGGGGAACACAGGGTGACCCCACCCCCAAGCACAGACCCCTGCCCCACCAGAGCCACCCACTGGCACTGAGCAGCCCCAGGAGCTGCTTCCCAGCCCCGCATGAGTCTGGGTGGCTGCGACCAGCTACCCCACAGTGTGGAGGGTCCTAGCGACGCGTACCTGCCGGTGAGGAAGGGTCCTTGCAAGCTGCCCCGTGTGGCCCCTCTAAGGTCTCATGCCTCCCGCAGGAGAGCTCTGCTCCGCCTGCCCTCGTCTCTCTCTGCCACTGCCCTGCACTGGAAGTCATATGCTGCTTTATAAACTATTTACATACAATGGGGCCTTTATCGGCCCCTGAACAACACACTTTAGCATTCAGATCTAACGCCCTGACTTCCGCCCACCCCGGCCAAACAAAGTGCCTGTGTGCTGCATTCCCGCTGCTCGGCCCTGCACCCACTCCCACCTCCCCACCACGCCCCGCACCGACCCGCCAGCCCCGGGGTGCCCGTGGCTCTGCACGGCGGGACCACGCCACAGACATCGCTGTGCCGGACACGCCAGCCAGGCTGTCCGGAGGTCCCTTCCCCAGGAAGCGTGGCCGAGCCCAGCTGCGTGCCCATCCCGCACGGACGGCACAGGGCACTGGAGCAGGGGTCCGGCACTGAGCACTCGGTGGGCTGCCGTGGGGCTGGGTGCCACTGGGCACCGCTGCTGTGAGTCCTGCCACGCCCTCAAGGCTCTGGTACCAGCAGCAACGTCTGTGAGGGCACTGGAGCTGCCCCGCGTGTGCCCCGTCCCTTTGGGGACATAGGAGAAAGTCCGGAGGAGTGACGCTGGCTCTGCGCTGGCTGGGGCTGCCCTCACCGCGGGGGCAGCGCTCCTCCCCCCAGACGCACTCACTGACGCTGCCCTGCTGCTCGGACACGCTGGCGGGGACAACAATGCCTGTGCTCGCACACCCCCCGTGCCCCTCAGGGCTGGTATCCCAGACATACCGTGCCCCATCCCTGCAGGGATGGCGCCACGTCCCTTGGGTTTTGTCCCCAGCCTCAGGTGGGGAGCAGCATATCCAGTAAACCCTACCAGCTGGGCGCCTGTAGGTTGGCAGGGCAATTAATGCCATCCCAAATGCCACCTCCTCCCCTTAGCCCAAGGTGCGAGCACCCGGAGCTGTGCAAACGGCGGCGGCCAAAGACCGTCCAGCAAAGCTGTGAGGACGCGGCTTGTGCCCACACTGTTCCTCTCCCCACTCCCGCCAAGAGGGCCAGCATTGCCGGCTCTACTCTCCTTGGCCCATGGCCGAGCCCTGCTGTGGTCCCCACTCTGGCCCCCCTGGTGCTCCCCAGCTGGGGGACATGCGACCGCCCCCGCAATGGTGCTGTGCCCTCCGAGTTCTCACCTCAACACCAGGACAATCAGTGTTCTTTGGGATTGCAGCAGTCTCAGCCTCCAACGTAGCACCCTGGACTTTATACTGCCCTGCAGGCACGTCACCCACCCCCTCCCAAACAGCTTTGCACCTTCCACGACTCGCCAAGTAAACACCGCAGGTGTGTCCAGCTTGGCTCACACCCACCAGCATCCACCCTCGCAGCTGAGCATCCCCCGGGGCCAGCCCCGGGGCTACTGCCGCACTGAGGCAGGGCCGGCCCCCCCCGGATGGTCCTCGGGGAGATTTCTGGTCCCCATGGCCTCACTCCCTGCTGCGAGCATCCTCCCCGCTGCGTTCCCTGCAAGCCAGGCACATGAACCTGGCGGAGCCCTGCTTTCCACCCGGGGGATGACTTTGGGTACCCCCAGCTCCTGGAGCACCTTGATCTGCTGCTGCAGGCTGCCGGCTGGTCCCTGGGGAGCCACCAATACCCAGATTTAATGTGTAAAAGTGCAGCCGGGAAAAGGCAAACAGCTTTGTCAACGATTAACTCGGCTGGGCCGCTTCAAGGTCCCGCCGCCCAGCACCCCGTGTGGGACATGGCGACCCTGCCGCTCATCCTGGGCCCCTGGGCTGGGCTGCAGGAGCCCGCGCACCATCCCTTGCATGAGGGTGACAATGGTATGGCGTGAGGACGGCAGGGTGGCACTGTGGAGCGGCTGGGGGCGGCTTGGGGTGCCCCGCAGCGGGGCGGGGGGCGGCGGGCAGTGAGATACCGGGTCTGGCCGCTGGTGCAGACCGGATTTGGGCCATCGGGGCCACAATCTCAGTCTCCGATAAGCGGCCGCCGCCTGAGTCAGNAGGAGGGCAGACTGGTGGGCACTGGGGTGGGCTAAGCGGGACGAAGCACAGTGGGAGGATGGCGCGGGGAGAGGGGCCCCTGAGAGCCAGGGCTTTTACT
>WEIT01036913.1:125605-159444 GCA_013389985.1 Dryoscopus gambensis | reverse complement strand
AAAAAAACAAACAAACGGGAAAGAGGAGGAGGTACCCGGGGCGTTGCTGTCCGGCACGGTGCCCGCCCGCTGTCCTGGCAGGGAGTTGGTGGGAGGACCAGAGGCCCCGGGGGTGGGCGGGAGCGTGGCAGCCCCCTCGCCTGTTTGCGGTAGGTTGAACTGCAAAAGCTATCGGTCAAGGACAGGCTGTACTCAACAGCCGTGGCCGGCGCGGCCTCCAGTACTCAGAAAACTGCCCCGCCCGCGACCACGTGGGCCAGAAACGGGCTCTTTGTTAATGACGCTAATTGTGAAGTTAATTGGTGTCTAAAGTTGCAGAAAAGAGGTCAAAGACGTGGGCACGTCTAACGTAGACAAGCTGATGAGATGGGCAGGACTGAGCCAGCATCCGGATGGCGGGACTGCGGTGACGCAGCTGCTTGGCATCCTGCTGGGGTCAGAGAACTTGCAGCCCAGCAGTCTGTATGGGTACGATGGAGGAAATCAAGCCTGAACCATCACTGAAACATCTCCACTGTCAGGAGGACTGCTGAGAAGGCCTCCAGAGTCCCCTTTTCCCGGCCGTCCTGCCCCGGCTAGGGTTGGCCCTGTAAATGGCTCAGCCTCGTCACTGGATGACCACTGCAGTGCAGGGGCTACTGGGCTTCCAGGCTTGGACTGACAGCAGCACAGGCATCCTTGGATCCAGGCTGCTGTTCTCAGAGAGACAAAACCCTCTGATCTGAGTCAACTGCCAGGAAGGTCATTGGCAGTGGGTGAGCACAGAAATCCTTTGTGCTGCTGCAGCACAGGGCAGAGGGGGTTGCAGCGTAAGACTTAACAGCTTGTCCTGCCCGCCTGTGACTCTGCTCTCCTGTGTCCTGGGTGCATCAGAGGTGCGGGGAACAGGACCAGGGCCCTGTCCCAGTGATGCTACTGTGAAGAGCAGCACCCGTGCCCTCCTGCTGGCTGTGAATCCTCAAGCAGCCAGAGGCCATCCACAGGTCACTCACTCCTTCCCATGCCAGGGACACCTTTGCAGTTGAGTTCCCTTATGATTCTCTTTGCCAACAGCCCTAAACATGTCCCCTGAAGCAGAGGATGTCCCACAGTTGTCATGCAGATGTTAACTGTTCATACCCTCTGGGATACAGTGTCCCTTGAGCTTTGCCAGGTCTCCAAAGAAAAGCTGTTGATGGTCAAGGACACCCTGGACAGATGGCAGCCTCAGGAGTTTTGCAAAGGCAGTAGCATAATAGCAGTGGGTTGTCTGTCACCAGCCTGCCTTGGGGACCTAGCTGGGTTGGCCATGCTGGCACATGTGGCAGCATGCAGCTGGGGCTGTGCAAGGATGAGGAGAGGGGACAGAAGGGCAGAGCAAGCCCATAATCTGGGGCAGAAAGGCATCACGCCTTCAAGAGGGCACTTTGGCACCCTGTGGGATGCCACAATGGGCAGCACCAGAGCTTTTAGGGGGGTCCAGCACAGGGTCTGGAGCACAGTGCGGAATAGGGTGACATGTGCCCGTGGCACTGGAGCTGCAAAGGTCCCCCGGGAGAGCAGGGCAGAGCCCCACACTCAGCCTCCTGCACAGCCTGTCCCCCTGCCTGCCCCGGCTCCCCTGGCTTGGGGCCTCGGCACTGGCTCCAGTGTCTGCACGCTGCCTGGAGGCAATTCAGCCCCCCCACTCCGTGCCTGGTTTCCATGGCAACTCCAGCTGAAATTACATTAAAAAGAAATGAAACCAGCAGCTTTTCTGTTTGGCAAGTAGGGGGAGGGGAGCTCAGCTGGGAAAGGCTGGGGAAGGGGTTCGAAGTTCGGAGGAAAGGGGCTGTGGGACAGATGAATTCCCACATGGGGTCCCAGCGCTGGGGGCAGCAGGGATGGGGGGAAGCAGGGACACCCCTCACGGTGGCACTTGGTGTTGGCAGCCCTGGATGGTATGGTGCCTGCTCGCATGTGTGCTGCTCTGGGGGTCCAGCACCCTGCCATGGTGGGGCGATACCAGGGTCCTCCTGCTGCCTCTGTGGAGTGGGTGCCAGGGACATGAGGACCAGCACAGGGCACCCCCCACCCNCCCCCCCCCCCCCCCCAGCCTGGTAGTCCCGAGCCCTGCATGCTCCAAGAAGAGGCGAGACACACCGCTATTAAAAATATCACTTCTGTTTTATTTGGAATTTGTTACTCTGCGCGGGTGACAGGGTATAAATACATTCTCCAACGAGCATCCTCACCCTCAGCCCTGCGCGGGGTGGGGGCCGGGGCAGGGTGCAGGGCCGTTGTTGTGCCGGCCCCGGGCAGTAGGGCCAGCAGGGCCATCGATGCGCTGGCCCCGGGCAGTAGGGCCAGCCGGCACCGGTGCGTCACGGCCGCCAGCACGGGCAGCGTCTGCCAGCCGGACCGTCTTGCACAGGGACGAGATATGGTGTCCCCACAAGGACCTGTCCCTTTCTCCTGCCTCTCCAGGCCCCAGGTGCTAGTGCTCACCAGGGGAGGCTGAGACTGGGGTACCCCATATGGGATGCCCTGCAGCTCCTTCTCCATGCCCGACCACACCAAAGCCACTCGGCTTCAGCCACGTGTGACTTGGTGGCCACAACAGCCCAGCAGATGCCCCAGCCCCAGCGCAGGTGCTCCCTGCCCCACGCAGGCTGCATCACCCCAAGAGTCCCTGCCCAGGCGTCTCTTCCAGCTGCACGTCCTGGATGTCAGAGCTGGAGTCGCCCCACGATGGGGTAAAGGCCCCAGTGGAAGCAACCTAGGAGGCAGAGTTGATGTTGGTGAGCAGCTCACCCTGCTCCTGTCACCCCACTGCTGCCACAGGCTGCAAACCACTGGCTCTGCTTTTGGGCAACGGCACGGGCAGGGAGGGCACAGCACGGCCCTGGGGCAGTGGTGAAGGGATGTGGGATGCTCCTGGGGGAGCAGGGCAGGGTGGGGAGCATGAGGGGCTGTCCTGGGTTCATGGGAGTGAACAGACAGTGCTCAGAGCAGGTGATGCCCACGCGGGGCGGTGGGTGGCACTGGCCGGTGGTGGCAGTGAGGGACCGGGGCGGGGGTGCTCGCAGGCAGGCCGTTGGATAGGCTTTTTGGCTGAGATACGTGGGCACGGGTGACAGAGGAGGGAGAATATCAAAAAATACAAAAGAGCGCGGCCCCACAGTGCAGGAGGCACTGCCCTGCCTGGTGCCCACCCACGGCAGGCGGGCGCCATGGGGGGCCGGCACCGTGCGCACACGCTGGCTTCTAACTGGCTTTTTATTTTATATCAAGAACACTTGGTTTTAAAATCTTTACAAAGGACAAAACGCGGCGACTCCGTTAGTGTGTAAAGAACTAAAGATCTGCTTAAAAAACGTCTCTGCAAAGAGAAATGACCGACACAAAAGAGATTCTCTGCAGCGCAAAGAGGGGCAGAGGTGCCAAGTCTCCAGCCCAGGGCCCCACTCCCAGGGTCCCTGAGCCCCGGCACCAGCCCCAGCGCCCGCACCCAGCACAGGCCAGGTCCCTGGACCCTGCCCATTCCCTCTGCCTATAGCACCATGGCCTGGGGCCACTTCTCAGCACAGTGAAGGAGCCTTTTCCAGGGCTGCCAAGATGCCTGGGGATGTCTGGGCACTGGCTGAGAGGGATGCCCAGTCCCGCTCCTCATCAGTCCCAGGGTGCTCGGTGGGCTCAGCACTGGGGATGTGATCGCCCCACTGGGAGGCACAGCCACGGCACTGGGAGCCCCGTGGCCACTGACAGTGGGGTACCCCTGCCCACCTGCACGGGTGGGTTGTGCAGGGTTACACCGTGTCCCTCCTGCACCCCACTGGCGTCCCGGGGCAACCCACGGGGCCCTGAGGCCAGGAGAGTCAAAGCACTTCTCAAAAGTTAGATAGGAACAAAAGAAAGCGCTGGGGCCACTCTGGGACCCCACAGGTCTCTGGGCTGGGAGCTGCACCGTCCGTGGGCGCTGCCCCTCCGTCCGGGGGCTCCGTGGGCCCCGCCGGTCCCTCTGCCAGTGTCTGCTGCGTGTGTGTGCGTGCGTGCATGCGTGTGCGCCGGCGGCGGGCAGCTATACCCTGGTGGTGGAGTGTGAGTGCGGAAGCCCCGTGCTGTTGAAGCCGGCGGTGAAGGTGTTGTAGGGGTGCAGGGTCTGCAGCCCCACCAGCGAGTTGGGGATCATGGTGATGGTGTTGGGGGTCATAAGCGGGATGTCGTCCGGAGAGCGGCGCAAGGTGAGGGTGTAGTCAGGCAGAGCGGCCAGGCGCAGGGTGTCGTGGGATGGCACAGCTTCGCACTCGTGGTGCCCCTGGCTCACCTGCAAGGAGGGCATCTCCTCATCAGGCGCGTGGGCGATGTCGTTGGAAGCGCCACGCTGGGGGCTGGGCTGCCGGTGTGTGTCCTGCCGGCGCTTGTCCTTGCGGTAGTAGAGGGCGGCGAAGGCCAGCACGTTGAGGAAGAGGAGGGAGGCGCCCACGGCGATGGTGACACTCAGTTCAGTGGAGTAGTCGCGGGGGCTCTCGAGCAGCGTGCCCGCCTCTTGCTCCGGGCTCCACTTCTCCTTGCCGTTCTCGCTGTTGTAGGCAGGCGAGATGGCGGGGCGCTTGGTGGTCCAGATCTTGCTGTTGGGTCGGCGGGTGATGTGGGAGTTCTGCGTGGTGTCGGGTGGTGGCACTTTGGTGGTGGTGGAGGTGTAGTGGAACATATCGTGCAGGTTGTACAGGTGGGGAACCAGGTGCTTCCAAAAAGCCACCTTGGTGGCCCGGTAGTGGTCGCGTACCCGTGGCTTCAGCCCAATGTGCAGGTACAGCTGGTCACGGGGGTTGTACTTGGACCAGGCCACCTCCTCAAACCGGTTGGCCTTGGTGTGGATGAACTTGGTGTCCTGGGGGACAGGCTTGTTGGGGTCCCTGTGAAACACAGGCAGAACAGAACTAGCACTGGGAAAAGCCAAAGAAGCAAAGAGGGAGAGCTGGATGCAGAGATGGAAACTGAGGGGACCTGTGCCAGTGGTGGCACAGGGTGCACTGGCAAAGGGTCCTGCATGACTGGGTAGCACCTGAACCCTGGGTCAAGTCTCACCCACTATAACCAGGGCCAACCAGCCTCCCCACCCCTGCAGCTTGGCTGGGTCCTGTCCCAGGGACTGGCCATGATCTAAGCTTCTTGCTTTGTGGTTGATGCCACGGCCCCAGTGAAGGTGCAGCACATGGACCTCTGGGCACAGCAGGTTCAGTGTCCCCCACCAGGCATGACAACCCCCCCACCACAGCACAGCCCCAGGGAGTACAACTGCAGTGAATTCAGACCCCCAAGGCATGGCACCCATCCCCACTCACCCTGTCTTGGCAAAGTTGGTCCAGTAGGTCATCACCACGGCGCTGAGCATGACGTCGTTCTTGGAGAAGTTGCAGGGAAAGAGGTCTGTGGGGCCAATCATGGGGATCCCAAACACATAAGGCACCTCATCCCCGTGGGCTGCATCGGACCATGCAGGCTTCATCAGGCTCTGGCAGTGGTGGTAGAAGGCGTAGAAGTAGGTGGGGGAGCCATAGCGGGCGTGCAGGTCGGCTGTCACCACCGATGGCTCTACCCACTGGTGGTCAGTGAAAAGGGCCACCAGAGTCTTGCGACGTGTCTCAGGGTTGTCCCGGTCGGCCCAGTCCGTGTACATGAACTTAATGGTCTCCCTCAAGGTGTCCTTGCCCTCAGGGTAGCCGTACAGGTTGTCTACAAAGTTGGAGACTGAATAGTCAAAGTCACTGCCTGAGACGCCGTCCTCAGGGTCCACCACACCCTCCACAAACTTCAGCCCTTCACCCTGGTTGACCCCCAGCATGATATCATAGTTGAGGAACTCGCCCTGCTCCATCAGGATCTCTGGGTCATCCGGGATCACATCCCCGTCAATGACTGGCCCGAAGGCCACATGGTAGCGAGCTGGCTGGATGTCTTGCTCTACCAGCTCCTTGGCACTCTTCTGCCGCAGGCAGTCCACCATGTCCACGGTGTCCAGCACATTGCAGCCCACCTTGTCAGCCAGCATGCTGGTGTACTTCACGGGCTGGTAGTTCACTGCCCAGCTGGAGAGCGCGGAGCCGCTCTGGATGATGGCTCTCTGGAAGAGACCTGCAATACAGGCAAGGAGTGGAGGAAGCTCTCAGCAGGGTTCCAGCATCCCAATGCTGCAGTGCGGGATGCAGCATGGAGAAGGCACTGATGCTCTTGTACCCCTGCAAGGACCCAGCACTCCAGCACACACCTGGCCTTGTCCCCTGGCTGTGCTGCCTGCTGAGCCGGGCTCACACAGGGGGCTTAGTTTAGGGCTGCTGTGGGGATGGCAGGGTGACAGCTGGGAATGCAAGGGGGTGCTCCTGGAAGCAACCAAGGGCTGCTGTGCTCCCTGAGGATCCCATTGTAGGGGATGGTCTGGCACCCCTCTGTCCTGGTGTGGGGAGAAGAGGGGCCATGGTTGCATCACAGCCTGGTCTTGCCAAGCAGCCCGTGCCACCCCAGCCACCCCAAGGATGTGTTACCTGAGCCCTCGAGGGGCACACGCTGCCCCTGGCTCAGCACCATCCTCCAGCCCAGGTTGGCACCTGCTTCACTGGGCAGCCAGGCTGCGGGCTGGCAGCAGTGGGAGGGTTAATGCCTGCTGGGGGACACTTAACCCTGCCGTGTCCCACCCCACCGCTTTGTCAGAGTCCCCCTCGACCCCCTCCCTGCTGCTTCCTGCCCAGCTGGGGCTGCTCAGTGCCAATCCGGCCCTGCAGGAGCACGCTGCCAGATGCACAAAGAGGGCCTTTCTGCCACCAGGAACACAGAGGGAGTGGACTTTCGCCCTGGAAAACGAGGCCACAAAGGCCCTGGCCCAGGGAGAGAAATGCGTGGCTTCGCTCCAGTCCCATGTCAATGGTGCTTGTGCTCAGAATACAAAGGGTGGTGAGGAAGCAGAGCCTCCAGGCCGTGAAAGGCAGCCAGTCCGGGGTGCACCCAGGGGTCCCTGCTCTCTGACCAGCCCTCTTTGCACCCCAAGTGCTCCCTGCAGCCCTGCCAGACCCCAGCACTTGCTCGCCGCGAGGGACTGTTCCAGGTGATCCCTGAGTGGTGCTGGCACAGCAGTGTGGTGGCCATGGGGCTGCCCCTGGCACCCTGAAATGCAGAGAAGCCCTGTGCAACCAAGGCTGTGCCACTCTGCGGGGAGGCAGAGCAGCACCTTCCCGCAACAGAAGTGTTCAGAGGCTCCTGGCTCCCGGCCACCATGTCCATAGCTCTTGTCTGCACGCACAGTCCTCACTCTGCCAAGTACCTGACGTACAGTCCCCTGCACTGGGACAAACAGAAGTCACAAGCTCTGTTTGTCACCTCCTGGTACCCTAGAAAGCCATACCCAGCCTACAGGCTGGAGACTGGCCATGGGTTTGCTTGCTCTGCGCCATCATCCACGTGCCAAGGAGCCGGGATGGGGTTTCCTGGCTCCCTGGAGATGCTGTCCCAGCAGCAGCTATTGCGCCCTGCCAGCAGCATCACTTCCCAGACAGACCCACCAGGCTGGGCTCTGGCCCTGCCCACGACTGCCTGGGGAAGTATGGGGCAGCTGATGTCACTAACAGCTGGTCAAATCCCTGATGGAGCCCCTTTGCCACGTCTCTGCATGGCCACATCCTGATCCAGGAGACCCAGGACTCTGTGAGAGCCCAGACTCGCCATGTCCTCCTGCTCCATGCCAGCACTTGTCTGGGCCAAGCCCTGCTCAAAGCAGGGTGCTGGGTGCCTTGCCCAGCTGAGGTCTGGAGGGCTGGCAGCAAAGGGCAGAAGCCCCCATGGAGCAGGAGATGGAGCAAAGGAAGCTCATGAAGTTTGCCTGGCAGAGACTGCTCCTGCCCTGGTATGGCTGGCTGGGCAGAGAAGCAGCACTTTGGTCACTGATGAGGAATCCACCTGCCTACAAGGCCTGAGGCTGGCTGGCAGGGAGCTGTGGATTTCCCCAGCAGCCAGACACAACATGAGCTGTACCAAGCCTCCAGTGTCTGCCTCTTGCAGCACCTGGCAGAGCAGGCACAAATCAGCAGCTTCATTAACAGCTTGTGATCACTAGAAGTTTTATTTTGATGCAATAAAAACAAACCCACCTGGTCTGCAGGCTGCAACTTAGCACTGCTCCCACGCCGTGTTCCAGAGCCAGCTACCCATCCCTGGGGATATGGGTGCTCTGGCACAGGGAATTTTCTGGGGTCATTTTACGGCCATTTGGCTTTATGAGACACTGGCTGCAGCACTGAGCACTCCCCTGCTGCCTCACAGCACTTACAGCCAGCCACAGCTCCCCTGCCACAGCAGCGGGGGTGCTGGGCACCCAGCACCCCTGAGAGGCCGGAGGGCCACACCAGAGGCACTGGGGCACCAAAGAATTCGTCATGCAGGTGCAGAGCTTAGTGGCAGCAAGTGTAGCATCACCTGGAAAGTGCTATACTGGCAGGACAATTTTTCATGGCCAAAAAGTTACAAGGAGCAGCCCCTCCAATCCACCCTCAGCCTCTCTCCATGCTGCTCCACTCTGGACCCCTGCAAGAGGTTGGGGCCACCTGGGCAGCCAAGCACACGCTCCTGCACTCCTGTGATGGAAAGAAGCACCCTAAGAAGCACTGAGAATGCATTACACATAATGTTCCCTCCCCAGCCTTTCCCACTTAGTATGAGCAGAGAAAACACTTTTTCTTTCTGCAGGAGCCTTCAGCCTGTAAAAGGCTCCCCATCATCAGCCATCAGCCCTGCTGAGGTTCTGGAGGTCTCTGTTCTGTGCAATTCCCAGGCTGCTGAGCAGGGCAGCAGCTCTTCACATCAGCTTCGAGTGCAATTTGCTGTGTGTCTCTGAAGGGCAGACTCATGCCCGTGTCTACTGCTCACACGTGTCCTTTTCTCCTCAGCATCACACCTGGGGACACTGCACTGGAAGACGGCTGCACCCTCATATAAAGCCCATGAGCAGGTCCCTGGCAGGCTGCTCCCCTGTGGACCATATCCAGTTCAGGCTTTGCTCCTATAATTTCCTTTAGGAAGTTTATCGAAAACACCTCTAGTCTCACAGTTAATTTTCTCCCCCCCTCAGTGCTTGATGTAAATGGCTTTGCAGGTGGTTCACATGCATTTGCTCTTATTCCAACACAATCTTTTAGCATAAGTAATTCCCTTCTTTATTCAGAGTAAACACTCTGCTATATTTACAGATATTAATCATATTACTTCCACCTGTGTTTTGCTAGTTGCAGCACTTCCAGCTCTCCCAGTCTCACAACACAGGGCCCTCCATCCCTCCCCAGGCTCAGGTCTGTCTTCCCCTCTATTCCAGTACAAATGCCTTTCCTGGCACTGAGATCCTTGTTCCCAGTGGCCTGCATGATGCCCTACACCAAACTGAGCACCAGGCCAGGACACCACAGGAGGGATTCCCACCTCTCCCCATGCCAAGGCGCTGGCCCTGACCTGCAGCCTTGTGCACGGGGAGCACCCACTCCATCCCTGGCTCCCACGTGCTCTGCCACTGGCCTCTTTCTGCCCACGATGAGGTTTTGCTTCCTAGTCCTGGTCCAGGCTCTCACCGGTGACTGATTAGAAAGCAGCCCTGACTTTGTTAGGCTTGGAGGTGGGCTCCCTTCCCTGGCTTAGCATCGGCAGGGCGTTTGCTCACAGCTGCAGCATCCTCAGACGTGCCGACACCTACCTTCAGAGTGGTGGGAGAGGGTGAGCAGGCTGACACAGGAGGCACCGATGCCGGAGCCGAAGACAGTGATCCGCAAGGGATCTCCCCCAAAGAAGGCGATGTTCTCGCTGACCCAGCGCAGCGCCTGGATCTGGTCCAGCAGCCCGTAATTGCCCTTGGCAGCCTGGTCCCCCGTGCTCAGGAACCCTGGGGGCCAAGGGGAGCCCGGTTAGGGATGCGGAAACAGGGAAAGTCCTGATCTCCCCACCCCCCATCCCCAGACCTAGGGGAGCTTCTGTGGGACCCTATCCCACCACGAGATTCCGCTACCAAGAGAGTTTTGTGAGTTCTAAGCTGGAGCAGGGACACCATCGAGCTCCAGCCACCCTCTGCACAGCACAGAGGGGTGAAAGGCTGAGAGAGCAGCTGCAAACCTCGGGGAGCCTCTTTGGCCAACAACAAGCAGTAATAGGGTAAAGGGCACAAAGCTCTGTCTGACCCATACCACCACCTGTGCTAAGAACAGCTCAGGACACCTCACACAAGCTCCAAGGGAAGCTGAGAAAGCATCAGTGGCTGCAGGGAGGGCGAGTGTGTGCTCAGCCAATGCTTTCCACGGACTAGCGTGGACTGGGGGAGGCTCTATAAATGTAAGGAGGTGGGCTGGGCAGAGAGGAACCGACTGCAGCTTAAAATACAAAGGCTCTCAAGTGAGGAAGAAGGTGAGAAATGCTTTCAATAGCACAGGAAACACCCAAGATAAGTTATCACACTTTGGTTTGCTTTGACTTTAAGCAGGAAGCCAAAACCATGGGCCCGAGGTAAAATCCAAGCAGGTAACCCCAGCACACAGGGAGCGGCCCCAGGGCTGTGCTGGCACTTGGAGGTGGTCTGGCTGGGTGTGGTGCACCACCTCACTGGAAATGATGAAGGCACACCACTTAAGTCTAATGTCATATTGTGACTCATGCGTCTTAACTTTGCACCTATCCATCTTAAAGGCCTGACTTTTAATATTAAAAGGTCTTGAATAGGTTTATTTTTATGTAACTATCATCTTCCACAAGAAAGTATGGGCTCTGGAGGCCTTTAGAGGGATGTGGTGCCCCAGGTAGCAGGCAGGAGCCCAGCTGCCAAGGGAGAGCACCACGCTAGGCTGGATGGATAGGAAAAGAGCCAGCCCTGCCAGCAGCTTGGCTGGGAAGGAGCTTTCCCCAAACTTCTACACCCCTTGTTCTCATGCTGCTAAGGGAAGCGGCAGTGGTGTTCCACACAACCCTCCTGCGTCTCAGCCCCTGGGGGTTTCTGCTGCTGCAGGCAGGGCACTGCACTGCCTTTTGACCCTCTGTCCTCATTTTGCCTCTCTAAGTCACCAGTGCTTGTGGAAACAGGACAGCCGCCCTTCTCTGCGTGGCACCCGACTCCCTTCTGTGGTCCCCTCTGCAGACAGCCACGTCACGGTGGGTTGCTGAGGGGGTCCCAGCAGCACAACTGGCTTGGAGGCAGCCTGTGCCCAGGGAGGGAGAGCTGCCAGGTCCCCAGGACAGCCAGGCAGTACCCGCTGGCACCTCACCGCTCTGAGCCCTCTCAGGAGGAGATGCTGGGTAAACACATTTATTATTCATTTAACCGCAAACCAATATTTGCTTTCAGTTGAGCCAGTTTGTGTAAATGAGCCGGGGGGGGCCGGTGCCAGGACCCAGACTAGGCTGCGACCGCGCGCTGGGGGCTCTGCCACGTGGCGCCCGCTCGGCTGCCAGGGCGGAAGGCAGGGGCAGTGCCCACAGCGCATCCCGCCGGGCCCCGCGCCCCCCTCCGCCCCCTTTCCGGCTGGTCCAAGTCCGGTCAGACACAAGGGCTGTCCCACTGCCCGGCTGTGCTGGCGGCACGGCCCGCGGCAGCCAGCTCATACCGAGCACTCCAACGCGGTAGTTCAGGGTGATGACAATCACGTTCCCGTAGCTGGCCAGGATGCTGCCGTCTATCATGTTCCCCGTGCCCTCCATGTACGAGCCACCATGGATATACACCATCACCGGCTTGGCCCCGCTGTCCCGGATGTCTGGAAGGAGAGGTGGTTAAACACAGGACCCCACCGACGGCCGCAGCACCCTGCCCGACAGGCAGACCAAGTACAAGGGCAATGCCAGCTGCCAGGACCAGGGAGGGGGCTTAGGAGCCAAAGCCAGAGCTCTCCTGGGGGCCACAGCATGGACCCCCAAAGCCAAACACCACTGAACCAACCCTGCCAGCCCCTCTCTGGGAGGTGGCTATTGCTGCACTGTCCCCACACTGCTGTTCCCTCAGGGGTCCGAGCACGTGAGGGAGGGACGCTGGCTGGACCCCACTGCTCTTCCCCAGAGATGGGCTCTGGCATTGTGTGGGAGCCAGGTCAGGTCTGCTGCGGGTGGGAGTTGCAGAGTCCAGCCCCGGGACGCAGCCCCATGTCCTGTCTTTGGCTGGCCCCAAGCACTCCGTGAGTCCTGGAAGCTGGCATTGCGGAGGGGGGCAGGGATGGGGGTGTGCAGGACCTAGAAGGTGGAGGGGCCACTGATGTGCGCTCCAATGCCTTACTCTCCCACTCCCCCTTCCCATTCCCCTGGGAAGGCAGAGACCTGCCTGTCTGGATGTAAACCCATGGCACCCCAGTGCCCAGACACAGACATGGTGATGAGGCAGACAGTGTATGCACGTGTGCATGTCAGGGAGGTGAGCACGGCGTCTGGACGAGGACAGGGCATGAGGCATGGAGTGAGGATGGGGAATGGGACCCCGAGGGCCGGGGAGGAAGGAGTGTGGGAGCCTAGGGGACAGGGAGCAGCCACGCTCCCTCTCTTGACTTCTCCTGCCCAGGGGACATCCTGCCCCTTCTGCCCCACTGGCTGGTGATCCCCCATGGAGCCATGGCCACCCACAAGGGAGTAACACCTGTGCTTGGGCTGTGTCACACAGACAAGGCTGTTGCACTCGTCACGGAGACATCGCCAGGTCCCGCGTGCCTGCGCTGCCCAGCCCTGTCCTGGGCTGGCGATCCAGCACCGATGGACTTTGTCCTCCCTCATGCTCACTCACACCCAGCACCTTGCTCGGGTGGGCTGGCTGTGCCTGCTTGGCCTCGGCTCCCTCAGCTGCCTGCCTCCCTCAGCAGGGCAGCACAGCCCCCTCCACAGCCCACCGGGGCCGGGACTCCTGGGGCACAGCCACACCAGTGCCAGTGCCTGGCTGGGCTGTTCACACCCCCTCACACCCACCTAACCCCTGCCCATGTCCACTCCTCCCTGTGGCTTGCCCATTGCAGGGGGCTGCAGACCAGGCTGATGGATATCTGTGGCCATTCTCACCTCCAGCTGTGGCCCACGGCATGGCTAGAGGTGGCCTCCCATGGCAAAAACCTCTTCCCTCCAGGAGAATGAGGCTGTGCCAAACCCAAAACCTGTGCAGGCTCTTTTCCTACTGCCAGGATGTAGCCAGACAAACGGACAGACCAGGGGAGCAAAAAGTGCCTGCAGCTCCTCCAGGACAGCCATCGCCGGTATGGCAGAGGACAATTCTTTCCAGGGCCACCTGCTTGAAATGTGAGGGACAGGAACATCAGTGCCTGTGCCCGTGTCTTCTCCTCCATCCTGCTCCCACTCACTGGCAAACAAAGGGAACTCCTCGCAGGAGAATGGTAACAATGCACAGAGATGTACCAGGAAATAAACAGCTCCGAATTGCTGCAGCACATTTTGGTGTGTGTGGATTTAGCACAGTCGAGTCACTTAGGCTGAATGCCAGTTTACGCCCTGGTACAAGAGATCCTGGGGCACAGGTTAGCAGGAGTAAACAACAGGGTTTTAGTACTGCCAAGGAAGAAGTTTTTGATCTATTTCCCAGATCCCCTAAATGCCACCTGCCAGGCCCTGTTCGAGCTGCCCTGGGCCTTCTGCACACCATGAGGTTTTACTGTCACCACATTAGGGCTGCACCCTGGCTAACCCTTCCTCCTACCTCCTCACCACATCTCTGCAGCCAAACACGCCAATAACCTGTGGACAAACCACCCTGTTTCACTAAAAATAGCCCATTCTGCAGCTTGCTTAGCCCTGGCTTGCATCTAGAATCACATCTGCTTGAAAGCCCACTTGCTCTGTCTTGGCTGGTGCATGCAAGAAAGACCTCACTTCTGCTGGGTGAGGAAGGAGAGAAGTTAACAGAAACCAAGTGGGCCCTGGATCTCCTGTGAATGGCCAGATGCCCTTTGAGTACCAAGTATTCAGGCTGCTGGCACAGCCACGGCAGGGCCAGGCAAGGGTGGATGGGGAGGCTGCTGGCTCCCTGATGCATGTCACCGACTCTGGAGGGATGAGGCTGGAGGTGGGATGTGACCGGGCTCAGGGTGAAATGGGCCCAGGTGCCCGAGGGCTTCTCTCCTCCCAAGCTGCCATGCTTCCTCCCTGCCCTCGCTCAAACTGAGCGGGACCAAACTTCTCCTAAAGCGGGAAAACCCCATGAGCTTTCCCCCCGCATCAGGAGGAGGGGAAGGTCCTGGGTGCCCTGCACAGCCGGCCAGCCTGCCCCCCACCCCGCGCAGCTGCCTGGCACGGCAGACAGACACACACAGGGCTCCCTGGGGGCGGCAGCGGATGGCGGGCACACGGAGCTGCTTTGCGTGTCATGCAGTGGCAGCCTCGAGCACAGAAATACCTTCGTCTTCATCACCGTCATTATCCGCTAAGTCCTCGCCCTGTTTCTTAGCGCTGGCTCCTAGGGACCAAACATGAGGAGACAGAACAAAAAGGAATACAAAAGGAAATAAAAACAAAACAACAAAAAAAAAAAAAAAAGGAAAGAAAAAAAAACACAACAGAAAAAAAAAAGAGAATTCAAAAATAGCATGATAGCAGAGGCAGTGGGGCCACGCCTGTGCCCCACAGCACTGCTGGCTACTCACACTGCACCTCTCCCAGAGCCAGGGCAGTGTAGGGCACGGGCAGAACTGCCCCAGGAGTCGTGCCAGGATGCTGCTTCACCTGGGCCCCTTCCCAGCTCCTCCCTGGGGAGGGCTGGGGTGCCAGGGAAGACGCGAGTGGGGCTGTGGCAGCATCAGCGCTGGCGGTGGATGAGTCTCTCAAAGCACTTGCCGATCCTCCTGCATCCCAGCCTGGCCCCTGCCTGGTCACACACCCTCAGCTCCAGGCAAGGCTCCCTCTCCTAGCACCCAGGTGTGAACAGGAGCCCTGCTCCCAGCTCTGCTGTCCCTGGAGACAACTCTCCTCTGCAGGTGTCACAGCAAGGGTTACCTTGCATGGCCACTGACCGCCAGGCAGGGTCCTGCCCATCACCCCCACATGGTGTGTGGCCCCTTCTTGTGCCTGGCCACAAACCACGGGTGCCACTGCACAAGACCACCACAGCACGCAGGGATCCCTCGTGACAGGTGCTCCCCTGAGCTGCCTGGCTCCATCCTGCACCAACTCCCTTCTTACAAGACTAGCTCCACGTTTCACTGAGGACTGCGAAGGCACCAATCAGCTTGACCTGACCAGGTCAAGGCAGAATCCTAAACACATTGGTATCTGTGACATCCTGAATGCCTTACAGTTGTTCTGTGTCCCTTCACCAACCTGCAGGGCTGGGGCATGGGCCAGCCCAGCAGCCCTAGCTGGGCACTGTGGAATGCTGCTGTGGATGGCTTGCAGTGAGCCTGGCACCTCCCGAGCTGCAGCCAGCAGGAGCCAGGAGAGGTGGCCTGTGGGCTGCCAGGCAGCAGGGGTGTTGAAAAACCTGTGCCAAAACCCCACTCCTGCAAAGGACTGCATGCCAATGTGAACGCAAAGGCAAGTGGTGCCATCCCTGTGCCCTGGAGCTCTGAATTTCAGGGAGAAGCTGAGTGTTCTTAGAGCTGCAGAGCAGCGCCTGCAAGTCCTCTGCTCCCTAATGCCTGCAACAAAATGTTCCCCGGGTGATGGTGACCTCTGGGGAGACAGCAGGGCTTCCTCCAGGCAGGACTTATCCACACAGTGCCTGCACTGCCCAGGGACTTTCCCCTGAGACGAGGGGCTCTGACACCCTGCCAGGCACCCGGCTGATCCCAGGGTCCTGCTGCCACCACCAGCAGGCCCCATTGCCACACAAGGGTTTTCACAGCCCCCAGCAAAGCTCTCACGAGCAAGGGGCAAGCCTGAGGCTGCATGGAACTACAGGGCTAAATGCACAGAACTGGTCAGAAAGACAAAACTAGGGAGCCGTGCTCACTGTCAGTCTGGGAGTGGCATTCTGCAGGTGACACGGGAGGTGAGTAACAGAGATGGCAGTGTGGAGTAGGACAGGATTTGAATTTAAATGGAATCTGTGATGGGGGAGGAAGAGATCTGAAATGGCCGTGAGGCAGGTCCATCAGCACGAGAGGCCTGCAGAATGCCTTAAGCAGCCATGACCTGCTGGGGAAAGTCTGGAGGAGCAGTGACCAGAAACCTAGAAAAATCCAGCAGGCATGAAAAGTTTGCAGAAGGCTGGGTCACACAAATGAGGGGAGCAGAGGCACGATGGGAGCTACAGCAGCATCCCAACACATGAAAGGCTACTGTGAGGTGGTGAGGTGGAACAGCAAGTCCCTCCCAGGCAGCCCTGCAGCTACAGGAGGCAGGATGAGAAGAAAACCTTCCTGGCAGAAAGGGCAGCAAAGCATTCGAAGAGGCGGCCTGGGGAGGTGTTTAAGACCAGGTGGGACACGCTGCCAGAAAGAGGTGAGGTAGAGCTGCTCCTGCCCAGGGCAGGGATGGATCAGCTGTCTCCCGTGCTGTCCTGATTTTCTCCAACGCAGCGTTTACCTCCCGACCTACCCCTGCCATTCTCCAGCCCCGCCTCCTCACCTCCTGCTTCACCACCCAGCCATCCTCGGAGCATCTCACATCATTCTCCTCTTCTCACCCAGCACCACCCCCATCCCTGTCATCTCTTGCCCCAGCCCCTCAGCCCCAGCATCCCCCCCTTCCTGCTGCGTCCTCCCGCACTCCCTCCCCAGCCCACCCCCGCGGCACACGCTTGGCCGGGCGTGTGCAGCCACTCAGGCTCTTGGCAGGAGGCTGCAAGCTTGACCTACTGTGTCTTCGTTAGGAAGAGCTGCAAGCCCAGAAAGCACTTAAATGACAAAGTACTCATGCAATATTTGCTAACCAGTGCTATGCTCCAACCTCTTGGTACTTCTAAGGGATAGGGATTTTTTCTGTAATGAAGACCACAGCCAGCGAGCCTTCATCCACACTCTGCTTCAGAGTTGGGAAGCTGACCACAGGCAGCTGGAGATCATTTTCCACTGCCAAAGGCCCTGGTGCTGTTAAAGCCCTGGGACTGGCCAGGTTGCAGCCCTCCAGCCTGGTCTCCTTCAGGGGACAAAAGTCTCTGTGCAGATGAGAATGGAGGAATCAGCTATGAGGACTTGTCCGGTTATAAAAGAGGGCAGTGGACAACATCTCTGTGACCTGAGCAACTGTCCTGGCTGAGCAGGGAGGGATCCAGCTGGAGACTGCTGCTGCAGAGCTTAGGGATGGCTGGGATAAGCCTAAAGCAACCTGAGCTTCAGGCACTGCAGAAGAGATGGCAGAAAGCAGCACTTGGGAAGCTAAGCAAAGCAGGAGTGCAGTGATGCAGGCCAGGGGGAAGGGGAACAGCAGTGGCGTGTGTGTGTGGCAGATGCAAAGCACAAACCTCACCCATCAGCAGGAAGGTGCCAGGGTGGTTACAGCCAACACAGACTGTTGTGACCAAGTGGGCTTTTTGCCTCTTGCTGCATTGTTCACCTCCAGCACAACCCACCAATGCCCCACAGCTCGTGAGAGCAATCACAGCTTCACTTCCCTCACCCAGTAACACTTTCCACTGTTCCCATGTTCAGGGACACCCAGCCCAGGAGATCTTTCTCTGCACTAACAAAGGCCACCACGCAGAGCCCTGCAGCACCCACTCTCATGGGGATGGGCTTAAGCCTGTGGATTCACAGCTGGAAAACCTAAAGGGCTCATGGCTCTTGTTATCCTTACCCATCAAAACACCCTCCACTAACCCAGGAGGTCAGTCTGTTGTGCCACTTCACTTTAAGCTGACTGCAAAGTGACATTGTTCAGGGTGATAGGAAGGATGCATATGCTCTTATCTGAAGGCTTTAGGAAGATTTAAGTTCAAGTTTAGTAAAAAAAAAAAATAAAATCACTTTCCCTGAAACAGGGGCATCCATGCTGGATTTATGCTATCTTAAGTAAACCATACCCACAGCACTGACACCAGTGCAAACAGAGATAAAGGAGGGTAAGGAGCCTCAGTCCTTGGAGCCTTCATTCTCAGCATGGTGTGGGTAACAGAAGAGCAGGAGGCTAAGATGACACCTTTACAGATCCAAATGTCTGTTCAAGGTGCCCGTAGGCAGCTCCAGCACCCTATTCCTCAGTGAGAGCTCCCTGGGGCACCCACTCCTGCACAGCAGCCACGATGCTGCAGGGAGCCAGAGCCCCTGATGGCTACATGCACCCAAAGGCCCACCTGCTGCTGGCCACACCATCTCAGCTGCTTCTCTGGGAGTGACAAGGAACAGGACCAAAACCGGTGCAGCTGCTGAACCTGCTGCTGCACAACCCCACAGGCAGGGAGAGCTCAGCTCGCACCTGTGTCCAAGGGCCCTTCCAGCCATGAGCCCTTGCTCCAGGACTGCAGCACACCTTGGTGCTGCCCTGCCCCTCCCTGTCCCGGAATGATGCAGAGGAGTTATCTCCATCCCCGAGTGGACTCTGTAAAAGCACTGCATCCTCTCACGCTCTGCTGCCTGCGGCAGCACGAACACCGACCCTCACCTTTGCAAATCGCTCCCCGGAGCGGAAGCGGAGCACCAGGGCGGTGGTCTGCCCACAGCCAGCTCTGCAAAGCAGCAGGCTCCGAGGGGGCTGGGAAGAAGCTTCCAGCAAGGGAGCACTGCAGAATTTGTGCAGCTGTAGGGAAGCCTCAGCTGGTACTTGGGCAAGTCAGCTTCTTGGAGAGCAGTGGAGAAGCCACAACGCTTTTCCCGCAGAGCTGCCGAGGTTCCTCCTGAGCCCAGGAGCTGCTGGGAGCTCCGGCCACCCTCACACAGCAGAGGAAGATGCTGGCCTGCACATTTGTCTCTGCAGTACTGCAGACTCTTCACAGTCCCAGCCAGAGAGATTTGGGCATTCGCTAATGGAAACCAGGAAGAGCTGCTAAGTGCAGGGCAGCCACATTTTTTCCCCTCCAAAAATGACATCCACCTCCTCATGCCCTGCAGCAAGGCTTGCCCAGGCTGGTGATGAAGGGAAGGAAAAATCCTCCTGGCATCTACCACAGCCAAAAACAGGCTGTAAGTGTTGGCAGCACAGAGCATGGGGCAGAGCTGCATTTTGCACATAAGTACTGTACTCTCAGTGTGTGTCTCGGTGGGTACGTGGTCTTTGGGTGGGCAGCACTATTTTTGCTGCAAAATCTGAGCCTCAACTGAGCCTCAGTGCTGTCAGCTCCCCTGGCACCATGCATGGCTAGTTGCTCTCAAAGCACTGCTGCCCTGTATTGCTCCCAGAGAAGGGACCAGTGTATATGGAGGAGACTGGCATTTAGAAAATTTCCATATAGGAAATTACTGTGGGTAACTGGGCGGGGAAACAGGGATGTTTTTCTGTCCCACAGATAAACAAGCACGACTGATAAATTCTCAGTCCTTTGTCTGCTCTGAAATACACTGGGCTTAGGGGTGGCAGAAGACATGAAAACTCCAGTAAGGTGGGAGCTGAGGCATTTTCAACCACCAAAATACTGTTCTGTGAGAGGAGAGCTCATCGCTGCTCGTATGCGGCTTTAGAAACAGTAGTTATGATTATTCCAGAATGAGTCAATGTTCAAATGTTCAACCTGAGGAAACCAGCCCTGCAGGTACATTACCCTCTCCCCAGGCGTTACTAACCCAGGATACACGATGAGGGGTGGGGGAGCTTCTGTGTTTCTGCACAAGTGACTCAATTAATTCAAGCCAACAGCTACCAGAACTTGGCCAGAGCTGGAGGGAAGTGCCAGGGTCTGGGTGCTTCAATTCCTGGCACGCCACACCTGGATGTCCGAATGGCTGGCACTGGGGACCTGCTGGTCTATGAGCCGACAGAGCCCAGTGGGGGCAAAGGGAATGTCCCCCACCAGCTCCCTGGGAAGTGACCAGAGGCAACTACAGATGGGCTGAAAAGAAACCCTGCCCGTGAGCGGAGCCAGTGGGAAGGGAAACGCGGGAGATGAGCGCACCCAAGGTGTTTTGTCATGCCTTATATCATCCCCTTCTCCAGCAGTAACCTGGAGCCTGCTTCCCTGGCCCTGGCTACAGGGCTGGGGGTGGCAGGGGTCTGCCAGCCCTGGCAGCCGGTGGGAGGGCCGGGAGAGGAAGCGCTTTGAAGTGGCTGGTGATCACTGGCACAGCCGGCTCCGGAGGCAGCGTGCAGAGACTCCCTAATGCGCCAGCCCTTTCAGGGGCAGCCTTGGCACTCAGAGAGATGGCGTGTGAATAGCCAGGACAGCAACAGGAAAAGCAAAGCAAAGAAACCAAACAACAGAACTGGGGGAAACGGCTGGAAGGAAAGCGCTCCCCAAACCTCCAAGCCCAGCTGCACTGGCCCCGCCAAACCCAGGGGTGCAGGGAGACAGAGGCTGGGATGCAGGGACCCTGCTGCTGCAGGATGCCCAGGACAGCAGCCTGTGCCGGCCAGACGCCCTGTACTGAGCCTTTCAGAAGAGCTTGGCTGCCTGACCGTCCACACGTTCATCTTGGGATGCACAGAGCAGCCAGCTCTCCCTGCTTGCAAGGGGGCTGTGTGGAGGGACGGGTGAGGCATTGTGTCTGACAGGGGGCTGAGCCAGCTCCCATTTGTACATCTCTATTCCCTTGTCCATGTCACTGGTTGGGAATACAGGACCATTTAGGGGCAGTGGGGGAAGGTCAGTGGAGGCAAGGCAAAGCAGAGATGTGTCTGAACTGGACGTGTTCAGCTGCCCATGGGGCAGCGAGGGCTCAGGGAGGCTGCTGTGCCATGGGCCGGAGACCAAATCCTTACTGGCAGGACTGGCACTGGCACGGGGGTGTGAGCAGTGGGGAGCAGCCCTGGCAGGCACACGGGTCAGGGCAGAATCTGCAGCATTTACACAGCCAGGAGAGGCTTTATGCTTTTAACCAAGGAGCTCTGGATGCAAAATGATCAGGGATGCAATGGGGGAAGAGCTCAGCCCGGGATGGACTGCAGTCCCCCCTGACACAGGTCCTTCCCTGAGCAGGTCTGTACACCTGCAGTGGGCTAAGCCAGCCTAAGGGATGGAGGCATTTAAATGCTACCTGCCATCAGAGGCTACCCCTCATGCCCAGGGACTGGGAAGCTGTCGGTGCCAGTGGGATGAAGGTGGGAGCGCAGGCTCAGCCCAGGAGAAGCTGTTCTGAAAGGCCTGGAGCAACATGAGCATCCTCATGACCTGACCCCAGACCTGTGCTCCCAGCTGGCCAGAGCATCCGTGGGGCTCCTCCCAGTGGGAAGCGGGGGGTGGCAGGGTGGGCTGCTCGGAGGGTCCACAGTCCGGGTGGCAGCACAGAGAGGTGCTGGAGGAGTGCTGCAGGCCAGGGGCCAGCCAGGCACCCTCTCACTCTCTCACTCTCTCTCTCTTTCCTCTCTGTGCCTCTCTGCCGGTCGGCTTGCTACATACCTCCTTTCCTACATATTTTCTTGTTGGGCTTTCGGGTGCATTCCTTGGAAATCCGTTTTACTGTAAAATGAATAAAAGACTACAAAATAACAGGAGGCTCCACTGATGGGAGTGGGCATGCAATCACAACCACGCTGCTACCCTCCCACCGCCCCCGGGACCGCGGGAGGTGGGGAGGGAGCGTCGCCATGGGAGGAAAACTCTGGGCCAGCCGTGCTGGGCGGGAAGGAAGGCATGATGCATTCCGTGGGCCCCAGAGACAGAGGAGTGGAGCCAGCCAGCCTGGGAGAAGCCACTGGCCTGCCAGGCTGCTCTGCTGTGCACAGCAGACCCGCTGCAGGTCCTTTCCGGCCCGCTGAAAATCCCTGGGGGCTCCCGTTGCGGTGAGGCTGGGGCGGGCGTGCGGGCAGGCACTGCCTCCTCTGCCCTCTACTTACAGTTCAGGTGGGATCCCCTACAAAGGAAAAGGTTAGACAAGGAGGCACCCAGCGCCACTCAGCCTCACCCCAACAGGTCCATGCCCCGTGGGTCCCCAGCACCCCAGGCTCATCGCTCTGCTGCTGTCCCACCGGCGGACGGAGGAGCAGCCAAGCGATGTGTCTGCCGGTGCACCCCAACCTCCCATCCGTACCAGGGCCCGGAAAAGGGCTCTGTGGTCCCTTTCTTGCCGGAGCATCTTCCCAGGGAGAGGCAGAGAGTGTTCCTCCCAGCCGCAGCCCACGCCCACAACTAGCGCATGGACCTGGGGAGGGTGGGAAGCAGGGAGGAAGGACGAACTCGAACCAACTCAAGACAGAACCTGGCACTCGGCGCCTGTGGGGAGCACAAATCAGCTTGTCACTCTGTGGATCTGCGGTCAGAGAGTCGGATTCAGATTTAGCAATACAAGAGAGGAACCCGTGACGATGCCATGGAGGTGGAGGGGTGGGACCGGGAGGCGTGGAGAAGCAGGAGCACGCGAGACAGAGATGGCAGCTGAGGGCAAGAGGGCAAGCTGCGTGGCCAGAGAAAGCTTTCCACAAACAGACAGCATGCTGCAGGGTCCACAACCACATGCTTCAAACACAACACCCAGGTGAGACCAACCACTGCTGGGGAGGGGTGGAGTGACCCCCCCTCGCTCTCCTGCGGTCACCCCAGTGGGGACTCACCATCCTCCGTGGGGATGTAGATGTTGAGGTACAGACAGTCCTCGTTGGGGTCCTGGATGTACGTGGCCACGATATCCAAATTGGAGGTAAACCAGATGGGCAGCATGATCTCGGGAACGGCGTTGTGGATGTTCTGGGGGCAGACTGGTGAGAAGTGGGTAGCGTTCCTGATGCCCGACCAGGACGGTGGTGGCTCGGGGGGCATGAATCTCTTCTCCCCAATGGGGGGAGCAGCATAAGGAACCCCCAGGTACTGGTCCACGGGCCCCAGGATCTCACTGGGCAACGGCACGCGCACCCCTCGTAACTTCCCATAGTGCGTGTTGACGGTGGGTGAGTAGACCTGGCCCTCCATCCGCACAACCATCGAGGCAAAGCTCAGGACCCAGAGGGTGAGACGCAGGTCCCAGCTGGCCACCAGCTCAGGCACTTGGAGAACAGGGGGGAAGAGAGGGCTTCTCCAGAGTATCAGCCACATTGTCCGGGAGAAACAGCACCAACATCCAGGCCTGAAGCTCCTGGGGCGAGGTCTCAGAGCAACCCCATCACACCAAGCCTCCGACTTGCCCACCAGGAACAGACGGAGCAGAGGAGACAGGAGTCAGGAGCACGCAGCCCAGCCACACCTTCTGCTGGGTGAGTCGGGAGCACGGACGCAGGGAGATGTGGCACCAGCTCCTCACAGCCTCCCAGCTGCCTGCTGCTGCCTGCCTGCCAGTGGCCCAGCCTGGAGGTAACTGCTGATACTGTGGAGAGATGGAGGGAATTAACAGCAGACTTGCTCTGGAAGAGTCGAAGACCTGCAGCGCAGAAGGAGACAGGATCTCTGGCTGAGCCTCCCACCCATGGGTGCTCATTGGCTCTGCCACCACCCGGGCAGGTGGCTCCGGGAGCAGGTGAAAGCGGGCAGAACAAGCAGAGCATGTGCAGGCACACAGACTGTCTGCCCATGCCTGCAGAGCCTGTCCCCAGCGCTCAGGGGCTACCCAGAGTATGGGTGCCAAGCTATGCAGACAGTGCCATGTCCCTCCCCATCAGGAGCCTGTTGGACAGCACTGGTGCCAAGCACGGCCCCTGCACAAGACCCCGCTGGCACCTCTCCTCTCCTGGCTGAGCCTGAGCCGCCTGTGTTCCCACACCACGCAGCCTGTGCCCCTTGCCTGGGCTTCACCACAGCACTGCTCCCCTGTTGGGGTACCACCACCCCACTCGTACACCTGCAAACCAGACCCACATGGCCCAGCCGGGCACCCATCTCGCCCGCCAACACAGTCCCCATCAGCTTTCCCCCTCCACTGGCCAAAGCAGTGAGCCCCCAGGCAGGACCCGGGTGCTGGGCGGGCAGGAGGGGAACAGCCACGGTGCTTGTGGGCATCTGGCCTCCCTCGCACCCGCTCCCTGCCCCGGCAAGCTCGAGAGGCAGAGCTGCGCTCCCACGTCCCCGCCCGGGCTGGCAGCATCAGGAGGAGCAGCTGTGGCAGCCCCCGTGGGGCCCGCGGGGAAGGGAGGGCGCTGCAGATGGGGACCCGCGGATGTGTGTCAGCGAGCAGAGCTCCTGTGCCAGGGAGCCCTCGCTGGAGGCTGTGTGGATTCTCAGCGCTCTGCCCTTCACCTTCCCGCACCGCCTGTCGCATTTAGGGCTTATGTAAGTGCCCCCCGCCTCGGCTCCCCCCGCCAGCACCGCTGCTCCCGGGGGACCCGGGNGGCTCAGAGGATGCTCGCTCGTCCTGTCTCAGCCACATGTCCTCACCCTGGGAGAGACGGCGGCGGTGGTGAGACACCTCCGGTTTGCCCCAGGGCATCCTTACGTGCCCACCCGGTATATCTCTCCCAAGCTCAGAGGGGAGCAGAGTTGCCTTGAAATTATTGGAGCACAAAATAAGGGCTGTATGCAGATGGGAGTTTGCAGCTCTGGTGGAGGTTCAGTTGGGCAGGGATTCCACAAATAGAGAACACCTCATCCAATGAGGAAAATCCGCAGGGAAAAAACCCACCACCACCAAAAAAAACCCCGCAAACCCTCCCAGACAGACAAACAGAAACCCACAAAAACCCCCATGCAAACAAAACGCAACCAAAAACGCCCACAGAAGGTGTCTCAAATCTGTACTGCACATGTGCAGGCAACTCACTGCTGGTCATTAACAAAATGGGCCCATGCTGTGCCTGCCCTCCTGATATGCCCAAAGAACTTGGCAGGCTCAAGAACTCAGGGTAACACAGTAAATAGAAACACTCATTTCAGAAAATCGTGGTACTGCATTCAGCCCACCCAAACAGCGAGGCCTCGCAGGGCTGGGCATGCGGGCACCTCTCCAGAGCCTGCCAAGGCAATGCAGGTAATGCCAGATGAGGAGGGCAGCACATCTCTGTACATCACTCCCCTCCACCTCCTCCTGCCCCACCAGGCAGTGACAGAAACACGCCAGCAGGAGCACAACACTGCTGTGTTATCCCCCAAACAGATGCCAAAGCCTAAGAAATAAAAGCTGAGTCAAGGGCCAGAAAAACAGCTGAGGCACCCAGAGACCCCAAGCTCAGCTCTGCCCACCGCTGCTGGAGCTGCCTCTGCAGGACAGTGCCTTGGCCGCCCTGTTCTGCCTGCAGCTCTGGAAGAAAACCATCATTCATCTCAATTCCTCACCGCAATGCTCCTCCTTCAGCAGAGAACTGACCTGTGCCCAACAGCGACATCCCAGGGGTGCAGTGCTGGCCCGGGACCCCCCAAAGCTGTATTCCCAAGCAGGATCTCAAAGATGCTTCAGACCCACCACTCTGCCTGACACTGCTGGAAGGCAAACTGCCCGCTGCAAATCTTCTGCTCGGGTTCCTTCAGGTACCGCAGGTTAGGATGGAGCTAATTATTAATGACTGTCATATCTAATTTGTATGACTGGAAGCTACAGGCAGCTTCCAGTCTTTATGATGGTGCATACAGTGCTCCCTGCAGAGCCATTTCAACCGATCCGTCATCATTTTGTGTCTGCAGGAACACCACAGCCCTGCCAGCGGTGCTTCACCAGCTGATTTCCCAGCTCCAGAGCTTCCTCCTGGCTGTGGCCACATGCTGCCACGGGCACTGCTGCTCCACCAGCTCCGCCAGGAAAGCAATCTCACGGCACCAGGCAGTGCCACTACACAGCTGCCCAGCTGGGCTGCACGCACCAGTCACAGGGCTGAATTCACAACCCACTTTGCATCCGTGGAGCTTCGGCACGCCCACCATGACCATCCTGTCCTGACACAATGAGGAATCTCTTCGCACAAACCACAGCCAGAAAACAGCTTCTTGCTACAGCTCCTCAGAATTATGCTATGATGATATTCCTCTGGGTTTTTGTTTAATCCTCATCCAGCTCTGAAAAAACATGCAAATCTGAAGACAAAAAAACATAAGCTAAGCTAGAATTAAGTACACGTTCTTAACTTAAACAAAACGATGCTACAGGACTTAAAACTATCTCCAACTACGAGTTTTACAAAGCACAAGGCACAGAGGTGAGTTGTGTTAGTGATAGCCAAATATGTCCAGGTATGGAGATGCACAGTCAAGGCCCAGCAGCCCTAATGTTACCCTGGAGAGCCACAATGCCTTGACACTCAAATACAGCTCACGGTATTTTAACATTTGTAATTCCACATTTGGTTCCATCATTTTTTAAAGACTCTTTGCCTCCATCTGCCCATGTCCCCGCAGCACAGAATAAAGGCACCCAAACAATCTCAGTGACATGCTTCTAAGCCTTCCTATGTTTGGACTTTTTTCAATTATAAATCCAAAAAACAATGCAAACCCTATATCTGGAATTCCCTGGGTTTCAAATGCCTGATTTGGGATAATTACAATACCCTTGTAACACATCTTATACCCTCATATTGCTGTTCTGTGCTCTGTGCTTTCTGATGTAACTTCATGTTAACGTAACATTTAGGACGGGAATTTAGCCTTAATTTAATGCTGACAGACTGCCATAAAAACCCAAGCTTAATCCCTTTCACTGTGGGTTGTTGCATGTGCCTTGCGTTGCTGCCTGCTGCCTCAACAGCTCTCAAGCTTCTTGGTCTTTCAAAGCACGAGAAAGAACTGAGAGACCCGAGAAAGGACATTTCGTTCAGGGCAGCAATTCCCTTCACATCCCATGGGAGGTGGGAGCAAAACTTTCCCAGTTTTGCCACCTACAGCGCTCTCACTCCTCCCTCCAGCAGGGAAGCCAAACGTGTCCCCCAGCGAAGATGGGCTGCTGCCTGCCTGCAGCCCCGTGCCAGGAGCCGTGCCTGCCAACTCGAAATGAAACCGCGCTGGGCTGGGCAGACGCAGCCAAACTGGGAATGCTCAGACAAGCACGCAGTGAGAAACTGGGAGGATAAAGACACCGCAGGCATCCCAGGTCGCTCTGCCAGGCCGCTGGTGGGTGAGCAGAGGAAGTGAGGCTGCTAGCTGTTGGGGATGTTATTCATGTGCTTTGGAAAACAAATGCTCTATAGGTATTTCCACGGCCACACTGTCTGCCAGACGGCTTCCTCCTCAACAAAGAGACTCTCTCCATGGAAACCTGGGCGGGTGGGATCCTCTGGAAGCCTCTCTCACAGATGCATATTCAGGCATCTCAACACCAGCCAGACAAGCCGGATCCACACCTCCTCTGGCAGGCGGCCGAGGAGATGCGAGCAGACAGCCTGCTCTCGTATTGGACCCTTCATGGGGGCCCAGCCTCCTGCCCTGGAGCACCAACCCCAAGCTCATCACACTGACATTGTGGCTCTATGCCCCATGGGGTTCAGAGTCAGGACAGATGGAGACCTCAAAGCACCCAGCTGGCACCGATGGATGACCTCCTTCCAACAGCAAGCAGACAGGATGTCCCACTGCACCCTCCAGCCACTGCGCCTTGTGCAGCTCTGCTCACCATTTGGCCCTGTTGAACTTTGCTGAGGGCCAGCCCAGGCATCCCAGAACAAACATGCACCCAGCAAGCAGCACGAGAAACTTCTGCCTTCTCTTCTCCAGGTGAGCTCCAAGCCTTTCCACCAGCCTGTACTCCAGGAGCTCAGGCTGGTGCTCAGCTCTCAGGCAGCAGCACCTGCCAGACCCACACCCCACCTGGCATCTTCTCTCCTCCACTGGCAGTAATCCCAACTCTCACCCAGCCCCATCCCACCAGGTCTACAACACTGCAGAAACCCCACAGGAAACCCTGGGGAGCAGAGAAGCTGCAGCACAAGTGGACCGATGTGCTTGTGTCCCTGTGTCCCAGCAGCCCCTGAAGAGCATCCCTATGCCTGCAGGTCTCAGCCCAAGTCACCCATCCATGCCACAGGCAGATGTTTCCTGTGGGGGAATTTCCCAGGTCCATCACAGAGCTGGTGAACAGTGATAGATGGTTCACAGTTACACTGAAAAGGACATGTAGGGTTTCAGAAAGGTCTGCCCTGCTGCTGCTGCTGCTGCTGCTCTGTTTTTCCATGAATGACCTGAATGACAGAACAGAGTATGTTTCAAAATCTGCACGTGACACCCTAGGACTTTAGAGGCCAGGATGGGGATTTGACGTGCTCCTGACAGACTGGAAAAAGGGCTGAGAGATGACGGGCAGGACTGTAAGTCACTGGGAGGTAAAAAATCGCACCAACAGGCCACGGAAGAAAAGACAGCAGCAGTTCTGCCACAAGGGTCATGAGGGCTACAGGTGAGTACAAACTGAACGTGAGCCAACATATCATTGCCACAAAAAAAGGCAGCTACAGGAGGATGTGTGAAAGGTCAGCTTACACATGAAGTAATTACTCTCCTTTCCGCTCATAAAGACACACCAAGTTATTATACTGTTGTCCAGAGAACCAGTTCATGCCCCAAAAGATTTGGACTGAGACAGGCCATGGGAGACCAGCAAGATCACCAAAAAGCCTTGGATAAAAGTCTGGAAGATTAGGATTAGTCTAGACAAGACAAGTCACAGGGCACAGTTTTATAACATGCAAAGGCCACTGCAAAAAAGTTCAGAACACTCTGCCCTTTTGTGCTAGGTAGGAGACACATTCATATTACGAAAGAAAAGTGTGCACCAGGAAAAGTTAAAGCACTCCATGACTATCTGCAAAGGGTGCTACATGGCAGATGAATGGACCAAGTGACCCCCAGCATCCCCTCCAGCCCAGTCTCCCACACTTGTCATTACCCTGGCTGGCAGCTCTGCCCCTGCCCTCATTCATCCAGCAGTTGTCACTGCCTGGGTATCACAGCCACCTTGGCCACGAACCCTTCAGCATTTAGGGGGCAGAGCAGAGCACTTAGGAGGCTTCCCGGCACCACGGAGCCCAAAACACCCGTTCTCCACTCTGCAGAGGCCTCTCCCAGAGTCCAGTGTTCCCCACCTCACTCTCCTCCTGAGGCACATCTGCAGCACCCCCAGTATCGAGGCACCACAGTCGCTCTAACGGGACAGATGGAAAACCTCACAAACCTCACCCTCGTTTGCATCGAGTGCAAGATACGTCCCTATGCCTTGCCTTTCCTGGCTCCTACCCACAGTGCCACCAATATTTAAAGCAAGCTGAACATCAGAAGCCTTTGAGACACTCCAGTGCACATCCTTTGCCCTGGGGAGAGGATGAGGGACCACGTGAGAAATGTCAGTTAAGTTCCTCAACGCTGCAAGAACATATGTGGGACAGAAGCTCTATGACAACTCCCAGACACATGCCAAGATCCTCGAGAGCTTCCATTCATAACAGAAGAATGTTACTCAAAATCCCTAGAAACAGACAATTTCAAGAGCCACTTGTGCTGTGGTGCCAAAGGCCTCCCTCTGCAATATGGCCTGTCACTGTTTGCTCCATGGCCTTTAATGAGTTCCTCGTGAAGGAGCCAAGCTCGCCTTGGGAAGGACACCAGGGGCAAAGCAGACCTGTCCCTTGCCCACATTTCAGCCTTTCCAGACATTTTTGGTGTTGAATGCCAGCGCACTGTTTGATTCTCAGCTCCAGAAGACACTCTACCCAGCAGGTGAGATAACCCGGACCATTTCCAACTCTTGTTTAGCATCAAGAGCTCCAAAAATGCAGGAGGTTTCTCAGTGTCACCGAGCTGTGGCTGGTGATGCTGCTGAAGGACAGCCCGTGAGCACTGCAGCAGGGACAGCACTGGGGTCAGCACCCAGTACTGCTGACGCAAGAAGAAGGTGACCACTACAGAGGATCCAAGGACAACTGTGCTTGAGCGCCTGGCGTCTTTTGGAGTGGGCTACATGCCCACCTTGAGTTAGTCTAGATTTTGACTGACCTTCCCACTCACTGCTTCCCAGGAGCCTGGTGGAAAGCCGAGACAGGGCCACGTGGCACAGCCAGCAGCTGCTGTGTGAGCAGCAGGCTCTGCCAGGACAGGAAGAGGGCAGTGGCAGCAGCCTCTCAGTGGACTGGCGGGTTCCCACACAGCTCAGGGATAGCTGCTGGAAGTAGGCTATTTATTGCCACGTTCTGGGTAGAAATAATCTGGATTATCTCACGTTATGGCTTTCCTGACCCCAGCATGAAGACACAGCGGCAGCTTTTCTCTCCCTCACCTTGCTATTTGCAGTTTCAACGTACAAACGCTCGCCTGCGGAGGCACAGGTTGAAGAGAAGCACCGTCCGACCACAGCTGAACCCCCACTCGCTCTCCGGCAGCGAAGGAAGCGCCTGACTCAGCCCGGAGGATCTCAGAGCGCCGGGACTCCCCGCCACCGGCAACATCTGGATGTGGCATGGCTCTGTCCCGCTTTGGAGGGACGGCGTGGCGGAACCGGGCTGGTTCCCGGAGCCCCGTGTGAGGTTGAGGCTTCCCCGCAGCCCGCGGGAGCTGTCCCGTCAGCACCGCCCGGCAGCGGCCCCGCCGAGCACCCCGGAGAACCGCAACCCGCAGCCCCGGGAGCAGCGGAGGGGCGACCTCGAGGCTCTTGACAGCTTCCCGAACACAGAAGGGGAGAGGGAGGTGCTGAGCTCTTCTCCCTGCACACGAGGGAGCGGTTCGAAGCTGTGCCAGGGGAGCTTTACGCTGGGTGTTAGGAAGTGTTTGTTTAGCCAGAGGGTGGTCAAACAATGGAACAGGCTTCCTAGAGAGGTGCTCGATGCCTCAAGCCTGCCAGTGTTTAAGAGGCATTGGGACAACGCCCTTAAACACATGCCGTAGTTTTAGTGAGCCCTGAATGGGCCAGGCCGTTGGACTGGGTGAGCATTGTAGGTCCCTTCCAACCAAAATTATTCTATTCTATTCTATTCTATTCTATTCTATTCTATTCTATTCTATTCTATTCTATTCTATTCTATTCTATTCTATTCTATTCTATTCTATTCTATTCTATTCTATTCTATTCTATTCTATTCTATTCTATTCTATTCTATTCTATTCTATTCTATTCTATTCTATTCTATTCTATTCTATTCTATTCTATTCTATTCTATTCTATTCTATTCTATTCTATTCTATTCTATTCTATTCTATTCTATTCTATTCTATTCTATTCTATTCTATTCTATTCTATTCTATTCTATTCTATTCTATTCTATTCTATTCTATTCTATTCTATTCTATTCTATTCTATTCTATTCTATTCTATTCTATTCTATTCTATTCTATTCTATTCTATTCTATTCTATTCTATTCTATTCTATTCTATTCTATTCTATTCTATTCTATTCTATTCTATTCTATTCTATTCTATTCTATTCTATTCTATTCTATTCTATTCTATTCTATTCTATTCTATTCTATTCTATTCTATTCTATTCTATTCTATTCTATTCTATTCTATTCTATTCTATTCTATTCTATTCTATCCTATTCTATTCTATGCAGTGCTTCACAAATGCATGTTAGAATTACTCCACCTCTGGCTTTGTGCAGGCAGGTGGCTGACAATGCAAAAGTGCATCCACAGAACCCTGGAATTTCCAGACAAGTACTCAGGAGAGAGCTGACAGACAATCTGCTTTTAGCAAGCCCTTGGCACCAGCACAAAGTTCATGCCAAGACAACTTGCTCACTCTCCCACACATCACAAACAAGCACCAGGCACCTACTCCAAGGCAATATAATCTCCCTCAAATCTGTGATCAACACTCCACAGCTAGCAGCCCAAGTGCCAATCTCACCCAGCGAAGAGAGAGCTGGCTCCACCAGCAGCATTCCCCTCACTTCCTTCTCCAGCTTCAGGAAGCCGCACACTGACATTATCCCACCTGCTCACCACCATCCCCCTCACATCTGCCAGAGTGATGCCTCCTATGTCCTCTCTCAAATAACTGCCCTGGAAACGACCATGGCTAACAGGGGCTGTTTTTCAGGTTAACGTCGATCATTATGACTGAACCGTGTTAGGGAACAATTACACACGCACAAGGCTCTTATCAATAAGCTTCTGAAAGTTCAAGTCTAAACACATTCATATTTCTTACGTTAGCAAAAGCAGGTTTGAAGTCTAATAAAGAAGGGAGACTTTGGTGACCCAAAGAGGCTGGCTCAACGACACCCCCATTTCTGAAATGCCTGAAACTAAGATGCAAGTGTGAAACCAAGGTGCTGATGCAATGTCCTTCCCCAAAACTCTCTCATACCCCAGCCTCTCAAGCTCCTTTCTGGGCGCCCAGCCATCCAAAGGACATGAAGCTCCCACGACCAATGGGCCATGGGCAATTTGCACAAAGCTCTGTCCTACCCATACCTCACCTGTGCTAAGAACAGCTCAGGACACCTCACACAAGCTCCAAGGGAAGCTGAGAAAGCATCAGTGGCTGCAGGGAGGGCGAGTGTGTGCTCAGCCAATGCTTTCCACGGACTAGCGTGGACTGGGGGAGGCTCTATAAATGTAAGGAGGTGGGCTGGGCAGAGAGGAACCGACTGCAGCTTAAAATACATGGACTTCCTGCAAATGTGACTAGGGAGGGTGGGCAACAAAACCCAAGAGTGTTCTGAATGGGAACAGCTACACCCGAAATAAGTTGTCAATGTTTCATTTTTACTGACTCAAAGCAGGAAGCCAAAATCACTTAATCAAGGGTTGAAATCCAGACGGTGGCTTTGGAGCCTCTGGTTTCAGCAGCAGAGCCAGTACAGGGCTGTTTCTTTTACCAACATCTGCCCCAACCACCTATTTCTGCCTAACATCCCTCCACTCTTTACCAGCTCAGAAAGGTTTTGCAGGGCAGAATTGGAAAATAGGTCATGGAAGTAATCTGGGCTAAAGGTAATAAAACCCAGGAGAAAGAACAAAGATGAAGAAAATAGCTGGAGACAAGCAGGAACTAACTTCTGTAGAGAAGCTGAAACATGACACAATAAGTTTTCTTGCGCAGAAATAAGGTTACAAGTTATCTGGCAGTGTACAAGCACCATCTTTTTGCACCACGTGTTACCACCTTGTCTCCTACCATGAGACACCAAGCAAGGTGGGTCTATGGGGAGAGCACATCCCTGTGCAAGGTGGGGTGTGGGCCATCCCTTGAGTGTGACAATGCAGGTAGCAGAGCCATGTGTGCTCCCTCAGAGTGCAAGAAAGCCCAAGCATTGCAGTCCAGCACCAAATTGTTTCCTTGCTGCAGGGTCTTTGCTCAGGAAAGCTGTCCCAGGAGATGTCTGAGCTCACTGTCCACACCACCTCCACCTTGTTACAACAGTCCCTACTGCCAGGTGAAGCACCAGACAGGCTCTGCACAGACCCAGGGATGCAGGGCTGTGCCACCCCATGCTCCCGAGTTTCCCACAGCTGGGAGAGCTGCAGGTCCTGTCCCGTGCCAGAGAGATGGCCAAGCTGAACTCCAGCCCACCGCCCTACTGTGTGCCCCAGCACATCCCACCGGCCTCAAGATGCTGAGCTTTCTGCTAGTGTGAGTGGCCCTGACTGAAGACCAGATGTGATCTTCTGACCATATTGCAAATGCCCCTTTGAGCCTAAAGGCATCAGCAGTGTTCCGCTGCTCCATGACACTGCAGCTTGCCTGGGGGCACAATTAGTCCCAGCTCTGCCGTGGCTGGCCTGGGAGACCACGCTCCCCTCCTCACAGCACCGGACTCTTCATCTACAACAGAGGGCTGCTCTCTGCAAAGCAGGGAGTGGGATAGCCAGACCCAGACTGGGGCAGGAGATGGCGAGCAGTGACCACTGGTAGCAATGCACAGGTAGGACAGAGCACGGGGCAGCGCAAGCTGCATTTGCTGCTGCTGCTGTAACGCACACTCCCTCTGCTCCCACCGGCAAGCAGGTTTCACTGGAAACATCAGACAGATCCAAACGTGGGGGTGGGAAAACGCCACTGTTGCTGTTAGCACCACGGACTCCTCC
>WEIT01036913.1:78005-117904 GCA_013389985.1 Dryoscopus gambensis | reverse complement strand
CCGAGGGGATGCCGCACCCGCCGAGCGCCGCGCCCTTCGGGTACCGGCACCAGCCGCACCTGCACCCCGGTATCCCCCGGGCTCCCCAAACCTGCCCTGCTCACGGCGCCGGCACTGCCCTGCTATCGGCTCTGGGCGGAGGGGGTCGCCCCCACCTTCCCGACCGGGACACCTGCGCAGCCTGGGGCACTCCGCAGCACCCCAGTAAAGGACCTCATCTGTGGGGGCATCCCGGCACGGCCCCGGGCATCCTGCGCTGTCCTGTGCACACAGAATCGGCCCCACTGCAGCCCGTGCCTGCCCCCGTCACTCTGCACGGGTCCCTTTCCACCCTCGCAGAGCCCGGGGCCGTGCTGCCCCGGCACGCCCCACAGCAGCTGGAGCACCCTTCAGCCCCGGCATATTTCCCCACGGCCAGGGGAGCGGCCCCCGCCTCTCGTACTGCTCCGCAGTGCCCAGCAGGTCTAGGGAGGATTCGGGAGCTACTCTGTATGGGGTGCCCCATCCCAGCCTTAGCCTTGGGGCCCAGCCCAGCCCTGCACGCACCGGGCTGCAGGCTCAGCAGCCACAGCCCCGTAGGCTCCCGGCAGCACCGTGCAGCACCTCTGTCATTCCCCTTCCCAGCATGGGGCTATTTTCCCCTCCCACTCACGGCCTCCTGGCAGGAGCCGCCTCTCCTGCAGCCTGCCGCTGCCCATAGCAATGTTTCAGTCTTGCCTGATGGGATTACAGAAATCATTTGAAGCAGGGCATGGATTTGGGTCTTGATGGATGTATCTGATTGCTGCCTCCCTCTGCCATTGCCAAGGTAGCATCAGCTGCGATGCCTCCACAGAGCAGGCACCGTTTCCCGTTTAAGATGTTTGCATGGCAGCATCTGAAGGGCAGCAATTTATTTCCAGTCTCCCACACACTCCTGGCACCTGCACTGAATCTGTGAATGTTCAGCGGCAGGGAGATCCCTGCACCCCAGTGCGGGTTGGGCTTCATCTGCTCCAGTGCCTTCCAGCTGCTGCTGCAGAGCAGGTCAGAGCTTTCCTGCTTCTCCTGCCCTGCTACCTCTCCCAGGGACTGCTTATGGGTGGTCAGCAGCTTGACTGATTTTGTTGCTAGCCTGTTATACACAGGGTGTATATAGGGTATACCGATATAGCTCACCCTATTTTTATATAGATATATATATACATATATAAAATATATATAGGGTGAGCTGCAAGATACCACCCACTATGCGGTTGAGCAGGCAACATGGTCCAGCACTGCCTGGAATGGATGCACAACCCTGCCCTGTGCCCACCAAGGTTCATTTGCTCTGAGAAGTATCTTGAAGGGGGCCCTGGACTGATGCTGAGCTGCCCTGCAGCAGGCAGGAGCTTCAGGCGTAGCTCCCTGAGTCCCACTGCCCAACAAAACCAGTCCAGGACGGGGTCATGATGCACGGCTGCAGTGGTGCCTTGTGGCCCACTCCCCACCACGAGCACTGCAGGAGAGCTGGGTACTCACACAGCTGCTCCACGCCCAGCTTCAGTTGCTTGACTGAGCAGTGTTCGATTTTCTTGCACAACGCCAGTTCTGACGGGGCCTGACAACCCACCTTTGCCCGGGGTATGGTCCGTGGGGACCCTCTGTGCCAGGCTGATGGGTGGATGTCTAGGGCAGAGCCTGCTTCAGCCCATCCATCCACCCCAAGGCATCAAGATTTGTTGCAACCTCCGGCTTCTCCTCAGATGCTGGGCACAGCCCATGTGGCATCGCCTTCAGAGAGCCCAGCATCAAAAAGGCACACCCCCACACCACCCCCTCCCTGGACTGGTGGCCGCAGCAGGGCAGCTGTGTGCATTACTCAGTGGGCAGTGTGTATTAAAATGCCCTCGGTTGCCTCTGGCTCTGTCACAAGCAGCGTTTAGCCACGACTCGGAGAAGGAGCAGAAGGGCTGGAAGCTGTCAGACCTGCTTAGAACGGCCGCGGCTCAGCGCTAATGTGCAGCACGGCAGCTGCAAGGCACGTAGCCAGGCCAGGCAGAGCACAGCTCCCCAGACAGCCCTGTGCTGTGACCAGGGCTTGCACTGGTCCCCACGTCCCCCTGAAACCTCCTGCACCCACTGCAAACCTCTGGGCAGCCACCGAAGGTTGTTGGATGCAGTGGCAGCCCTGCGTCTGTCACCACAGCAGAGCTCCGGAGTGCTGCTCATCCCACACAGACCTGGCCTGCCAAGCAGCGAACAGCTGGGGGAAGCCTTTTGCCAGAGGAAGAGCAGGGCCAGCCCTGTTGCTGGGCCACGCAATAAAGGGTCCCGTGGCAGCAGGCACCTGGCCTCAGGAAGGGACAAGTCATCCCCTTCCTCCCAGAAGGCAGGGCGGTTCCTGGGGTGCTTTCACCGGATCCCCCATCAGAGCACACAGCAGGAGGCCAGCACCCGGCTCGGTGCTCTCGCACTGCAGCACTCCGGTCTCGCCCCAGCTGCCGCGCCAGGAACACCCCACCGCAGCTCTGTCCGGCCGCCGCGGCTGTGCCGCCTCCTGCCACTCCGCTCCGGCTGCAGCAGAGCCGCCCCGCTCCCACCTCCGGCGCGGCAGCGATGCAGAAGGAGCAGCCAAGATGCCGCTTGGCGCAGGCTCAGCTGCCTCGCAGGGCAGGCTAGGACCGTACACACCAGGAAGACGGGCATGTTGTGAGCAGAGGCAGTGCCCAGTGTCCCCGGGCACTGGCCCCTCCCTGTCCGCACCCCCGGCAGGACGAGGGGAACAGAGTCCTCCTGCCGCGGCCACGCGTCCCTCCGAGCAGGGGCCGCCGGACACAGCCACGGCCGGGAGCAGGCTTCCCCCTCCGGGGTCACCGAGCGCGGGCTGCCGGCAAGCACAGCCCCCGGCACGGAGCACCTGGGGGCAGCAGGAGACGGGGAGTGCGAGAGCCAGCTCAGGGCTGTGTCCCTGCCTGATCCTCGTGGAAGGGGACAAGCAGGGCTGCACGGAGGGAGCAAGGGAGCACATCTGTCCTCAGGAACAACTGAGTCCCCTCCATCAGGCCTGGCCAGCAACACCTTCCAATGGTCCTGCAGCCACATGGCAAGAGCCTGGCACAGGTGCAGGTGTTTGGGGACAAGCAGGGCAGGGGGGAAGGGTAGTGCCAGGCAAGCCCCAGAGAGCAAAGAGCAGCTCCCAAACAGGACAGGGCTCTGCTCCAGTTCTTGGGACAGCAGACACAGGCCCATGAACCAGGACAAGGGGCAGTCCCCTGGGGCACTGCCATCCCTCACAGCTCCCTGAGCTTGCCTTCATGCCGTGGCCCACCCTCCAGAACTGTTTATTTGCCCTCAGATGAAGATCAGGTGCAGCTCATTGCTGAGTCGTTCGAGTCCTTGTGGCTTCACCCTACCCACACAGATGGGACAGAAGGAAGACACTGGTCAAGAAAAGCTACCATGGGGACCACAGGTCGAACTCCGGAGGAAGAACTCAAGAGAGAAGAAAGCTGCTGGTGGCTTCCAGGTTCAACAGGCAGCAAAAGCAGCGAGCACCAAGAGCAGACCCCATCCAGCAGGCTGCACTAACCAAGGCAGTTCAGAATGCACATTACCCATGCAGAGAAAGCACCCTGGCTGTCAGGTGCTTATCAGCCAAACCGTGCTGTGATGAGAAGCAAGAAGCAGCACTGTGAGTGCACTCAGTCTGCAGCTCCTCCTAGACTGCAGAGGGAAGGAGCTTGAGCATCTCTGTAACTGCTGTGGTGGGGGAAGCTGTGCTTGTTAGAGCTCAGAATTACCCTGCAATAGAAGTCCCACTTTGCTTTATACCGGTGTCCTGGTGGAACGTGCAACAGGACTACCAGTAAAGCTCTAAATCAACGTATAAATCCTACAAAGCTTGCACAAACCTTTCCAAGTATGTGAACACCAGCTAATTAAATAAACAGGGAAGAAGAGTTTTCCTTCCCAAACGAAATCGTTTAGCCTTCACAAAAGCTGAAAATGCAGACATTAGTTCTGTTGAGGAAGAGATGAAAACCATGTGTGGAGGGTGCTGCTGGGCTGTACTGGGAGGAGTGCTGAGGAGGAAAGGCAGGCTCTGAATACACACTCAGTTTGCAAAGTAAGCTCTCTGTATTCATCCGAGAATGTCTGCAGTATGGAGTTCATCTGGTATAAATAAAGTACAAAATTTTACAATGTCTTAATCATTATTTTAACAAAAATACTAAAAACTGAGTAAAAACTGAAACCGAAGTGGGAAGGGAGACTATCAGCCACAAGGGATCTCCATAAACATTTGTAGAAATTGGACAGTAAAAACACTTTCTCTGTACAATAAAATGCTCCTCCTGGCATCTCCCTGTGAGACAGACAGCAGCAGCACTGGGGGCACAGGGACAGAGGCTGGGGGCTGCCCCAGAGTGTGGGTCAGGCTGAAGAGGCTGTATCCATCCACAGTGATGTCTCCCTCCTGAACCAGGCTGAAGTGCCACAGGTCAGTAGCGTCCAAATGGGTTGTTGTTCTGCTGTGTCTGTGTATCTGTTGAGGTCAAGACAGAGTTAAACAGTCACAAGGTCTAGTTCAGAAAAGAGATTCCCCTCCCCATGTCACCAGTGCAGTATGAACAGTGTCACAGGCCACGAGAAGGAAAATAAAACCATTATGGTGCTCCCTGGTCTGCAGATCTCCCTGAGCCTTTGGGCAGCAGCACAGCCAGGATCCCACACTCTTTTAGGAGGAGAGAGACATGTGCCAGTCCTGATCCTGAAGTTTCCAGGGAAAATCTCTCCATCCCTCATGGTGGGATTGGAGAACCATAACAAAGCCCTGAAAGGTGGCAAGTGGCTGGGAGGATGAGTTTATGATTAATTATTTCTGATTTTGAAAGAAAATCAGCCCTATAAAACGACACAACTTCTGCAGCCATACAAGCTGCTGAGCTAGCTAGTGTCACTCGTCCTAAGGCACTTCCAGAAACTGAAGGTTTCAGGGAAAATTTCCCTGTCTTCCTGTCACTATCTCTGTACAGGGCCAAAGGACTTCCAGATGGCACAAAGGCAGCAAACATGGTAAAGTTACACTCAAGAACCTCATGAACTTCCAAACTGCTGGGACTGATGTTTTGTGATTTACAATGCTCGCCGTGTATTTGAGTACTGTCTGATACATAAAATTCTGTAGGTTTTTTTCCTGAAACAACATCAGCATGTGTGACCCTAAGCCACTAAGTAAACGGAGATGAGTGTAACCTGGCCGGCCTGCTGCCTTCTCAACTCTCCTGGACATTCAGGGAAACCCTGGAGCCTCCTAAGGCAACCTATCCTCGGCCCAAAACACCTCTGTCCCCCTCCTGCAGGCTGGTTTACTTCCTGCTTTCCACTCCATCCCTGACACTACAAATAAGAACTCCACATGCTTCCGGGGGAGCTGATGCAAACCCAAGCAGGCAGGATGGAAGCTGAATGCTGACACAAGGCTGCATTGGACCCACACATCTCTTCCAGATACAACAGCTCCATTTGCTGTACAGAAAGGCTACAAAAATATGGCTGTTCTACTATATTCAGATTCTTATACAAGGTCTTCCTATACTTGAATGTCCCAGCTGAGATTCTTTGGCACAGACATCATTTGTGAATCAGTCAGTGGGAAGCTTAGCACATTAAAACCTGGTTTGGGGAGGTTTTTGATCACAAGGACTAAGAATTTTCCATCAGGGAACAAGTAAAAGCACAGTTTCCAAGTCCCCCACTCCACACATTACCACATCTGGCACAGTCTCACACTCAGTGCAAAGTAAAAAAAGAATGTATCAACTGTGCTGTCCATTTCTGAGCATTTCCATAGCATTTCTGCCATTTTTACAGCAGAAAAGCCAGTAAGGTGACAGAAGACAATGACAGCAGGCAATTCAGAAGGGAACAGCATAGACCCTGGATTCTGTATTGTGACCCTCCAGCCAGTAATTCAATAGAGATTACAGGAATACAGTGCCAGACTGAACATCTATGGCGTTACCCTGTCTGTGACAGAAGCCCACAGACGACCACAAACACAGCAAGTGTGCAGCTACACTTCTCAGAGCACCCCTCCTGCCTCCAAGAAGTCTTGTCTGGCTCACAACAAAACCACCATGTCTCTGGGTCATCCACCAAGTGACTGCTCCAGGATTACAACCTCCCTGTGCCCCTCAGGGGTCACCTGCTGCAGAGAAAATACCCCCAAGATGACTTTAAAGCTGCATACTGGATCCTTTCAGGAAAGCTGTGTGACAGTTCCCTCAAAGGCTCAGCTCCCTTGTCCCTCTGCAGGCAGCAGGAGGAAGGTCTGGAAGGTTGCTCACAAGCTGGCAAGCACTGCCCTCCCTGCTGCTGTGCCCCCTTGGGCTGATAGCTCTAAGTCCTGATGCCACCTCCCTGCCAGCATAATTTATGTCCTCAGACAGACAATCTGGCTTGGCCTTGCTTCTCTACACCAGAGTACCTGCAATAGAAAACAGCAGGGAGGAGACTAGCAACAGGATCAAGAACACTCAGGCTTACTAGAAAGCTGCTGTTGAAGCTGTCGAACCAGAGCAGCTGTTTGCTGCTGCTGCTGCGTCTGCTGAAGGCCCTGGCGCTGGAACTGCAAAGAGAGAAACACAGTTATAGCCACACCACCTGGCTGGCAGCCTCAGCATTCACACAGGCCCTGCGAAGCTCAGGGAGGGAGAAAGGGGGGAATTCAGGTGGAGAACTGCTGGATTGGTGCCAGAGGGTCACGTCCCCATGCCTCCGAGGGAACACTCACAATGGGCTGCTGCGGGGGAAGAGCCTGCATCCCCAGCCCCGGGGGCTGGCCCTGCGCCTGGGGCTGAGGCACTGTGGACACCTGGGGCTGCTGCTGGGGCTGGGGCTGCGGCGGCTGGGGCTGCTGCTGCTGCTGTTGCTGCTGCTGTTGTTGTTGCTGCTGCTGTTGCTGCTGCTGCTGCGAAGACAAAAGAGAAGGGGCCATCAGGGAACTGTCAGGACAACGCACACGGCACCGGGGCACAGCAAGGGCTTAAGGAGGAATGACGTTCCATGCAGTGGAACACCCTCGCACACCATTTTCCTTATAGGTACCTAAATCACTCAAATTTCACCAGGACTCGACCCCAGGCTGAGAAATGGCAAGAAATACATGGCCAGCAACAAAGTTTTCTGCAAGATGAGGTATCGACAGATGACAGGAAGAGAACTCTGAGTCTACTGGAAAAAAAGGCTGGCTGGTTCATCTCCTGCCTCCCAGTTAACATGAGCAATAATGAATAATGAGTATTTGCCTGACTCATTTCCAGATTCTTTTCAGAGGTAGCAACAGAGCTCCTATAATCTCCTTACACAATCCACTCCAGGTCAGCTACTCCTACTACTCGAGTTTTCCCTAATCTCTACCCTGAATCTCACATGTTGTGTTTTAAGGCCATTTCTGGTCCTACAGCCTAGGGATAAGAAGAGATAAGAGGTTTTTTTCTTTCTTTTTAAGATGAAAAATTGGAGACTTATCTCTCCTGTTGTCTTTGTCTCTCTAATGCAACACACCCAGCTATTTCAGACTTTCCTTCTCAGTCATGTCCTCCAACTCTTCAATCTATCTTGCTGTCCTTCCCTGCCACTCATGACAGCTGGTATTATACTTCAATAAAAGGATGTGGATAAAACTGGATTCAGTGCTCAAAACCAAATGTTTACAGAATTAGTTACGCTGAGAAGAATATTCAGTGTGTTGGAGTCAGAACATACCCAGAAATCTCAAGGTTTTTTCATTTCTCCTAATTTTCAGACAATTCTCCTATCTGTCAATACAGTTTTTAACTCTCTAGATGAAAAAAAAAAGAATTCCTAGTAGAAATAAAAAATTACTAATGCTACCATAACAAACGCAACATGGTGATGGGTAGGTACAGTTCCAATCACTGGCTCAAAAGGACAAGGTTCAAACCTTGCAAACTCAGAAAACAAACAAAAATACAATCAGGAGAAGGAACAGTATCTTACGAAAGAAGGTTAGAAAAACCTGACCTTTGGAAGCTGCAAGTGCTCCCTAGGAATGTACACTGGGCAAATAACAGTGAGAAAGAACAGCCAGTAAACAGGACACGGTGGACAATAATAATTCACACAAGAACCAGTCATGAACACATTGAAGCTTGGATCAAGGGTTCAAGCCAAAGGGAATGAATTTCTAGAACAGCCTTCCAACTTGAACCAGTTTGGTCACAGGTTCTTGACATGGATGCTACGACAAGAAAGCAAGTGACTGACTAAATGAGCCAGGATACCAATTTCATGTCCCACCTTCTTGCAGCAGCTGTCTGCCAACTCACGTAAGACAAACCAAAAGGCCACCCATCCTTTCCACAAGCCACTGCATCATGAAAGTCAGCTCTAGCACCAGGCACCTGGCACACCCCTGGTAACACGGCAGGAGTCACACTAATGGGCTATCTTGGGCACTCCACCTTTGTGGGTTTTCTAAGCAACCAAGCAAGGTCAGCTAAAAGCTGAAGGTGTACATGAAGTTACTGAGCTGGGAGAAGTGTTAGCAATTTGTCTGAGGTGTGTTCTTCTAAATAGGAGTGATGGAGAATGCCAGAAGAAACTAAAGTGAGTAGTCAGGGGGTGCTACTTATCAAAAGGACTAAAAGCTGCTGACCATGGCAGAGGCAGTTCTCTTGTCCAGTGCAAGGCAGCAATTCTCAGATACTGCTGACTGCAGCTCTCTGCAGGAACCAGGCTCGCTCAGGCCACTCTCTGAACGCAAAGACTCAGCACTCTGTGCCATGTAAAGCCTCCCTGTTCCACAGGTTTCCTAGGCCTTGTCATAAGGTATTGGATTCACCAATCAAACTATTTGTGTTCCTCTGTCAATTCACTACATTTCTATAATTCCTAGAAATGTATCTGTATTTCACATAAGTATTTAATATTCATAAGACCATAATGCAAATCCATGGAATACTCATGTCTGTTGACTCATGCCTTGTGATCTTCTTTGAACCTAGAGCGCTGGGTCTAACAGTTGGCTTTGGATCAGTTTTTCACCATCTGCTGTAAGAAATGGAGTATGTGGATTGATTCATGCCAGATTTTTTGCCATTGGCAACTGTAACCAACACTGATTTTTGATCTTCAGAAATGCAGATATGCCCCTAAAGATCATCTTGAACAACTTTCCTGCTCTTTTGTGGACAGGGGGCTTTCACTTTGTTTCTCGCTCCTGCCACACTTGTACAACAGCTAACTTTCTGCACAATCTACTGGCTCAGCTGGAGCAGGAAGAGATGGGACACAGGCCAGAGGACTGAACAGACTTTTGGCTCATGCTGGGTGACTGGCACAAGGCGGTGCAGCAGGAATCTCCATCAGGAGTGGCCAGCTCTAAGGAAGGGAGAACTGCCTAACAAATTACCACAGACAACCCCCAACAGAGAGACATCCTTCCTGACACAGAGTGGCAGAGGTAAGCAGCACTGGGCAAGCCTCCTCGAGCTCCAGCAGCCTTCCTCCTGTCAGCAACCACTCACCCTCAGCATCTGTTGTTGCTGCTGCTGCCTCAGGTACTGCTGCTGCTGTTGGTCAGGAAGTATCTGGCTGGGTCGAATTCCTGAGGGGACTCCCTGTGGACCCAAATGGTTCATCCCACTCATCATGGGGGACTGCTGTATTGACTGATGAGGAAACCTGCAAGAGAAAAGGACAAGCTCGTGGAGTAAAGGATTCACAGGCAAACAGCTTCTTTAATCCAAACACAACTTCTGCCATCAATGAGACAGCTCAAAGAGCCCCCTGCAATCCATGATGTCTCTGCAGAAAGGTGAGGGACATGAGGGCCTCTCAAGGGTTTAATACAACCTGCTTTTCTAGAGGCCCTAAGTAACAGTCATCATCCCACTGTTCTGCATGGCTTTCCTGCTGGATTTAAGCCTGCTCAGGAACAATGGAAGTATCAGATTTAGCCCTTTGATGGTGATCCGCTGGTTAGATTTAAAACCAAAACCATGACTTTCCCAGGTAATTTTTCCTCATACTTTTCCATGCCATCTTTTTCTGGCTGGTAACACAGTTACCTGCCTACAACTAACATTTCCAAATTTCCTTCCATCTATCTCTCTTGTTTCTTCCCTGCGCTGAAAGCTGGATAAAGATGTTCCTCTGAGGAAGCAAAGTACAGCATGGAAAATGGTGTTTTCACAATTCCCTGTTAGAGTTGTGTGAGCAGAGCAGGGAAAGCCTTAATAAAATACAACTTATTAACATCCCATAGGGCAGGAGGTACCTCTGTGTGTTGCCCAAGGTGTGCCCATAGCCAGGGGCCTGCTGGTGCACGTAGCCACTTGGTCTCTGCTGCATCTGTCTAACAGGATCCACTAGAGCAGGATTAGAGCTGGGGTGGGAATTCTGATAGGGCTGACCAGAATAGGTAGGAGGTACCATCGTGCCTGACTGGGAGGGGTGCTGCTGAAGGCCTATGTGGGAGACGTAAGGAGTGTAACCCTGAAATGAAACAAAAAGGCCTTTTTTAGTCATGGGGCGAAAAGCAATACAGAACACAGGACATCAGCCTCCTGTAAACACTGTCACAGGGAAGCTCATCAGGGAGAAGAGACAAGAGCTTACAGGGTTTAGCAGCAAGAACAAAGCTGCAGCCCTGTGCTGGAGCCAGATTCCAGCCCCACCTGCAGTCACTGCCACTTACCTGGGAGGGCTGCAGTGCTCCGTAAGACGGGGTTGGAGCCATTTGGCGCACGGGCTGCTGGCCCATTATGCCCTGGCCCTGCTGGAAGGCAAGAGAGAAATGCTTTTTCCAACATCTCCAAAGGGCAGGAGCACTGCTGCTCTCTTCTCAGCAGCTCCCACTAAATCAGATAAGTGGCTTCACTGCTTAACCTACGACGTTGCTGCACAGCAGGCACATGCTCACGACTTCTGCCTCACCCTGACGTGGGACAAACAGGCCACTAAAAAACCTGCCACCCCCAGCCAGGACATGCCCCTCTCATTCCCCAGCAGCCACCCCATGACAGTCTCCTCCAACTGTTAGTGACATGGGCTCACAAAGTAGGTGGCACCACAGGAACAGACACAAGAAACAACATCTTTCCAGAGCAGAGAGAGAGTTGGGCAGTTCTGGCTAAAAGGGACAGCACTGAACAGCCTGGCCATGCTATACTGTGGAGCCAGCAACAGCAAGAGCACAGCTCTGACTTACCAACTTTGCTTGCAGCTGCTGCCTCAATATCTGTCCCTGGGACACTGGAGGCTGCTGCCTGTACACTGCTGGCTTGTAGGAGGGGTCAATGCCCATCATGCTCCCCATCCCTGGAGGCAGCACACCACTATAAGGAGGGCGACTCTGGACCAGTTTTCCCAGTGGCATGCGTACCGGTCTGTAGGAGGTGTCCAGGCGAGGGCCACCTGCAAGAGGAAGACAAATACGCAGACCAGTCACAGACTACTGCTGCACTCATAGCTCCAGAATGACTGTTCATCACTGTACCTAGACATGACAGGCAAAAGGAGAAAGTGTAGGGACCTGCATAGGGCCATCTCACAGAAAAGGTTCCCGAAGAGGTGTAACATGTTTGGCTCTCCTGTGCACCTACCTGCTGGAAGAGGCTGATTCTGGGCATAGAGACCCACTGGTGATTGCCCATATGCCAGCCTTGACATGGTGCTTCCTGGCTGGTGGTGCAAGAGATCTGTAGGCATACCAACTCCATACGAAACCCCTCCCCTAGGGCCCAACACAAAGTCCTGCAAAGACAAAGCAACAAGAAAGATCAACATGCACTGGGAATTCATGAATGGAGGAACAGTATTAAAGGGTTGAAAAGTCCACAGGAGGAAGCCGAGGATGTTATCTGAGCTGGGCAGACTCCTTTCCTCCCATCAGGGATTAAGAAAATGCTTGCCTTGCCCCAAGCTAGAGAGAGCAGGATAAAGCTCCAGTACTCCCAGCTGAGAGGAAATGCATCACATCTTCACCATAACACCACTCTCAGGCTCCTCAGGAAGCCTCTAGGGAGCATTCTGTGACTAGGAGTGGATGAATATGGGACATCACAGCTGCTGGACAATCCATTACCTCAGTTTTGCTGGCAGACTGGTTGCGTTTCTTGGTTTTGCTCTGCTTCTTCTTGCGTTCTTCAGTGGAGGCGGCAGGATTGGAGCTTGTTTTATCAGCCTTGGCTGGTTCTGCAGTTTTCTTCTCTGGCTCTAAAGCCACAGGTGTAGGAGGTTCTTCCTCTTCAGGGGGCAGTGGCAAGGGCTCCAGGTAGTAACTGCGGGGCTTGGGTTTCAGGTGTGTGTGATACAGAAGAAGCCTCTGCTGCTCCTCAAACCTGGACACCTTGCGATCCACCCGGACTGTCCCAAACCATCCCCAGGAGAGAGGGGCTGAGTGCTTTAAACCCTCAAAAAGATCCCAAGGGGAAATCTTCTGCTTTGTAGAGACTTGCAAACCCTTTAAAGCAAAAGAGATAAGAACCTTCAAGTCCCTGTTGTTGCTCCTATGAGGGTATGGGAAACTCTGTGCTTTCTTCAGGCTCTACTCCAGATGTCTCAGTAAACAGTCTGAACCCTTGCTAATGGTCCTTGCTCCTCCAGGTGGCAAAGCAGTCATTCCTAAAGGCCTTCATCAACAACTGTCTAGTCTCTTTCATCCCATCTCTGCCAGTCTCCTCAAACCGGCTCTGCCCCGTAACTTATGTGACAGGGATTATGGATTTCTCTTTACACTTCATATAACCATAAATACAATTCCCAAATTTAGTTAACATCTCAGGTCACAGCAGCATGCTATCACCAAGTATTAACACCCCAGCTTTGCCCTTTCTGGACATGGTTATGTGCCAGCTTGTCTGCGTGCAGCCAGCCACTTAAAGCTCGTCAGCAAATGAGGCACTGCATACAGATGCCTCCCAAGCTGGGCAGACTTAAGGCATCAGAGGACAAGGTGATACCTGCACTCAGGAGCTGTGATACAGAAAAAAATCCTTCACTTACCTCCTTCTTGAAGATGGAATCAAAACCAGCTATTTTATTGCCTTTAGTGTCAATGAGAGATCCCTGAGGTTCACAGGTGATGACATCTCGGGTCTGCTTGGGAAGTGGCAGCAGCTGTCGCACCTTCTCCAGGCTGTCAGACTGACGGTCCCCCAGCTCCTTCTGCACGAGTGGAACAGAGAGAACCTGAAGAATTGTTCAGGCAAAACCATCCAAAGCCCACCTATGCCTCTTCTGGTATTGGCCTCCATCCCTGCATTACCTCTCACCTTTGCACCCTTCAGTCCTACAGAGTCACAGGGGCCACCCTCACTACTTCATCTAAACAGCAGCAACAGGACAGGTACTGTTCATGAGACACAGGTAAATAGCTGGACAACCACAACACAGTACACTCTGGTCCCCAGACAGGGCCTGGTGTCCCTCACCCTGAGTTTCTTGACAAGATTCATATACGCCCGCTTGTTCTCCTCCATGCTGCCCTGAGAGATGCTGGACATATCAGCAGCCAGGGTGCCGTTGATGAGAACACTCAGCATGTCCAGCACGGTGGTGAAGAGCTCACTGTTGGCTGTCACAGAAAGGTCAGTCACCTGAAAAGCTGATGAAAAGCTGATAAAAAGCCTCTGCCATCATTGCAACACCAAACACTATTAGATTGTCAAGACTTCCACCCACATTTAGAAGTGTCAGTCTTCAGAATAACCTCCCACACTAATCCTCCTTTTCCTTATACACCATACTTGAGTTTTACTCCCACTTGAGTTAGGTGTGGTATTACAGATTAAGACTGGACTCCTCTGTATCCATTCAACACCTCTAAAAAAGCAGATTCAACTCTCCCCTGCGTATCTCTCTGCATCCACAAAGCCAAGTTTGTTCTGAATATGGCAGAGTGCACTTGGCTATCAGGACCGAAGGTGTAGCCTGCTATTACTCTGAAGTCTCTTTCAGCTGTCACTTCTGACAGATCATCTAGAGAAACAGCCAGCTCACGTGAGAAACAGGGCCATGCTAACAACTGCCTCCCTTGGGAAGTGTACAGACCAGAAGTCAGCCAAAAAGTTACTTGTTTGACTGCATGTCCACAGTGCCACTGCTGATGATGTCCAGGAGAAGCACGGCCCATTCAGTTGTCTGTTGTGTGCTGCGTTGGACTGTGTCGAACATTCCCCCCACCTGGCAAAGAAAGCGACTTTAGTCACAAGGACACCAAGAAACACTGAGATTTTGAAGTGAGAAAGGAGTTTAAACCAGAGCTTAAAGGAGCTTAACTCCTACTGAGAGCTGAAGGAGACTGCTGTCAGCAGCCAAATCTCAGATGCAAGTAGTAGCGCTGTGGGCTGCAAGAGCATTCAAAGGGGAAGGCACATCTACAAAAGAGACCAAGTCTTTGGATTTCATCCTGATGAAACAGAGCAAGGGAGTTTATTTATGCACCCTGTCCCACTCAGGGCTCAAGACCTAGAAGCAGCACAAGTGTCTCTCCTACTTCCTTGCCTCAGGACATATATAGACCCTCCAATGTATGCTTGTTCCAAAGGAGAAAAAAGGCAGACAACTCTTCAGCCCAGATGGTTAAGCTCTTTTTCTGCAACTGCTCACCAAATTCAGCCGCAGTTTCAAGGCCTCGTGCATCAGCTGCTTGGCTTTGCAGTCATCTTGGTACTGATCTTCTCGCCAATTTGTAACAATCTAAGAAACACAGAAGAGAGGACAGACCTCACCAGCTGTATGCTGAAGCTTAGAGAGAGCAGCTTGTACCACTCACTGGTGACTCAGAAATGGTCAGCTCAAGCTCCCTATACCAGTATGAGTAAGACAGGCAACATCCTGAGGCCATGCTCCAGAGCCTGTCTGCTGGAGAGGCAAGCTCCTGAGGAAAGTGAGGGGAGAAGCAAGACACCTACAGGGGAGAAACAAGACCCCTACCTGCTGGACCTGACTGTACAGAGAGGTGAGGAGGCCTTCCCGCTGCTCATCCTGTCCTTTCAAGCATGTCAGCACCAGTGACAGAAATGGCTGCTGGCTCAGGAGGGACATACTGTGAGGGAACAGAGAAGGAGCTATACTGCCAGGCTGGGGGATCAGCACAGCAGACACCGCCTGCTCTTTCCCCTGGACTCACCTCTTCTGCTTCTGGCGGTCCCGCTCTTTGCGGGATGATGACCCTAAATGTTGTCCCTTCTCCAGTTCTTCTCCAGCAGCTTTCAGCACGTGGCCCTGCACCGATGTTGGAAGTTTGGCAATCAGAGGGGCCACCAGCCACACTCCTGATCTCTCCAGGGAGCTGTGACAACACAGGAGAGGAAAGCTGCTTGCAATGCAATTTAAGATTCAGACTTGTCTACAAGGGAGCTGCATGCTGGCTCTACACCTACCTGAGGATGGGTTTGGATTTGTTGCTGGCAGGTGTAGCACTTGTCGAGCCACTGATATTGTTGACTCCATTACCAGTACAGCTAGCAGAGCTGGTCTCTGCTGACTGCTGAAACACCTCAATGGTGGCCTTGGCTATATTTTCTAACAAGGAGTTCATCTCCTGCAGGTAGGGAAGAAAAACACAGTCAAGTCCTTCTTCTGCGAGCACTTAATGCACATTTCAACTCAGTACAAACCCAGTTTGCCAACTTTTCCCGTGGCTGCTGCTCTTGGGGTCTCAGACTCATTGCTTCTTTCTCGTGCTTGGCTTTCACAGGCCTGACTCCCTCATTGTTTACTTTCTCCCTATCCCCACTTCTGCCAGGCCACCTCCCCACCAACTCATAAGCAGCCACTTCACCCTCCCCTGTACAATCCCCTCTGAGCAGAAACTCACATTGCTTGCTGTCTGTTTAATCATGAGCTGCAGCTCCAGCGAGGACTGCCTCATGGTCCACTGGTCCAAATTCTGTAAAACACACACACACACACATACTTCATGTAATTCCTTTTCTCAGTTCAGACTACACCAACCCACACCCTCAGGTCCCACCATAACGAGTGTCACACTCCTCAGAGGGGTGCATTTACACAAGGCAATTACTAGGACACTCAGATTCTGCCAGGAGCCTGCACCTGCAAGATGCGTTTAATCCTCTGCCGCTGAGGATTTTCTCCCTCCTCATTGTCCAGGAGCCGGTGTGGATAACAAATCAGCTGCATCAGCCTCTGGGCCTGTGTGCTGCTCAGGACAGGATCCTGCAAGTCATTGCTGTCTTCACAGAGGGACTTCAGACATCGTTCTCCTACCCACTCCTGCAAGACGAAGGCAGAGTCAGCACAGTCAAACTGATGTCTGATTCCAAACCAACGCCCCTGCTTTTAGTCTCAGAGAGATGCATGGAACACATCAAAATCATAAAAGCCTTATTAGTATGCAGTTATGCCTGATAATCATTTCTCTTCATGAACTGTACTATCCTGATTCAGCAGGCGTCAGGCACAGCACAGCAATCGGAACAGAGGAAACAAACTTTGACAAGTCAGCAGTAATGAAACACAGTAGTTGCTCTTTCTTTTGAGAGAATATTGGTGTGATTTAACAGTACACAGTCACTACCATGTCCAGGCTCCATCAACACTGCCAACTCGGGCTCAGAAGATCAGAAGCGATCACTTAAAATTGTTCGGTCCATTTCCAGCACAACAAAGCTCTGGAGCTGTCCTAAATTAGGTAATTTGGGGTTGCAGCTAGCACTAAACCAGAACATGTCTTGGGGAAAAGCACACCCCTTAATTCTCAAATAGTGATGGAAAACACACTGCCATACTTAGTAAAAACCAATTACTTTACTTCTCAAACTCTGGAAAGGAAAATGACTGACTGGATGCAAGCCACATGTCATGAGAAGGCAGACAGAAAACTGTTATTGTCAGCCTCTCAATTTCAGTTGATGCTCCCTAAATGTATGATAATAATAAGGGCAGCAGCTTCCAAACATGAAGTAGGTACTTCACTCAATTTACAGTTAGCCTGCAGCATTTGTTAGTGCAGAAACTTTTCATATTTAAAATTAGGCAAATTCATTAAATTAAAAGCTGCAGAGGACTGCTATATAAGCACTTCTGCATCTGCAGAGCAAGCCTGATCAGAGAATTTTTCCACTGAGAAGTGACAACAAAAGAAGAGAGGAGGATCCAGTTCATTATGCACAGGTGCTGGTGCTAAGCCTAGAAAGCTGGAAAGGCCCTTCAGCAGTGGGCAGCATTCTGAGCACTGAAGCATGAAGACTGCAAAGGTCAAAACTCTGGTTTGAAATCCTCATGAAACCACAGCCTAGATCATTATCTTCATTCCAGATGAAGTTTGCACTTTGTTAATACATGAGATCTGGTGACCTCTCCAATGCCTATTACATTTCCCCTCTTCAGTGTTGCTACATCATAATCTCTTGATTACAATCTTCTTTTTCTTGCCTAGGTAATACACATATCCTTGGGAAGACTCTTTATCGCTTGCTCAGCTTCTTACCAAGAACTCAGATTTCATTTCCAATCCACTTTATTGGTATAAACAAGAATGAAAGACATGCTGGAGGGAAGGGATGCCATCCAGAGGGACCTGGACAGGTTTGAGAGGTGGGCACTGGAACAGGTTGCCCAGAGAACCTGTGGATGCTCCATCCCTGGGAGTGTTTAAGACCAAGTTGGATGGGGCCCTGAGCAACCTGGTACAGTGAAGGTGTCCCTGCCCATGATCTTTAAGGTCCATTCCAAGCCAAACCATTCTATGAGTCTATGAAGAAACCTTTAAATTAATTATAATCTGCTCCTTTTCCCCATCCCCTCACAACGAAGTCTATTATAAAACATATACCTGAACCTGAGACTGAGAAATCACAGCCTACAATTTAAGGCACTGCTAGTCCAAGTTCACTGCTCACAGTAGAGGTGCTAATAATTAAACACAGCATTTTACCAGCCCTTTACAGCTGCAGGGAGCCTGCAGATGTGGCACAATTTGGTGGTATCACGGATGTCTACTGGAATGCTCACTCTTACATAACCAGTGCTGCCAACAACTGCTATGAGCGGTGATACCTGGCACTGCTACTCCCTGCTGGGCACAAACACTTTTACTTACTTCGAGTCCTTCCTATGCAGACTTTGATCAGCAAGGGAAAAATCTACTTCTGTAAATGCTACAGTCAAGTTTCAGTGACATCAAGAAGGCTGAATTTATATTTAAAAATGGGTGTTTCCAATTCTTTTTTGGTAAGCTGGTAACATTGCTATGCAGGGAGCCAATTAATAAACAATAGCATGAGGACAACACACAGCACTAACGGTGGGTTCACACATTAGTAATACAAAATACAGGTTTCAGATTGTAACACCACATCCTTCCTGCTGAGAGAATAAACTTATAACCAAGGCTATGGATACCCTTCAACACCCATTTTCATGCAGCATGGTAATATCCACCTCACTCTGCAACCTTGTTAGCCAGGCCTCAGCTCCTCAAGTGTCAATTTTCCACAAAGGAAAAGAAATACTGGTGCTGTCAGATTAGGCTAAGCAAAAGACTTTTGTTGTCGTTGTTTTAATTAACTAAGCAGGGCAATGCAAAGCCCAGGGATACATTAACAGCCTAGCTACAAGCAACACTTAAGCTGCATTCTGAGAGACACCATTTATCATCTCAATGAACTGTCTGTCTTTCTCGTGCTGATCTTCTTCGCCTTCAGCACACATCTCAGCATACCACTCCCAGCACTCCCCTCCTTGGACATGAGCCCTGCACTACTGCCAAAGCAAAGGGGATGCAGTCCCTGCATACTGCAACACCTAATTCTTGAGTACTGCTTGTCTCTGTGTTTTGTTAACAGTGAGCAATCCTCAGTATTGTCACAGGACAGAAACACTGCAGGTTCTTCACTGACCTTTCAAAGAAATATCTGCCAAACCCAACCTGAAGGCATATGGGATATACGTGTCTGCAGAAGGGATAAGGACAAACCTAGAGATGGGACAGACTCACCTGTTGACATATACTCCTCAGTACATACTTGGCATAAATATCCAAGCTAGCTGTTTCTACAGTTACTACCCGACCACCAGCCTTCCTGGTGCCCAGCTCATCATCCATGAGATCATCAACACCTCCAGGGTGGGAAAAGCCAGAACCTTTCAGTTCTGCATCTCCTAAAAGGAAAGCACAAGTGTCACATAATCAACACCTCTAACCACAAAGCCTGACTCAAAACACGTCTTGAGATTTTGTAAATTCTCCCTGGGATCAGTAACTTCTCTGCAGACAAGAGACTCAAAGAATGTTTACACCTACAGACAAGCCACATATTCACCAGAACAGATCTCCTCTGGCCTTCTGTACAGCCCAAACATATAATATAGTGCCTTTCTCCCACTCCCATGAAAAACATGCTTATGGGTTCAGGCTAACACAGGTACACACCCAGAACAAAGACAGCCTTCAGCACGGCAAAGACTGCTCCATCCACAATGCGATTCTGGGAAGCTGCCAGTAAGTGACGGTCACAGGAAGAGCGGATTCCCACAGTGGGTTTGTCTGCAAAGAGGACAAAGGGGAAAGGCAATACTCAGCAAGAGAGAAAGGCACGGGCTCCCGAGCTGCCTGACTCATGTGCCAGCAAGTACCATAAAATTCAGCTCAGAGAATCCCGAGGCCAGTTCCCTTCCTAACTCTAACATGGGGTCCATTTAATTAAGTTTCAAGAAGCATAGTGCCAATCACATTGTGACAACTGAACCATGAAATCCAAATGGGGTGCAGAGCTTGTGTCATGAACTCCAAGCTCCAACAGCAACCTAGACCTAGAATACAGACTGGATTTAGAAATCTGAGCTATCAAGATACTGGTGAGAAGCCAAGAACAGAGCTTTCTGGAAGGTTTCCATCATCACACAAAAAAGGAGTGCTGTAAAACAGCAGCTTCTGGCACCAAGTTAAGAGGCTATACAAAGCTCAAGACATAAAAGAAGAAGTGATCATTACTCTAATGGCTTAGTGACAGCAAGGCCACCTCTACTGGCTGGTTTCCTGCCTCCAAGAACCTTCTCCCCAGTGCCTGGCTACCATGGAGTGACATAAATGGAAGGATACTGTTCTTTGTCCTATGAAGAAAGCAGTGCATCAGGCTTTGCCTGCTTTATTCAAAGCAAGCAGGTTATGATCTCTACCCATAAGGTCTTGTATCTCTCCTCTTGGGGTGCAAGAGCCTCAGTACTTTCACAATAAAGAAAGGCTCTAGGTTCATTCACTTACTGCCATCTTGCTGGCATGGGTTCAGCTGTGGAGTCTTAAACAGATGGAGTAAAATCCGGCAGGTCAGACGTGCTCCTGGTTCTGAGTCCTGTTCACTGCAGGCTATGTAAAGAAAACAGACAAGTGAGATTTCTTAAGCACCAGGACAGCTGACTCTTAATCCAAGAACTATTCACAGTGCACTGCCCTGGAGCAGCCAGCCGAGAAGCTGCAGCAGCCTTATTGTATTTACAAATATGGAGCATGTGCAGCAATTAACATGCAAGCGAGCAAATCCATCAGTATTATCCCCAGTGACATGCTCTCACTCTGCTCGCTCCATCTTTCCAGCTTCACCCTGTCTAGAGTCTAGATGTTGTAATCCTCAGAGCACAGATAGGAAGGCTGGTGGCAGGGTAAGGCAGTGGCACAGGTGCTGTAAGCCCAGCTGGCTGCTCTAGCCAAAATGCTAAGCTGAACAGTATTATCAGTGGGAGGCATACTGCTGGAGCTCAGAGCTGAGTACAGTGGTCACACAGTGAGGCTGATAACACCTCTCCATGCTTACTTCAGCTTGCACACAAACCTGAGAAAGCAGGGCAGTGAAAAACCTTAGCACAACCAGTTTTTGGTAGAAATCAAAAGGCCAGAATTTCTCTAAAGCATGACATTCAGTTATTAAGTATAAAAGAAGTATTGGAGGCATGTTTCACAACTATGGGGTTCACCAAGTACCCGTTAAGCACAGGCCTTTGGGCCAGAACTGAGAGTCAGACAGGTTTGTGCAGGGGTGCACTTACCAGCATTGAGGAGTGAGGGGATAGCAGCACAGCGAATCAGGTCCTCCAGCAGCAAGCACTGCCGGGCAATGAGAATGGCAACAAAGGTGGCCAAGGAATCATGGAAAGATAAGTCACTGACCTGAAAGAGAGGAGATCAGCCAGTGATCCAAACAGCCTCTACCTCATTCCCTCTGTCAGCAATTCCTAGGAGCTGGGGGGCAGATGGGCCCATAACCCCTGGTCAATGTCCATGGTCTGCCTAGGCTGCAACAAACACCAACGGCAGCCCCTGGTATTCAAAACCTTTTCTCTGCCCTCAGAAGACAAAGCCTCCATCCCTTGTTCACTTTTGCCTTCTCCCAAGGGATCCCTCCACTCCTGCTTCAATTCCTTTTCCCCTTTTGAATGTTTGCACTTGCATCAACATTGCAGAGGAGATCATTGAAGCCACAGGTCCCATTATTGGAGGAACAGCACAAAGCTTTGAGCACACCCAGCCACTCGGCACTTAGAGACTTGCAGTAGCCAGTTAGCTCAGCACACAGGATAGCAATGTCGTTCACCCTGTTAAATAAATAACGAAAAAAGCAGAGGGTCAGCTTTGCTACTCATGCATGCCACCAGGTCAGCGATTTTCTAAGGGACCCCAGCCTTGGCTCCTCCTTCTTCATACCCCAAGACAGCCAAGATATGGCTACTGGCTTCCTTACCCTCACCTAAAGAATTTACTTTCTCAGTAGAAGCATGAAAGCTCTGCCTCTCACCTGTCTGGATCGTGGTGTCCCACACACACGTGCATTAGTGCATTACAGACGAAACTGTAGCGGTTGGCTGGGTTTTCATTGAGGCTCTTGCCCAGGTTGATGTATGTAAAGTTATGTGCAGATGGATTTTCAATAGTGTCAATCATGAACTCTGGTTCCCATAGCATGTTGGAGTCAGACGGCTCAACATTGCAGTAGATTGTGTTCTTCACCTTGGAGCAGAAGTCACTAAAAAGGACACAAAAGAGATTAGGAACACAAACGAGTAAGTGGTCACTGAACTCTGGTGAGCAAAGAAACCCTCTCTGGGCAAGAACATGTTGAAACTCAAGATCACAGTGTACTACTAAAGACATTTGTTATTTTCCATTTATTCCTTTTTGCGCTTGCATTCTAAGACATGTTGAACATTCAGTTTATTTTCCGTATCAACCAGAACTTTGTAAAATTTTTATCAGTACTCCTCTTCTGTGGGGAGGAGATTCAGTTCCTCATAAGTAATTCCAAACCTCTAGTAATTTATCCACTCACTCTCCTTTGGGCCTAAATCCACTAGATGCTTTTTGGAGTTTGCTGCCCCAAACCACAAGGCACAGTTGTACCATGACAAAAACAGGGGCCTAATGATGTTGTTTGTTCTGTTCTCCATTCATTTCCAAACAATACTTAACATTTAATTTGCTTTCTGATTGCTACTGTACCCTGTAATGACATTTTCAATTATGTATCTGTTACAGCTCAAAGATCCTTTATTCAACCAGTAGAATATATCCACCACACAGAATTTAGAAAGGACAAAGATAATCCTATGTGCATTATTCGATGTTTAACAACACTGAACTTCATCTGACAGTTTATCACCTGGTCAACCATCAATGCACCCTACTACAACAACCTGCAGCCATCTTCTATTATATGTTAAGTAACAGTTATACGAAAAGTTTTGGTATCACCACTCACATTTCTAAGGCATGAAACAGCACGAGCATTAGCAGAGTCCTTTGGAACTCCTCAGTCACTCCTTGTTTCCATCTGTAACTTATTGTTTGCCTGCTAGGGGATATTGGGATATTCCCTTTTATCTGTGGCCATTTACTTTAAAGTTTTGCTGAGCAGCTTTTGGGAATTCAGTTAGACTAGTATCAGGTTTCTCATTTCTGTATGTATGACAACTCCTTCAAAGAACTCCAATATGACAAACTATGACAACAGCAATCCCTCCTGCTCTCAATTCAGTCCAGAGAGAGACTTCCAACGCTCTCTGTAGCCAGGAGCTTGGCCAGCTGCTATCAAGGCAAAAGCCATTCTCACAGCCCCTCACTGGGGGGTACCACCAAGGGTCAGATGTCCCCACAGCACACCTGCACTGGAAACACTAACAGGCAGCAGGGCCTGAGAGAGAACACAAAGTGAAGCATTGTACTGTGAAACAGGGCTGCCAGGAGAATTACCCCTTCACAGGATCAGGTAAGCACAAAGCCTAGGAGACCTGTGGACTCCATCTCTGGGTGGCTATGGAAGACAGTGGAGGGACAGTTCCCAAGATAAGAACTGCAAAGGTTGCAGCATAAAGTAAGCCCACGGGATAGAACCTGGGGGCAACATCAGCAGAGCAGAACCCAAACAGCCAACAGGAGCAGAAAAAGGAGTGCAAAGTAGCACAGGAACAAACCCAGAACCAAGCAGAGCAGGTTCAGGAACAGCTTAAGGAGTATTAGGGAGCAGAGAACCACTTTTAAGATGAACTGCTCAGTCATCAGCTTAGTAGGAACAAAACTGTCTACATCTATCCTCCAGGAGTGGGGTAGGTACAGATCTGTGGAGGTGCAGAGGACTACTGGGGTAATTTACCAAAAGATGATGATTTAAGAGTCAAGATTATCCACTGAATCATTGAGAGGATCTTGGGCAATCCCATCAAACAAGATCAAAAGCAAAGTTTAAGGTGCTACAGTGCACAGTAACCATTGCATCTCAGCTACATCAGACTCACCTAAAGAGCTCCCCAAATTTACTTTTGAGGTGACTGCAGGAGGTATACAGGTCGTAGAGATAGGCCAGGATACAGCGCTCTGCTGAGGGGCCATCCGAGCGGTTCATGCCGTGTTTCACCACCCCACACAGACTGCAGAGAGACATAAAAAGTGAGCTAAACCCTCAGGCACCAAGTAGCTGCCTTTCAGGTAGGACATAGATGTCCCTGCCCCTTATGAACCCCCAGAATACACACTGCTTCCTTACACACAGTGAGGGGGAGATGCCCTTACCCTTCGAAGACCTGAGCCATCTGGTCCTGGTTCAGGATAAGGCAGGAGTGGTAGTGCCGCAGCACAGCCACGATGCACAGGCACAAGCTGGTGGTATAGCTGCCAACAAGGTCGGAGGATTTCAACAGCAGTTCTGCCTCCACCACGCTCAGTTCATTCAGCAACTGCACCCAATGACAGAAAAACCCTTCAACAGCCACAGGGGTAAGGTATGGTCAGAAAGGGAGGAGGCACACCAAACCCACAGCCTATAGGACCTGCCAGGAAAGGCACTGCCAGGCACTTTCTGCTTAGGGATGCACCCCAGAACAGTTGGCACAATGTCTCAGGCAGTACAAGGGGCTGTCAGGGCTTGGGTATCGAGGGTGATCAGGACAGGCAGTAACAAGCAGCTTGTTTGGTAGTTCTATCCTGTGTAAATCTCACTCTGATATCCTTTCCAGGCTAACAGGCACAATTCCATCAGCTAGGCTTCAAGAGACACCTGGTACAGGCTGCAGAAACAGCAACAGGATTTTAGCAGGATCCAGAAGGCAGCTTGAGCTGCCATGTGCCAAGGATCTTTCCAGGGGAGCAAGGTAGGCAAGGTGCCAGGGACAGACAATCCCCTTCTCATTTAGAACAAGGCCCTGCTGCAACTACAGACAGAGATGCAATGCAAGTCCTTTGGAGACAAGCCCAAATCCTTTGGAAGAATAATCCTCAGAACAGAATATGCAAGACTATCTGCCACAGACAACCTATTCCTAACAGCTGCAGCCCAGAAGCATCACAATGACCATATAATCTGACCACCTCCATGACACAGGTCAGGGGGTCACCAGTGATGACCAGAGCAGGCCAACTATCACAGCACAGATCTGCGGCCTCTCAGGTGGACAAATCCCTCCCCAGGAAGCACCTGAGCACACTGTCCTTACCTGGATGGCAAAGTCGATAAGACCACTGATATTGAGTGAATACTCCATCAAGTCAAATATGAACTGCACGTGCTGTACCAGAGGCAGGTGGTATGACATTCCCAAAGCAAAGCTGGTGATCTGTTCCAAGACATTACGAGATACCTGCAAGTGCAAGACAACACACAGTCTATCTCTCCTTCCAGAAGTCCCTCAGCAGGCCCATCTCCTTTTTTCTGTCCAGGAAGCTACTCTCAGTAACACAAAGGGACACAGTCAGGGCCCAAGAAAGACAGCAGTTTTGAAATTTTCATACCTGAGATGTGACTTGGTGCTGATCAAAGTGAGAAAGGTGCTGGAACTTTGCAAAGATATCTTCAGCTGTTGGGAAGGCTTCTGGCTTGCTCTTTTTCCTCTTCTGGCCTTCCTCCCCACCTACCAAAGTTGAAAAGATCAGAAAACAGTATTAGGCTGCTTTCCTCACCATAGGATTAAACATCAGCCATCAGCTTCTGACAGTTACCCAGCAAGATCAGCCCCCTGTCCTGAAGCATAGGCAAAAGGCCTGAGTCCTAGACCTTAAGTTGATAAGGACTATCTTGAACTGAAAAAACCCCAAAACATTAAGGAATCCCTAACCCAAGAATGACAGTAGGGCTAACAACTAGTTTATCCCAAATGAATATACTCATTGGAGTATGCTTCTGTCTTGATTTAGAGATATACCTATTCCTTGATGAGAACAGGCATTCTGGACTGGAGATGCTCAGCCACAGAAGTTTCTTTGTCAGAGCATTTCACCTCTTGAAGCATCATCTTTCTACCGCATTTTAAGTTGCCTTTCAAGCATCAGACTAAGAAAGAAAAATCGTAGCCAGATTCTCAGCTGTTGGACATCAGAGGCTCTCTGCTGATTTTGACCCAGCTATCCAAATTTCCTATCCTATGCATTTAGCACATGCCTGAAGAGCAACAGCACAATACATTCAGCAAAGTCTTTGTCAAATATGCATTGGCAAAGTATTTTCTGCTTCTTGTGCAAGGATCTAAATGCAAGAATAAATAAAAGAAAATCTGAAAAGCCAAAGTTTTGGCCAGGGTCTCACTCTCAACCTTGTATGACTCAATTCTCTTCCGAAGACAAGTTAATTAAACAGACATTGCCAGCAGCAAACCAATTGTCTTACTTGCTGGTTTGTTTGAAAACAGAGCACCATTCCAGACTCATTTCACTAGTACCTCTTACCAGACACTGCAGACTCTGTAAAATCCTTTCACTGTAAGACTCCAGACAAGGGAGTCAGCCAACTGGAAAGATGTTCTAACTTTAGAAAGGAGTTTCTCAAGCTCTACTAACCTGTCTCTGCAGTGCTCTTTCTGTTTAAGACTTTTAGAATATCTTTAGTTATTTTCTTGATCGTATGCCGAGCATCATCCCGTTGTTTTCCAACCCCAAAAAGAACTACCAGCCTTTGGTTACACTCATGACTGCATGACTCCTCCTGGGGAAAAATAAGAGACAACTGCATTAGCTGAATGCTGTTGCATTCTGAATGCTTTAACCTTGCTTCACATCTGGATCTCTGAAAGAAAAATAAAACCTTCATCTCAGAAGCTTCTCTGGGAGTAAGCAAGGAGCCATTCAGAAAAGCAGGACTGCTCCTTACTCAGCCACAGCAGGGAGAGACAGCAGCCTCATGACCAGTGCACGTGGCAGCAAGAGGGGAGCAGTTAGGAACAGGTCTCATACCTGAGGAATAGGGAAGTGTGTTGCATACTGGATGTGCCGAGGCTGGTCATACAGGGATGCTAGCATTCCTTCCACAGACTTATCCTTCAGCAGAGTCTTTGCTTCCTTTTCAGGATCTGGCTTTTCAGGGGAAGGGCTGGCTTTAGATTCACAATGCATTGGTGGAGAAAACATCTGGGGAGACACAACAAGAAAATGTTAGGGAACGTGGTCATGCAACAGTAAAGGTTGCTGAAGGAACATACATCTGCTCAGGCCTAAAAAGAAGCAGGAAAAGGACGAGCTGGAAAAACAGCCAGCTCTTAAGGCAATAACCAAGGTAATGTGCTAAGATACTATTCCTATTTTTGCTTCTGGTCCATGTTGTATATTACGGTAAGCACAACAGGAAATAACACAATAGGAGTAGCTTAGATTTTTGGAAACAACTCCTTCTACGGAAGAAGTGAAGATCCAGGGAAAGCATATAGCTTTACATCACACTTGCCTGACACGTACCTCAAAAGGTCAGAAATGGCTGGATAGATGTAGGTACTCACGTGTTTTTCAAGCACCACAAATTAATTTTACTACTAAGTGCTTCAAAGTGTTCCGCTACCATGAACTACGCCCACAGATATGACAAACTGTAAACATGAAGAAATACTGAAGGCCACACGGTAAGATGAAAGCAGACTAGTGTCTTCTCCCAGGATCAAGAAAACCTCTGCAACTGGTAACTCCCAATCTGGTGCCATCATGGTCATTCACTTCCAATCCACTTCCAAGCAGCCCACTTCCTACCCTGCCCAAACGCTGCGCTGGCAGCAGCCAGAGCACAGGAGGTCCCAGGAATGACTGGGACTCACTCTAGTCTGATGAACACCAACCTACATAAAAAGGTTAAGGGCCTTCTACAGTGTCAACTGCCTTACAACCCAGCCACTTCCAGCAGATACACAAAAGCAAGGCACATGCTGTTCCTGGGCTCCCTACAACACTCACCCTACTTACTGAGTAACAGGTAGGAAATGCTGGAACGTACCGAAAAGTCTGTCTTCTCCATGTCATCAAAGAGCATGCTGGGGTTGTGGTCAATGTCCATGGGCTCTGAAAGACCTGTGTCCTGGGAACAGACAGAGCAGCTTTACATCTCAGTGATACATCAGGGAACAAGATGATGTTCGTTGACTACAGCGTTGATGTGCATGCTGGACAGTGACAGCAATATGCCACCACATCCATGGTACCTGGCAAGCTGCAGCCTAATACACCTCAAACATCATGGACAGGTCTCACACAGCACCTCATGACATGCTGCTCTGTTTCAAGCCATGCAAGCTTTTCCTATCTACCCTTCTGCAATCTGCAGGTCCTTTCCAGTCACTTAGAACATAACCTTAAATTGAAATGCTAAGGAAATAGGTTGGGGGAAGGAAGATCAGGAGTCAGTGGTACGTCCTCCAGCAGGTAATAGCAAGGAGGCTGCAAAGCTAGTAAAAACAGGCAAGCACAACACAGAGATGTACAGGAGGGCCATGGTGCTCGTGCTCTCACCTCCAGCTTGATGCCACTGCTTCCCTCTGTCTCCTTCCTGTCATGTTCCTCTGCAGGGTCATCAAAGGGTGAGGGAGGGCGAGGCCCATGAGAATCCATGGCAAGATCACCCCGGGAGATGAGTGTGCACATGTAGATGTTGTGGGAGAAGACATCATGTCGGATTAGCTCGCAGAACAGCAGCACCAGATTAAAGAACTCCACCTTCTCATTTTCCTTCCCAGGATCAGCTGAAAGGACAACACAGACAGTCAGGGCTATCAGAGTAGCTCTGCACCACTGTAAGCAACACCAGCCACCTAACCTAGGGCAAGAGAAAGCATTTCCTGAGATGTCAACACAGTGACTGATATACAGTTCTGAAATTACAGCAGGGACTAAAAGCAGAAAGTCCAGTTCCAAAAATCAGCAATTAAGTAGGTCAAAAGCTCTCCAGTGTCACAGCCCAGAGGCACTGAACTTCAGCCTTGAAGTGCTATTCCTGGGTGTACAAACAGCTGTCTGCATCACTCAGACCTGTTATCCTATCCCCCTTAACCTGTTTGCAGAACTTCCACTGAGAGCCAGAGCTCTGCCACCAGTTAAAAATCTCCTAGTTCTCAGCCTGAAGTAATTCCTGATTAAGCTAAACTCATTTATCCTTGGTCAGTGCTCTGTTAACAGAAGTGCCTCTGCATCATCTTTCTGTCATCTGGCCCTGCAAGCTGCTTTTCCTTCCTCTCCAAGGTAAGCTCTGAATTGCAAGGAAGCCAGATAGAGAACTTAGATATGCCCAATACCCACACACAAGAGAACTGCACACAAATTCAAAGTTTGTAAGAGAGGGAAAGCTAAAAACTGGGAGACCACAAGTTCTTATTTACGTACTTAGCATAGGAGCTTGAGTGTCAAGGAATTGCATAAGGACATCCTGAAAGACAGGAGCGCTGGCTGCTGAGAGAGAGCCTGAGGAGATGGAGCCCTTCTCATCCACAACTTCAGAATCCCCACATCTCTGCGGAAACAGAAAAAGTACCAACTGCTGACACAGAGGAGAAACTTCCTATCCCAAAATCTCAGAAAAATTCTCTTGAAGACTTCTTTTTTTATCTTGCTCTTATAAACAAGCCATCACACAGGTTCCTGTAAGCTACTTCACAGTCTCCAAGTATGTCAGCGCTTCCGCACTGCAATCAGCTGTCCTCAAATGTATCCAAGAAATGGGATATGCACCATCCCACAGGCTCATTTATGACCTACATTGGGTCAGATGGAGCAAATGCCATAACCAGCAGCACCAGTGACAAGAGGCACTGTGCTGATCAGCCTTTGCCTGTCGGTGTAATTCAAGTTAGGTAACCTCTACTCTCCTTTAGTGCTCCCAGCCTTCCAGGAACACGGACGTACCTCAGCCTCGATCTCTGCTTGACGCTTTTCCAGGAGTTTGGCCACGACCATGGCCCTGTGGCGCCCAGAGCGTTTGTAGCTGACAGCCCACTCACACAGCAAGGCCACCACTGCATCATCATCTGGGGAGATCTGGGGGGATATAAGCACTGCAGTGAGAACCTGAGCCAAGCAGAAGAGGGGAGCAGATATAACGAGTCTACCCCCAAGAGAACAGAGCCTGAAGACTGCTATGTTTCCCTCCTCCTAACAGGGAGGACAGATGTCAAGCTAGAGCCCTCCTGCTTTCACTCCGTTTTGCAACACGAGTTCCACAGCCCCTGACAAATCTCCAGACTGACTCTGCTTCAGAAAATCATCTCTCTTCCAGCAGCACATCTACAGAGTGCTAATCACAGCACTGAGTAAAACACAACTTCTCAACACCCTCAGACAAAGTACACGAACAGCCAGTCCTGCAGCTCACTTCCAGGAACCAATGCAGTAGTGGATGCACTGTGGTCCTACACATCATAAATACATCCTCCCAGGCTAAGAGGAACCTGAACTGTGAGCTCCCAGGAATCAGAAGCCAGCCCAAAATGTGACCAGGCTCGTACTGACATAACAAGTCCTTAGCACCAATCCGGAATGCAGACTGACGTCTTTCATCTGTGAATTCTTTCAAGTTTACACGTATCTGTTGCACTTTCTAGAGGACAGAATCCTCCCTTCTCATTTTTAGTACCTCCCTAACAAGGCTGCATGAAATCCTTTTCAATGGAGATCATGTCTCTTGGCCAAAGGCCACTACCTAGTCAGCCCTCTACAGACACAGGACAGTAACAGTGGGATATAAACAAGAACACAGCCACATCAGAGACCAGGGCCCAGCAGCAAAGTCCCAGAGCACCTCATGACTGTCTTTGGTCGGACCCAGCCCAAATATCCTGTTATACAAGGAATCCAAAGAGTTGCTGAAGTCAGATCTTTCAAAGCTGTGACTGTCCAGAACTTCTAAGGTATGCAAGACACGGCCAATAGTGAAACCTAGAAGAGAACAGAGAAGAGAAATGTGTATTTGGCACCTGGTACAACAGGCTCTAGAGCAACACCACATGTATTGCCAAGGTCAACCAAGGTCAGCAAGGCCTACACCTCATATCAAGACCAGCTCCGAAAGGAAAAAAGATGGGTTGTAGCTGTAGGAGATTCTCTTCCAAGTGGAACAGAGGGTTTGGGCCCTTTATCCAAATGCCAGATGGACCCTTCTCTAAGGGTAAAGTCTGATGCATTCCTGGGGCCCAGGTTAAGGATATGAAATCATGAAACCTCCTAGCCTGGTACAGCCCTCAGACTGTACAGTTACTGGTCTCCCATGCAGAAGGAGATGAAGTTGCAAGTGTAGTCCAAAGATAATCAAAAGGGACTTCAGGACCTTGGGACCGACCATTAGCAAGGGATTCTGGAACATTTTCTCTTCTATCCTTCCAGTTACAGGCAACGACATTGGAAGAAACAGATGGGCCCAGTCTATTCATACATGGCTCCATGGCTGGTGTCACTGCCAAAATACTGAGGTTTTCTGACAATGGGAGGGCCTACACAGCACGAGGCACTGTTCAGTGTATGAGGAACCGGTTGGACAGTCACATCCAGAGGGTAGTGGTCAAAGGCTCAGAGTCTCAATGGACATCAGTGATGAGTGGTGACATAGACAAAGATCAAGTGCACCCTCAGCCAGTCTGTAGACGACACCAAGCTGAGTGGTTTGGTTGATACTCCTGAAGGATGGATGACATCCAGAGGGACCTGGACAAGCTCGAGCAGTGGCCCATGGGAATCTCAGGAGGTTCAACAAGGCCAAGTACCAGGTGCTGCACCTGGGGCAGGGCAACCCCAGCATCAATCCAGGGTGGGAGATGAACAGATGGAGAGCAGCCCTGCAGAGAAGGGTTTGGGGGTACTGGTGGGTGAGAGGCTGGACATGACCCAGCCGTGTGCACTCTCAGCCCAGAAAGCCAAGTGTGCCCTGGGCTGCAGCAAAAGCCCTGTGGACAGCAGGGGAGGGAGGGGATTCTGCCCCTCTGCTCCACTCTGCTGAGACCCCACCTGCAGTGCTGCCTCCACACATGGACGTGTTGCACAGAGTCCAGAGGAGGCCATCAAGTTGATTAGAGGGATGAAACACCTCTCCTAGGAGGAAAGGCTGGAAGAGTTGGGATTATTCAGCCTGAAGAAAAGGCTCCAGGGTTACCTAACTGTCGCCTTCCACACTAAGCGGGGCTTACAAGAAAGCTTGAGAGAAACTTTTTACAAGGGCTGGACAAAGGGGAATGGCTTTAAACTGAAAGAGGATAGACTCAGACTAGATGTTAGGAATAAAGTCTTCCCTCTGAGGGTGGTGAAGCAGTGGGACAAATTGCCCAGAGAAACTGTGGATGCTCCATTCCTGGAAGTGTTCAAGGCCAGGCTGGATGGGCCCCTAGCAACCAGATCTAGGGGAAGATGTCCCTGCCCATAACAGGGAAATTGAGACTACTTACTTTTCAAGGTCCCTTCCAACCCAAACCACTCTATGATTCCATGAGAAGTTTCTGTGAGCTCATTGCTTGGGCTCATTGCCCAAGCAAAGCTGTACCAGTCAGGCAAGGGTCCACCTGTCTTAATATCCTGACTCTCACTGTGGCCAACAGCAGATTTTAGGGGAAAGCATCAGAGCATGGCACGTGGACAAGAGTATAGTTCTCTGGTACATATTTCCAGCTTCCAGTAACAGAAACTCCCCCCACACCTGGAGAAATGGATCCTTATAAGATATTGCACTGGAAAGAAAAAAAGCCATGTCTTACTGCTGACAGTAAATACAAACAGTAGCAAATAGGAAAAAACCAAAAAGAACAGCCAGACAGGAATTTTGTCAGAGTAGCACATGGATCAGGGGGAGAGAAACTTTAACCTACACCAAGTTACCTGCTGTGGTTTCTTGGCACTTGTCAAATGACCAGCGAACCTCCACAGCCTGGCCACGTTCCTTTATCTGCTGCTCAATTTCACGCAGCTTTGCCCGAACCTAGAAACAATGGACTTGTGTAAACACACAAAAGGATGCCTTAGACATCCTGTGAACAAAATTATTAGAAAACAAAGAGATTAACAGCAATTCTACTTAAGGTTAGATTTTGCTCATCTTCCAAGGACATCACTGTCTGGCTTACAGCAGAATGAGAGCACTTAATTCCCTGGAAGTGAGACAGCACATCCAGATCTGCTCCTCACACAACATGAAAAGAAAATTCTGAAAGAGCTAAGATACAGCTGTTATCCCAAACCACAAGAGCTCCCTTTTCTGAAGGCTGCTCACCTGCTGTGTAAAGGCTGAATTCCCCCCTGGCATGGGCAAGTTGGATGGGGCTATAGGCAGGTGGTCCAATGGAGAGCCAGTCTTTATCCTGCTATCAGTCAAGGAATAATGCCACACAAGGGCACTTGGGCAACATAAAATTATACTCTGCAACAGACAGAAAAGTCAGTATCACCGAGCAAATTAACGTCAAAACAATTAAGGTACACGACTTTCTACAGAACTAACCACTACTTTATCCTATTGCCCAGGCATTCATTATCCTGCATACAACATATTTACTATTTGGGTGGGGGTTTTTTTGTTCTAAGCTCTGAAAGACCCTTTGGATCATACAAACTCACACTTCCAAAGCACAATCCAACCCTCATGGTCCAGAAGCAGCTTTTACATTATTGACTTACAACTCTCATCAAGAGTAAAGTCTGAGAAGAAATAGAAAGTAACAGACCCAGACTAACTATACCATACTGTTTGATAATCACAAGTGTGATTATTATAGTAACAATACCATTCTATATGCATTCTCAATTTTTTATGATCTTCTACACTCACATAAACACAGACAAAACGTCACTGAACAATTGCTGTAATATTCCCCTATAGCTTCTGGCTCACAAAGCTGTTTTAGACACTCAAACCAAAGAATCTGCTTATCTTGAGAATATTTCAGCAAAGGTTAATTATGTGCACTCTCAGAAATGCACCTGTTTCCACTGAAACATACTAAAGATCAGACCATCATTAACCAACATCAACTTTTTTAAGCAGGTTGTGCTCAAACTCCAAATCAGCTGAACCTCTGAGGTGTATATGCTCATCTATTTTCCCTAAAGTAAGCTCCCCAAACACAAGATTTTTACATTAAAGACATGTTTTATCACATAGAAACTAGAAATAAAAACCCTCAAAGCTTCAACAGAAAGCAAACAAGACTTAGTAAGAATGCAAAGGCGTTATTTATAACCCTACATTGCTCTGTAACCCTTGCACAAAGATCCCTACTTCTAGCCAACTGTGCTATAGGAATTTTCTTTCTCTCTTTCTCTTTTTCTCTCTCTGAGAGCTGGCTGGCTGCTTCTTGATCCTGCCAGGGCTCCTTCATCTCAAGTTTCTCTCTTGAGCAGCAGCTTCCCAAGCTTTGTGCTGTCTTCCTCTCCAACTCCTGCTCCATCCTGCACTCTCTGGAACCTTCTCTGCTTTAACAAGTCTTTTCTCTCCTGGAAGGAACTATCTCCACTCCTTCTGCATGGACCCATCTGACCTAGTCACTCTCCTCTTGAAGGAGAAATGCAGAATCATGAATGAACGCACACACTGAACAGAACTCGCCTATCTTTTTCTGACCCAAGGACAGTAAGAACTGGATCCCACAGTGTCACAACAGCACCTTTCTTCAAACATCTATCAATAAGGCTTTGGCAACCTTGCCCTTTTACTGCAATGTAAGGTTTAATCAATCCCGCCTATAAAGATTATGAGCTTAGAGTAGTTCCTTTTCAAAGTGTGCTGCCACTCTTATACCATTAAATTGTTCCATAAAGTGGGAGGGGCTGTTTCTTATGTGTGTTGTTCAGTTGTGGGTTTTTTTCTTGTTCTGTGGGAACTTTTTTCCTGATGTGTGGATGTTTAAGAGTTGACAAAATTACAAAGCACTTTCATTTCTGGCATAATTTCCTTTCATGGATGACAACTTGCTATGGACATACACAATGGGAAATAACCCTTTCTTTCTCATCCCTTCCTTTGTAAAGCTTTCCCAGCCATGTGAGGCACCTGTGAGTAGAGTAAAATGCTTTATTCCAGCCCATTTTTCTTACGCAAATCAGTCAAGGGCACTGCTACAGCACTGATGTCTCACATAAAAGCTCTGTAGCACATCAGCAAAGCTAATCATGGTTTGATACTTAGGAAGCTGCTGACTCAGGCTGTAACGATTTTTCGGTGATGGCACACAATGTAAATTGTCCCTGTTGACCCCATCAGCATCACTTAAACCTACCTGAAGGATGCAGCTGAGCCCATACACCACTGGCCGGTGCTGGGGGCACAGTAATAAGTCGCTGAAAGGGCTGGGAGGAGGATTCCCTGCAGCTGGCTGAGGGGTGGGAGTTGAAGGAAGAGCATTCCCAGTCTGGGCAGACAGGATGTGTGGTGGGTGCCCACCAGCACCATCCAGCTGCATAGCAAGCCTGCGGGTGCAGAAGTAGGCCAGACGTCTGGACAGGTATGCAGACTGCACAAACTCTCCAGAGTACTGCAGCGAAGATGAAAGGAGAGGAAAACATCCTTGTCAGAAGAAACATAAAAAAAACCCCCCGATCTTCCGCAGGTACTACACTGTGTGACGCTGCCTTGAAGAGGCAGTCCCTTTTTACAAAGAGCTCCTTAGTATCGTGGATCACCCACTGGCTACTAAGCATCAGAAAAACCGTTGAAATGCTCTCTGGCAATGACCTCACGTATAAAAATGTACCCACACCCAGCCTTCTCAGAGCTTCAAAGGTGTGCCCAGAAACTGTTGTAACAGAAAGAAACAAAAAAGCAGTTTCCATGTACTCGTGCACGATCAGTAGAACTATCACAGCCGTGCCATGGGCAGGGATTACCAAGTCCAGCGCAGGAAAAAAGGGTAAAGGAGAATAAAAACCAGAAGAAAGCAGGACTAAAAGGACATCCTTGCAAGAGCTAACAAGGGTGCTCAGAGGGACACTCTCTAGTGTTACTGATGCAAAATAACTTATTAAACCCTTAGGCAATAGGAAGGGGACGGCCAGATCAGAAGTCAGCCCTCTACTAAAGCAAGCAGAGTGCATATTTCTCACCCGCAGCAGCAAAGGAAGGAGCATTTTCAGAAATTCATCTTCTCCTGACCGAATCTTCTCAAAGCACTCGAGGACCCACGTCAGGAATTCATGCCGGTCCAGCATGCCATCCTGCACACAGATAAAAGCAGACCAAATGGACAGAAGTTAAAATAACCTCCACTGAGATAAGGCACAGCAGCAGCAGCAGCTTGCTTTCCAACAGTGGAAATAACTCCGGAAGTTTTCACACTTCTGTGCTACCCCTGTCCTACTACTGAGCTCAAAACTGCATCTAGTCCTAGTGGTCTATTCACAGAATGACAGTATTGTGCAGAAATAAATCCTTTGGCATCCACTCCTCTCACCTTCCTCTGCTATGCACCCACGCAGCAGCTTCTGCCAGTCCCTCACCTGGAACATGAACATAGCCAGTTTCTCATTGTAGTCCCACTGCTTCAAAGCCTGTTCCACCTCTTGGGGCATTGGTCCTGACGGTGAACCACAGCCTTGCCCTGGCAGCTGTCTGTAGAACTCTGCAATTTTCTGCAGCTGCTCTGACAGGTACTTGGTGATGATCTGTGTCCATTCTGAAGAAAAAATGGAGAAAACAGGTCAGCAGTGAGCACTGCGGCAACCAGGAGCAGGAAAGAATCAGGATAGTGCATAGGTGGAAAGCCAAAGAAACCAGAACACAGCTGGGGAACTCTCCTGGACCACAGCAATCTGGAGCAGGCCAGGATGCAAAGGGTGTTGGATCTAGTAATGCTTAATGAAATTGGAAATGCAAACAGGGAGTAACATACCAAAATTCTCTGGGAAATGTACATAGTTATTTGGGAAGTAGCTAACCAGTCATCACTAAATTGCAAATTTACAGTCTTTGTATGGTAAGAAAAAAACAGGTTAAGCAGCAAAGGAGCTCAGTAAAACTTAGCAGGGAGAAAGAAAAGTAAGGCTCCCAGGAAGCATTTATGGCCACTAAGATTTAATTTTCAGTGTACTCTCACAGGTGGGCCTGTTGCTCACACGGTTATGCATGTCAGAACTCAAGGATTTATCAGCAGGAAACAAGTTTATATGGATTGCCAGGCTACCTTTTACTAATCAAGACCAGGCTGAGAAGAAAACCTCTGTGATGAACAAACCCAGTGCTTCACACAAAGTGCTTACCAATGAAGGGATCAATGACGTGACGCTTTTTCACCTTTGTTTCCGTGATGGCAGCATAATAGGCACAAGTCATTTTGATGAGCCACGCTGCTCTCATTACTGGAACAGTGTATTTTGCCAAATAACCAAACACCTCTTCCTTCTTGCTAAAGATGGGCACCTGTAACAGAATTGAGAGGGAGAACTGAACCAAGCACTTAGAACAGGAACTGTAGCAGCTAAAGCAGCTATACCTGCTGTAGGCGTGGAGAATGTAAAAAGGGAACGGTGCAACACAGCACCTCTACCTCAAAAAAACCTGCTGCCAAAAATTCACCTGTGGTCAGAAAGCAACAGTACCAGAGCTGCGTTTCAGTATAAACAGAAAACAAATTGAAAGAAGACAGAAAATGTAATTATGTCACTATAAATCCATGCCCTGAATCCTGCAAACATCTTGGAGGTTATCCTCCAGAGAGAACACAAAGAACTATGAAAGATACAGACTAAGGACTGGGTCAGTAACAGAGTATCTGCCATATAAAGTGAAGACAAAACTGAACGGTTACAGAAGTGGTTACAGAAGTCTCGTAATATCATGAATACTCAACAGAAGACTGTGAGAAACAGGGAACTGAGTACCACAGTAGGAAGGAATTTATTAGCCCAAGATTCAAAATTCAAGACAACACAGGAGGACACCAGTGAAATCATCAGACTGCAGGACTATAAACCAGGAAGCAATAACACATCAAAGGAAAAAGTACAGCTGTGGGGCTCATTTCCACACAATACTCTGGAAAGCAAAAGTATGTGTGTTTTCACAGAGGAATGAAATAAAAATTCAGAAAACCAGGCCCATTTGGCAGGTATCTTAAAGTCCCTGAACTACTGACAGTTCATTTACCTGCTATGTTTCCTACATTCTTCCCAATTACTCTCTGATGCCTCAAAGTCAGACCATTTGGCTACTGACAGTTGCTCGTGATCTAAGCTCATGAAAATTGATGCAGCTCATTGCAAAAAAATGGGAAAATCCTGAGAGGTTCAAGCCTTCACCGTGACTTCAGGAAATTGACAGCCAAAACACAAAGAAGGACTAAGTTTATAAAGAGGCAGATTCTGGGAAAATCTGATTACTTTATTTTCCCCCCAAGGAGTGACTCAGACCATTTCGTAACTGGAAGTTATGTTTTTCCACAATGCATACCAGATTCCCAAGTACCTTGTTTGTAGGCCTCCCGTGAGAGAGAGTTATCTCCCTTGCCATCAGGCCTGATAAAATGCCAGAGTAAGACCCTTCTTTCATACTCTACAGAACTCACAGCTATAAGGGAAATATCCACCCCTAGACTCCAGGGCACAGAAATACTCTAGGCCTGGCCAGGACCAAGTGTTAGCACACATACTCTCCTCTGCTGAAAAGCAGAAACAGCTCACTGCAACAGAAGTCTGGGAAGTCATTTAGGTGATTATTTTTAGTAATTCTCACTACGACTTCTGAGAACTTGAAAAACCCTCCACAACAGAAATGTCCTAATCTAAACAACAGACCCAAGGCAACAGTGGCAGCTCTTCTGAAAAACAAACTTTAAAACAAATCAGTCCTGTCCTGCAAGCCAAAAGGCAAAGCTGAACACGTCTCCAAATAACAGACAAGAGACCCGTTCTCTAAGTGTGGATGACTATAGTCAGGGCACTACAAATCCTACATCCACTCTTCAAGCTGAAAGATTCACAAGATGTATAGACAAGAAACTTCTCCAAACAGTAAAAACCTTCAGAAAACCTCCAGAAAGGAGCACAGATTAAACTCTGCCCTGCCAGGCTGCCTCTCCTGTAACATACCTTCTTAGCAAGATGAGTGAGGGGCTTAGTTCCAGCCAGATCAGTGAACCAGTTGTTTATGGCACTCTGAGAACGTGCTGTCACCAGCCAAAAGTTATCCTTCTGATTGACCTGGGGTTTCCGTCTCCCCGTGTCAGGCAACGTGTTGCACCGCAGCTTTTCTGCAATAATACTGCTAAAATTTGAGCTGATCTGAAGGAGAAGGAAAAAAAGGATTAATTACATTTCAAAGGTCAAAGACCTGTTCAGTGTGCTTAAAATCTCATTTATCTTTCCTACCAGAAGTCTCACCACTACCAACTTTTGAAACACAAAAAACCTGCCAGTAACTCCTTTGTTATACTTGCAGAGATGAATGCTTCTAGACAACTCATACAATAACCAAGCAGGGACTCAGTTGCGATGGACACAACGCTTTAAAAATACTTGTGAAACCAGACAGAAGGCTTCTCAGACAGAAGTCAGCCAAGGAAAACAATTATCCTGTGCTTACTGATTGCCTTCCAACCCAGGTCATAACTAGTTGTTTTGTCAGGAAGTCAACATCTTGATTTCAGAGACTGGAAAAATGGAGTTGAAGCCTACTATGTAACTCCCATTTTTAAACTTCCAAATGTTTCAAGAAATCGTACTGTTCTTTTACCACGGCCATCATGTAACCAAATCAATAAGAAGCTTCCCTCTCCCAGTGTCATAGCCTTCTGCTTTAACTGCAGAATATAAGGAGTCCTAGATGCTGGCTTAATGAAGACTGCAGACACAGACTTGTCCCTAAAACGCACTCAACAAGACAAGAACCTGCTCTCTCAAAGGCAGGACACAGTTCTAAACGAATGGATTCTATAAACAGAGGGTCGAGTCTTAAAAACACTCATACAAAAGGGAAAGATCTCCTGGTTGTCGACACAGGGAAGGAACGAGATCCAGGACTGTCCAGGATCCAGCAGCCTGCCCTGCCAAACCTGCCCCTCGACTGCTGGGACGCCTCTCACCTTCGCCGGATTGAAATTGACATTTTTGGCACTGCCGTGCTCGTCCCCAGAGACCGCCGGCTGGTTATTGAAGCCTTGCTTGACATTCAGCGCAGTCAGCTCATCCTGCAGGGTAAGGACGGTCAGCAGGGCCCGGCACGGCCCCTCCGCGCCCGCCGCCGCAGCCTCCG